>SJYQ01002244.1:152930-214842 GCA_006410935.1 Redunca redunca
TGCATATTGGGTTGGGATTGCGTTTCGTGCCCTTCCCAAGTCCAAGTTTCCCAGGTGTTTGGGGAACGCAGTCTCTGCGACCCGTCACGTTTCTCATCCCTGCTGCTCAGTCTTCTGGGTTTATCGCTGACCAGCACCCCCAGAAGTTTTAGCAAAGAAGCCTGCTTGCCGTTTGGCAGGGAGAGTCTCTCCGGGGCTGTGATTGTCCCTTTTCAGCCCTTACGGCTCTGGCTGCCTGTCCCTGGCGGGGGATGGTCTGCAGCCAGCTACTTCTGTTCTGTCCTTTGTTCTGTGGGCGGTCCTGGCGGTGTCCTATGTTCGAGTTTTTCGTGTGGTTAGCTGTCCCCCAGTCTGGTTTACTAGCCCAAGTTAGTTCGTTCTGGTTACTTGCAGGGCGTTCCTACCTGATTCTTACAAAGCTGTGCAGCCCGAGCCCCACGCGCGTGTCCCTGCCCCGCCCCCACCTGCTAGTGGCGGGTGCAGGTTTATGTGCTGTTTTTCCGCTGGGGAAGTCACTGTTGGGCTTGTAATCTGTCGGTTTTAATTATTCATTTATGTATCGTTCCTGTTATGATGCCCTCTGTGCTTCCAGGGCTCGCCACAGACTCGGCAGGGAGAGTGTTTCCTGGTGTTTGGAAACCTCTCTTCTTAAAGTTCCTTTCCCGGGTCAGGCTTCCCTACCCAGGATGGAGCTCCCTCCCCACCTCCTTTGTCTCTCTTTTCGTCTTTTATATTTTTTCCATACCTGTTTTTGAAGGCAATGATCTGCTTTTCTGGGTGCTTGATGTCCTCTGCCAGCATTCAGAAGTTGTTTTGTGGAGTTTGCTCGGCGTTGAAATGTTTTTTTGAGGAATTTGTGAGGGAGAAAGTAATCTCCTGGTCCTATTCCTCCGCCATCTTCTCCCCCCTCCTACAGATATTATTCTTTAAAATAACATCTAACAGCAACTTTATAAATCACATATTTAATAAAACAGCGTAATATTTAGTGCAACATTTGGTAACAGGACACTATATACCAAGCATGTATGAGAAGGTCACTTCGGAAATCATTTCACTCCTCCCCAGCGCTGGCAGCTTTGTGCTGTATATGCTTGCAGGTGGTGAAAGCGTGATGTCAGGGGCTTTCATGACACACGGGAATGCATTTCCTCCACACAAAGGATGAACTGGGTCTGCCTCTGTGGCCCTGCTAGATCTTCAAAGCTCAGAAAGCTACACAACCTATGGGTAGTTTCAGGAATGAGATTATTTCCATTCCAAAGGACCAGTTTACATGTTTAATTAATGACCTGTCTAGTTGGTGCCAAAGAAGGATGAGACATAAAAAAATAAATAAATTCAACAGCAAAATCTAAGGTAAAAAGGTTTTAGAAGGGAAGTAGTTTTAAGATTTAATACCAACTCTTTGCCCAAAATGTATTGCTTCCTTTGCTATAGAAAGAGTTGAAGAAAGATGAAAATGCTAAGAAATGAGGACCACACAAGTAAAATTTACACAATATTTACACTAAAAACATGAGAACCAAAGAGTATGCACATACTGAATCACATAAAACACACCATCAAAGATAATAAACAAGTCATTAAAATAAATTTTTATATATTGCATATAACCTGGCAAGTTTCCTCTGAGGTGAATAATGTGTCAAGACCTAAATAAGAGTTTTTGAGAAAAGATGGTTTATTCTACTACATCATATTTATACAGTGAGTTTCCAGAAAACAAAATTTATAATGTAAACTACACTCCTCTTGTCATTTAGTTCACTTTCATCATTCCTGCAAGATGCTATTCTTAAAAGACTCATTATCAAAATTCAGGATAGAAATGAGGTTTGGGGAGAAGAGATAAGGAGACTGCATCACCATTTAGGCAGGGCTAATTGCTGCTCAACTATACAAATGGCAAGAACAGTGATTCAGTATGGAACTCTCTAACAAGGCACTGCATTTGACTGACTAGCCATTAAGACATCTGTAAAAATGGTTCCGTCCATCTTTTGAAACATTTCTCTCAACATTCTCCAAAAACAGAAAACCATTTTAATTTTGAAAGACTAAAAGCAAGATTTAAGCCTCAGAAATTTGGTTTTACCTCTTTGCTAATTGGAGGACAACCACTTTACGATATTGGGATGGTTTTTGCCATATGTCAACATGAAATGGCCATAGGCATACCTGTGTCCCCTCCCTCCGGAGCCCCCCTCCCAGCTCCCTTCTACCCCATCCTTCCAGGCTGTCAGAGAGCACCAGCTTTGGGTTCCCCGCATCATACGTCAAGTTCCCACTGGCTGTCTATTTCACACTTGGTAATGTGTATGTTTCAATGCTATTCTCTTGAATCATCCCACCTTCTCCTTCTCCCACTGAGTCCAAAAGCCTGTTCTTTATGTCTGTGTCTCCTTTGCTGCCCTGCACATAGGATCATTGGTACCATCTTTCTAGATTTCATATATATATGCATTAATATATGATATCTGTCTTTTTCTGACTTACTTCACTCTGTATAATAGGCTCTAGGTTCATCAGTTAATTAGAACTGATTTAAACACATTCCTTTTTATAGCTGAGTAATATTCTATTGTGTATATGTACCACAACTTCCTGATCCATTCTCAATATCCTCCATGAAGACAATAAGAACCAGACATTTAGACAGGTGGAGTTTGAGATCACAGAATACTTCAGTGTCCAAGTTCAGCTCTGAGTTGTAAATGCAGAGAGAGAGTGCTGAGGAGAGGTTAGAGGGAAAATTATATACTCGTGAGTCTTCCATACATGAGATACTTAATTAAACTTGTCAAAGATTCATTCAGTATCTACAATGTGTGCCACGCTGGAGATACCAAAGTTAACACAGATCCAAACAGCCTAAAGTCTAAATCTGGATAGTACAGAAGACACTCACTGGCATTACAAGTCAAGCACAGAATACTCCAGAAGAACACAGATGTGCCAGACTAGGGGAAGCTGGCCAGCTGGAGAAAGGGAAGTGGAGACTTGGTAACAGCTGATCCTGCAGGAAAAGCTATAAATGAAGGAGATTATCACAAGATGAGAGATAAAAATAATGCCTGCATTCAGGCAACAACAACAAAAAAAGTAGACACGTGGTGAAAGGGAAGCCAGGACGTGGAGGAAAAGCATGAGCACACACACCATGAAGTCATTTCCCAGATGACAGCCGATCTTCCAGTCACATGTGGCCAATGGCGTTACACTCTCCAAAGTACAGGAAAATGACTTAGTGCCTCTTTCACTCCAGAAAAGAACTCTGCACACGATATACAATGCAGGTTGTACAAGTAAATATTTCCTCCCACTCTTAGTATACGGTCACTTTCCCCTTCTGCCCTTTTGTCTAACTACTTCTTATACACAAGTGGTGAGGAGAAGAAAGGAATGAGAGCGGTTATTCGAATAGAAAGTAAGGCATGGGATTATTTTCCTAGAAGGCAGTAGTGGTGATGGTGTAGAGCAAGGCCAGAGAATGCTATGTATATGGAGGGGACTCATGCTAAGGTCAACATAATGCAGAATGGAAGGTTTCATCTTGTCTTGTTTACAAGCGTGAAAAAGCCCCAAAGCATATACACAGGTTAATACCAATTCTTCACCTTAACAAACATAAAAGGTAGCTCACTGAGAGTGAATCACTTTGTGTAATTTATTTGCTTGACTCTCTGTGATTCAGTGGAGAGTATAATACACAGAATTCAATAAATACAGCTAGTGATAAATGCCATGAGGGTCACTAATAGGTTGTCTGCTCCTCCCAAGTTTTCCAAAACCAAGTATAATAAGCTGCCTAGCTAACCATTCTGCGAAAATAAGTGTTTTTAATTCTTATTCTTCCTTCTTCCTCACAGTGTCCTCCATAGCAGGAATTAAACCCGACTTAAGAAAATGACAGAAAAATTTAAGACATATGCTGACCTGCTAAAGTAAATGCTGCATTTACCATCCTTGCGAATTTCTGTTTGTACGTTGCTGCTTCTATCCATTGTATACGGATGTGTGAACCATTATCCCAAAAGACAGGGATAGAGCCCAGGAAGATCTCTACAGCACTTAATAACGACTTCTGTCTTAAAGCAATCTGAAAGAATTAATAATCTGGTGATAATGGCTTAAATGTAGGTAACCTTGAAATTATAAAATCACTAGACAATTAATACCTAATAAAATGAATACTAAAGAATATCTAACAAAATGGCTCCCCCGGTGGCTCAGTGGTAAAGAACCCATCTGCTAATGCAGGAGCTGCAAGAGACGTGGGTTCAGTTCCTGGGTCTACCTTTCTGTTCTCCTTATCGCTGGTAGTGTACTTTATATTTCCATTATTTATCTGACATTTGAAACATGAAGTTCTTTGAAACATTGCCTGCTGCATCCCAAGTTCCTACAATGATCTCTTTCATGTGGAATGACAGCATAATTCAAAATATGCTAAAACAGCAATCGAACATAATTTCCTGCATCATACAGCAACAAATTAACGAAGCTGGCCAACATGGAGAGAAATGTATATGATCTTATATCATTGATAAATGTGAAGATAAGCACAAATTCTGGAAAGCAAACTGTCAGCTTGGATTAAATTTTTTTTAATCTGTAACTTTTGACCTCATATATTAATTCCCAGGAATCTATTTTAAGTGCCAGCAACTCATCACCAAGCTTTACTCATCAGAGTTATAAAAAGTTATGAACAACATACATACCTAATATACGAAGGATGGTAGATAAATAAGAATGTGAAAAGTAAATTTTATATTTCATGACATAATAGATTTATAATACTATGGTAATAAGAGATATAATATAAAAATTGCTATTTTTATTACATATGGACACACACACACACACATATATATACACAGAAAACAAGAGAAACAAAAAGAAAATTGGAAACTGACAAGGGTGCATAAACATATAGACGATTTCAGGTTATTTTTATCTTTCCCTTTGCATATGCCTGTATTCTTCAAATTCATTATAATAAACTTGAATTATATCTGTAAATGGGAGGATAAGTTAGGATTAGAGAGGATGTGTCTTTAAGAAAAGCAAAGAGGAATATATGAAGTTAAAAACAAAAAACCCAATGTAAATACCAAATAATTCAGATTTGATTCATTTAGACTAACTGGTATTGTTATTATTTGTAAATATGATTAGTTTTAAAAGCACTTGAATACAGTTTTGTTTAAAATTGAACAAATAATGACATTTTTTCAGATTTCTGCTGTATGATTTGACTATAAACTCTGATTTTGATAACTTCTGCGACCTGTATCCTAACATGATTCCATCCTATTAAAAGCATTAGAATGTGTCAGAGCAGGGCATGATCATCACTGCTTTCTCCCACCACACCAGAAGCATGCTTGGAGGACAACAGCCACACAGAAGAGATTCGCTGTGAACGCCCTATTGCTGGTAATAGGGATCACCAGGCCACATCATTATGGGAGAACATTCTATCAGCTTACTGATGTAATGCTAAGATGACAGAAAGTATAGTTGTTTATCTTATTACCAGCACATGGAACTGCTCTCTAGTTACTAATAACCTACTAAGCTACAGCTTAGCAGGAAAAAACTTGAATACACACTAGAGGCCGCTAGTGACAAATAAGTGAATTTTGCATGAAGGAAAAAACATGCTCATAGCTGTACAAAGAAAACTGCATTCTAAGTTTCTGAGTTTCAGTTGCCTTTTTAAATACTATGTTGTCAAGTCAGAAAACATTTTTTCCTGGTTATAAATTTGTTGGTGTTTTTTAATAAAGGAATACATCTCGGGAAATTTCATACTAAAAAAAAGACAAATCAAGGAAATTGTTTAAAAATTCTACAATTGTATTTTTAAGGCAAAACTGTGCTTTCAAATAATGAAACCCTTTTAAATATTACAAAAAAAAAAAAAAGGACTATTCTTTTACTTCCATGGACTATACAGTCCAAGGAATTCTCCAGGCCAGAATACTGGAGTAGGTAGCCTTTCCCTTCTCTAGGGGGATCTTCCCAACCCAGGAATTGAACCTAGGTCTCCTGCATTATAGACAGATTCTTTACCAGCTAAGCCACAAGGGAAGTGCTCTCTCTTACTGAACCATCACAAGATCCAGATCAGGTGAAGAAATCCCCATATTGTACAATGTAGTTTGATTTGGTAATATTTCATTAAGAGGAACACTTTTTTAAAACAAAGGGTATGGTATCTTAAATTACTGCCCCCCCCCAACCAGGAAAATTATTAATTATAAGAGTGGGATTTAAAAGAGTTTACAGAGAAAAAATGTAGGATAACATGAAGTCAGGGAAAATGCACAGAGTCCTCTGACTAACAGGTTTTTATACAACTAAGGAAGTGTCCAGTGGTCATGTATGGATGTGAGAGTTGGACTGTGAAGAAGGCTGAGCGCTGAAGAATTGATGTTTGAACTGTGGTGTTGGAGAAGACTCTTGAGAGTCCCTTGGACTGCAAGGAGATCCAACCAGTCCATTCTGAAGGAGATCAGCCCTGGGATTTCTTTGGAAGGAATGATGCTGAAGCTGAAACTCCAGTACTTTGGCTACCTCATGCGAAGAGTTGACTCACTGGAAAAGACTGTGATGCTGGGAGGGATTGGGGGCAGGAGGAGAAAGGGACGACCAAGGATGAGATGGCTGGATGACATCACGGACTCGATGGACTTGAGTCTGAGTGAACTCTGGGAGCTGGTGATGGACAGGGAGGCCTGGCATGCTGCGATTCATGGGGTCACAAACAGTCGGACACAACTGAGCGACTGAACTGAACTGAAATGAAGGAAGTGTACACCACACTTCTAAAATTTGGGAGGAATGTTATTAAATTTCTTTAAATGCATGAGAAGTATTTTTATTACACACTCACGTTGTTGTTCGGTTGCTAAGTCATGTTCAACTATTTGCAATGCCATGGGCTGCAGCATGCCAGGTTTCCATGTCATTTACTACATGGCAGGTAACCATTTAGTTCACTGTCATTAAGAGTGGGAAAAATAAAAAATTATCTCATAACTAGGGGCAGTTTACATAACAATAAATAGTATAGGAGGTGCACTTGGAGTGGGAAGTATGAGACTGGTAGAGACCATTAGACGATTCAGGGCATGATGGCAGCCAAAGGAAGATGCTGTGGATGGAAATGCTTGGTTTGGTGTCTATCTGCATTTGGCTACCCCACCCAAACTTACAGAAACTAACATGCTGTGAGTATGGCTGAACAGGGCCCCCTCTTGAAACAGAATGGAGTCAAGTTATCGACTCCTGCCACTTAAGAGAAACAAGGGCATGGAAGACATTCCCTTAACCACCTCTGCATGACCCTCCATGTGCTCAATGATATACACACGATTGTGTATATACAATCACACACACAAGCAACCAGAGACTGCTAACACTTCATATGAAGCACTTAGTGCTGGGCTCACAGAGGTTGACTGCAAGTCCTCCCTTGTTAGTAGAACACAAACTTTGCTATGGATCTGTCTTCCAGTTTCCTGCCGATTTCTCAAGCCCAACTCCCCAAGCTTCCCACTTATTCTATCAACTATGTTTACAGGGATTTTTTGTTGTCATTGTGTAAACTGGTCAGTTTTTTGTTGTTGTTCTTTACAACCAAGAATCCACAGACACAAAAAGTTTAAATAAGTTCCTAGCAACATTAACAGATGAGCTTTTTATCAGTTTCTAATTCTCCTTCTGAAAAAAAAAAAAAAAGTATGACTTTACTGGGTCAGAAATATGCTTTCATATTTAACCTGTGATAGAGAAATACATTGCATTTTTAAGGAAATCATGTCTAATCATGGTTTAGTAACTATTAAGTTCAGAGTGAACTAGTTACTGAGGATGAGAGAAAGAAAAGGCCTGACAATAAGCATTTCACAGGGGTTACAGGCTGGTGGAACACGCAAACAGGTGATTTCAATGTGTTGTGATAAATACTCTGATAAGATAAGGGAAGCACTGGATAAAAGACCATCCAGGAAGGACACTCAGCAGACGAATGGACTAAAAGAGACTTAGGATAGACGGTAAAGAATCTTCCTGCAATGCAGAAGACCTGGGATCGATCGCTGGGATAGGAAGATCCCTTGGAGAAGGGAATAGCTATCCTCTCCAGTATCCTCACCTGGGAAACCCCATAGACAGAGGAGCTTGGTGGGCTACAGCCCATGGGGTCACAAAGAGCTGGTCACAAAGAGCTGGACACACTGAGCAACTAACACGCTAACCTGGTAAAGAGGGCTTCCTGGCTGGCACTGGTGGTGAAGAATCCACCTGCCAATGCAGGAGACGTAAGAGGCTCAAGTTCAATCCCTGCATCAGGAAGATCCTTTGGAGGAGCAAATGGCAACCCAATCCACCATTCTTGCCTGGAGAATCCCATGGACAGAGGAACCTGACCGCCTACAGTCCATGGGGTCACAAACAGTTGGACATGATGGAAGCGACTTAGTACAATCTGTAAAATAAGAAATCTACCAACAAATATCTCTAGTTCATTCAGGTTTGTTTTTTTTATACCTTTCATAAATGAATCATATGTAATGTTCTGTTTTAAAAGTATCTTCACTTGACGTTAAGACTGATTCCTTGATATTTTAAAAAATGTATTGAATATAGTTAATTTACAGTATTTGATTAGCTTCAGGTACACAGCAAACTGATTCAGATGCGTGTTCTTTTAAAAATTATTTTCCATTATAGGTTATTACAAGATACTGAAAATAGTTCCCCATGCTATACAGTAGGTCTTTGTTGGCTATTTTATATATAATGGTGCATACATTTTAATCCCAAACTCCTAATTTATCCCTCCTCCTCGCTTTTCCCTTTGATAATCATAAATTTATTTTCTATATCTATGAGTTATTTCTGTTGTGTAAATAAGTTAATTTGCATCGTTTTTTAGATTTCACAAATAACCAATATTTGATATTTATCTTTCTCTGACTCCTTTCACTTAGTATGATCATCTCTAGGTCCATCAATGTTGCTGTAAATGGCATTATCTTGTTATTTTCGATGGCTGAGGAATATTCTATTGTATAGTTATACCACATCTTCTTTATCCATTCATCCGTCAATGGATACTTATGTTGCTTCCATGTCTTTGCTATTGTGAACACTGGGGTACTTACTGACGTTTCAGTAGGCATTCTAAAGGTGTTTTAAATAACAGGCCAAGTAGGATATCAATATTTAGATGATACAAATATTAAATTATCATTGACAGAGTGCTAACGCTTAAACAACCTCCTCTCTTCATGGCTTCTCTAGCCCTAAGATGTACAGCCCAAGTGTCAGGCACCCTGACAAGGTATTCAGCAGCAAGAGATGGACCCTGATATTCAAGATGGCATCACAGACTCAATGGACATGAGTTTGGGTAAACTCCAGGAGTTGGTGATGGACAGGGAGGCCTGGCGTGCTGTGGTTCATGGGGTCACAAAGAGTCGGACGCGACTGAGCGACTGAACTGAACTGACTGAACTGATATCCAAGGTCAAAAATTAAGAGCTCACAGGTTTAAACCCTGGGTGGAGGGAAACCACCTTCTTTGTTGCCATCCAAGCAGAAGCACTGCTCATCTCACTCAACAGAAGTGCTAACTGCAATCTGAAGTCAGAGTTCATAGAGAGTAGGTCAACATTTTTATTAATCATGATTCTTTATTCTAGCTTCTTTCATTCTGGGCATTTATAGATTCCTCATTATTTAAGTTCCCTTCCTAACTTTCTCTAGGTCTCTTCTACTTCCTAAGGCAAACAATATCCAAGAGTTAAAGAATTATGATATAAATGTATGTGTGTGTGTATATACATGTATACATACATACATACACTGATTATTTTTTCTCATGGCGGTAAAATGTTTTCTTGTTGTAATTTAGATGCCCTTTCTGAGATTCTTCAGCTTTCTCTTGAATTCTCTGGCTACAGAGGCAAAACTGAAGTTTTCAAGGAACACAACTCTTAGAAGCACAACTAAGGTTTGCAAGTGACAGCTCGGGGCTCATCTTGGTATAATTGCCACTTGAATAGTTTCCCACAAGCTTCATTGACTAGCCCTTGCTAGCTGAACTCCAGCCGTCACCTTTCCATCAGTTAACAACAGGAAGGCCACAGCTGGCTTAGGTATGGTCCCATCATCAAGTCGAATTTCATCCCATATAATGAGGTGTCAACAAGTCATATATGCCATCTAGTTGTTGAAGTTATTCCTCTTCTTCTTGGCCCAATCTCATAGAACTAAAATTTTAATAACGAAAAATCACACAGGATGAATCAAGGGGTGCTACGTGTGTGTATAAACATACATACAAGTTCATTCACTTAAATGCAAATGAAAAATCAGATTCCATAATTTTTTTAAAAAATTATATATATATATGCACACCATTGTTTTAAAAAATTATATATATACACATATAATTATATATGGTATCATGTGATTATATACTTAATATATACAATGTATAGTATATATTACATACATAAATTAATAGAGCCATGTGTTACTCAAAACTTTTGACAGATGATCCAGGTTTCTCTGAAAAATCATCTGAAGGTAATTTATTTCTGAAGATGCCATCCACAGTACAGGAAAGGAAAAAGGTTTTGTCAGGAACATACTTTATGAAATAGAATAGCCATAAAGAACAATGCCTCTGATTAAATTTAGTTGTAAACTGACTTCCTGCAGCTGCTCAGAATGATCTCACTCGGAAAATTTATTTTGACTTCACGCATGATCTGACAAACACAGCATCTCTGCATATACATTTTCCCCCTCTTCCAATACCCCAAAATGATTCAGAGCCATGCATGGATAACTTTGGGATCTCTGATTTATAGCATCTGATAAACAGATTAAAAAATATTACTTACTAATCCAATCAATAATTCAAGATAAATATGTCCTCACAGTTTGTTGTTTAGGGTACTTTAATACCAAGACTTCCATTATAAATCTGCTTTTAAATATACTAATCATGTTTACCTTCCATCATTTGATTCAAAGATCCAATAATGTTGACGTGCTTACAAAGCTTAGTAATTTGACTGCACAAATACATTTTAATAAAAACTTGCCAAAGAAAATGACTAAATATTGCTTACGGTTAGACTTATAGAACCAAGAAAAACCAAAGATCTTTGGTTTCTCTTAAGCAAAGTACATGTTTCCTTTCTATGTATGTTAAAGCACAGTACTTTTTCAATTACATCATGAATACTTGAAAATAAATCCCAATCATGGAGAAAACCATAGTCACAGGTAAGGCAATTCAATTGTCATACATATTGGAGGTTATTAAGATTGAGATATATATTCAGATACTTAACACCAAGTTATTACAGAATAGTTTTACTTTTATTGTCTAATTCCATAAAAACCTACAATATTGACCAAGCTTGTACAGAATTTTCACTTGAGAGAAAATATAGGTCTTACCTATGAGTGTCTACTACTACTTACATAACCTCTAGGGTTGAAGTGACAACATTGAAATTTTTGTGTGGTTCCAACTAAAAGAACTAACATTCCTCCCAAAGAAACACCTGACAAAATAACAGACTGCCACTAAAAGGCAATTCTCAAGAATCAAGTTGCTAGGCCAGGTCCGACACTTTGCAACCCCAAGGACTGCCACACGCCAGGCTGCCCTGTCCTTCACTATCTCCCAGAGTTTGCTCAACTCCATTGAGTTGGCGATACCATCCAAACATCTCAATCCCCGTCGTCCCCTTCTCCTCCTGCCCTCAATCTTTCCTGGCATCCAGGTCTTTTCCAACGAGTCAGCTCTTCGCATCAGGTAGCCAAAGTATTGCAGTTTCAGCATTAGTCCTTCTAATGAACATTAAGGGTTGATTTCCTTTAACACTGACTGGTTTAATCTCCTTGCTATGCAAAGGCCTCTCAAGAGTCTTCTCCAGCACCACAATATGAAAGTATCAACACAAACAAAATAGTGGTATCTCTATATAATGGAGCCCCACTCAACAGTAAAAATATTCAAACTACACACAACAAGAAGATGAAAAGCATTTGATGGGGTAAAAAAAGTCAGACAAAAGAAACAAACCCTGTAATACCATTCTTATGATATTCTAGAAGGCTGCAGGAGCCAGAGTAAGGGACCAACTGCCAAGGAGACAGGAAGGCAATCTAGGGGGTGGCAGACATGTTTTAATCTGGGGAGTGACAGACGTCTTGACTGTGGTCATGAATACAACTGTTCACCAGTTCAAAACCAATTTAGTCCTATGTTTAAAATCAATTTTACTGTGTGAAATTATTCCTGAACAAAGCTGATTAAAAACAAAAAAGAATCCCAGAAGCCAGACATCATATTCCATGATTCTAACTACAATATGATAAGCTCTTATAAGCTTCCTAAGTGGTTGTACAATTACTGCACAGAGAATATTAACTATGAAAGACTATTTACACCTCATATACTTATCCAATTATTCTATAATTCATCACACACCATAGCTTTGCAGGGCCACCCTCCATCCTCTTAACTCATCCAAGCCTTATATAATCAGCCCCAAGAGTGATACGTTTCCTCATCATGCTTTCTCTGAGTTAATGCGAGAAGATAGATCTCTTCCTAAAAGGTCACATTTCAAGAAACTGCAGCCCGTGAAGTAAAATGACTTGCAACACAGCTCATAGTAATAAAGCCATAGAATCTGATTCTGAATGCTGACCTAACTAATGAGTCCATGCATACTCTCACTGAACAATTCCCAACCTGGACCCCAGGGACACTTTTCCCTCTGAAGAGAGGGACTGACAGCACAAAATTGCTACTGTTCTCAAGTACGAATTAGACTACAGTGTAACATAAGACATTCCAGAAGTAAGCGGGACACACTACTACTCATAACTTCAGACAAAAAAGCAGAAAATGTTTTGAGATATAAGCTATGGCTGGTCTATGCATGCTAATAATATTAAAATATATACTTATATTTACATATACCCCCAAACTTTCTTCTCCAGCACCTAGATACTTCCAATAGCTGATACTGTACCTTAAAAATCCCTGTTAAAAAAAAAAAGAAAAACTTAGTCTTTGTGACATTTCTGCCAAAATATCAAAGAAAAATCATTAATTCAATAAATCCTTGGATGCTCATTAATTAGTGTACTGGGTATTACAAGGCACATAAAGAAGATTAATTATGATCACCAACTTCCAGGAGTTCACCACCTAATGAGAGAGATAAGATACATCTACATACAGCTAAATCACAAGATGAAGTGGGAAAGTAAATAATTACCAAGTATTATGCAAAGTTACAGGACAAGAGATCACCAGAAATTTACAACCTAGGTATGTCTTTACAGCTCTAAATCAAGGTAAATGTTAACATAACACTAATTTAAAAGTACCACTATGGCGTAAGAGATGTCCAGGCTGGGCAGAGAGGGGAGCCCTCATGGGGCAGGCAGCATTTCAGCTGGACAGTTTTCCTACAAGGAAAGTTAGCATATGCAGTGAGTGAAGTCGCTCAGTCGTGTCCAACTCTTTGCGACCCCATGGACTGGAGCCTATCAGGCTCCTCCATCCATGGGATTTTCCAGGCAAGAGTACTGGAGTGGGTTGCCATTTCCTTCTCCAGGGATCTTCCTGACCCAGGAATCGAACCCGGGTCTCCCGCATTGTAGGCAGATGCTTATACCATCTGAGATACCAGGGAAGCATATGCAAAGGCTCTATAAATTCTGACCAGTAAGAATGGACAGCCAGAGAGTGGGAATGGATTATGGGTAGTACAAACATGTACAGGCTGAAGATCAGCTTGAGAAAGGGTCTGGACCCAGGTAGTGGGGAAAAAGGGTTTGGGAGAACACAGGCAGGAAACTGGCATGGCTGACGAGATCGGCAAAAACCAAACACTGATTCTCAGGGAACAGAAGCTTGGCGCTAGTGGTAAAGAAGAGCCCCCTGGAGTAGGAAATGGCAACCCACTCCAGTATTCTTGTCTGGAGAACCCCATGGACAGAGGAGCCTGGCGGACTACAGTCCAGGAAGCTGCAAAGAGTCAGAAATGACTGAAGTGACTTAGCACGCACACATATTTATAAACCCATCCAAATGCCCAGCTATTAAAGGTATTCAATAAATGCTTGAACGAATGAATGAATCGCAAGTTAATTGCTACATTCTTATTTCTGTCAATGGGTTATCACAGAGAGAAAAAAGCTTTCTGTTTAAGTCAGTTTGCCTTAACCAGATTCTAACAGAATAAAGTTTACAATTGCTTACCTATCTTTAAAGGCATTATTTTTGTTTAAAGATCAATATAAACTGTATCTCCCATACTGTCATACGATTTATGTTATACCATAGGTTTTGTCTCTGTATAGTTCTTATTTTCTCTTCTACTTGATTCCATAACTCTCTTCATCTTTTAAAGTAATTAGTGTGACTGTAATTCTCCTATAAGCACCTCCAGTAATGTTTCTTCAATTTTTTTTTTCAGATTAAGAGAGGTAAGCAGTCTTTATCACCCCCCGAAAAAAATGTCCATCTACTAAAAATCCAATGTATTATGATTTTATTTTATGAAGCCCAAAAGTAGAAAAAAAAATCTAACATTCCCTAGGTCAGACAGTAGTTTCCTTTGAGGGCAGGTTGGCAATAATGGGGAACATGAGGAAGGCAGCCCAGTGCTGGGACAATACTCTTGCTGGTCTCAGTACTGTTTACATTACTGTGCCCTCCTTTGTGAAAATTCACTGAGTTTTATCATTATACCTGTGCAATTCTCTGTGTGTCTGTACGCTTGTTTTTAATATTCATTATGTACTTCCCAGGTGGCAGTAGTGGTAAAGGCAGGGGACGTAAGAGATGTGGGTTCCATCCCTGAGTTGGGAAGATCCCCTGGAGGAGGGAATGGCAACCCACTCCAGCATTCTTGCCTGGAGAATCCCATGGACAGAGGAGCCTGCCGGGCTACAGCCTATGGGGGTCGCAAAGGGTCAGACACAACTGAAGCAACCTAGCTCACATGAGCACACACATGGTGGGCAATGCTGGAAATTACAGTCAGCTGACTACTTTTCAGACCCTGGTTAAAAGCTGACTAGAGCAGCAACTGTTCTTCTCTTAGAAAGAAAGTGAACGTGAAGTTGCTCAGCTGTGTCCGACTCTTTGAGACCCCATGGACTGGAGCCTATCAGGCTCTTCCATCCATGGAATTTTCCAGGCAAGAGTACTGAAGTGGGTTGCCATTTCCTTCTCTTAGAGTATCTGTTAAAGATGCAGAAAAAAAGAGTAAATGGAGTATGGGAGGAGAGCGGTGGGGATATGCAGGGAAAGCATGACCCTCCCATCATCACTATCGTTTACCAGTACAAGTGAACAGCAACCGTGCAATATTCTTCAATGTGGACAAATACACTTTTCTGATCTAATACAGTGTCAATAAAACCAATACAAAAATGAAACAAACCTCCAATGCCTATCAATGATGAACAAGAAAAAAGTGTGCTCCACAAAATCTTCCTCGAGATTCCTTCCCCGCTTCTCTTGTATTTCTCCCCATCACCTCTGCGTCCTGTGATTATTCTGACCACGGGGGCGGGCTTCACCCTCTGGATTATGACCAGGATTCTACCTACTTGAGAGAAGACAGGAGGCAGATGTTGTGAGGCTGCCAAAGGACTTTCAGTCACAGACCACTACCAGTACATAAGTGTGAGACTGGAGTCAGTATCAGGCTGCCCCTTGAGAACTAGGGCTATCGGTCCACACATCTTACCCAGACTTACTACTCCACATTTCCAAAAACAGACATCTGCGCTGAGGGAAACAGTCAGCTAAGAGCGTAGGAGTCTCACTGTACGAAGACTGAGTCTTCATAAAGCTCCTTCCTCTTTCATCTCAAGTCTACAACCACTGCTCAGATCCAGCTCTCCCTGGCAGTGCCCATTCTGTGTCTGCCTGCCTGGATCTCCACCCTCCTCAGTCTCATACACAGACTGAACACACCCCCAGATCAGAACCTATCAGCTCTCAGAGGAGAGGCAATCTTGTTACCCAAAATACACAGGCCATCAGTCAAAGTCACTCAAAACCTTACGGAACAGAGAACAGAACTGTAACCAAATATCCATTAACAAATACTTTTCGAGTGTCTAATACTCTTAGGAAATTTTCTAGGCATAAAAGGATTTACATTCATTGAGGTTACATTCACCTGAACAAGAAAAATCAATCATATTTTCTGATGTCCAACGGCAGAACTCAATGGAACTCTTTGCTATGTAGGGAGATGTAACAGGTAATTTTTATCTTTTTCTTTCTGTTTCTCCCAACTCACTAATACATACTCAAATCATCATGCATTGCTTTCAACAATAAACAAAAACATTTAGGGCTTATTTAAAAGAAAAACACCTTGTAAATGGAGAGAGTTAACCCTGATTAAAGTGAAAGAGGAGAGTGAAAAAATTGGCTTAAAGATCAACATTCAGAAAACGAAGATCATGGCATCTGGTCCCATCACTTCATAGGAAATAGATGGGGAAACAGTGGAAACAGTGTCAGACTTTATTTTGGGGGGCTCCAAAATCACTGCAGATGGTGACTGCAACCACGAAATTAAAAGATGCTTACTTCTTGGAAGAAAAGTTATGACTAACCTAGATAGCATATTCAAAAGCAGAGACATTACTTTGCCAACAAAGGTCCGTCAAGTCAAGGCTATGGTTTTTCCAGTGATCATGTATGGATGTGAGAGTTGGACGGTGAAGAAAGCTGAGCATCAAAGAATTGATGCTTTTGAACTGTGGTGCTGGAGAAGACTCTTGAGAGTCCCTTGGACCGCGGGGAGATCCAACCAGTCCATTCTAAAGGAGATCAGTCCTGGGTGTTCATTGGAAGGACTGATGCTGAAGCTGAAACTCCAATAGTTTGGCCACCTCGTGCGAAGAGTTGACTCACTGGATAAGACCCTGATGCTGGGAGGGAGTGGGGGCAGAAGGAGAAGGGGACGACAGAGGATGACATGGCTGGATGGCATCACCAACTCAATGGATATGAGTTTGGGTAAACTCCGGGAGTTGGTGATGGACAGGGAGGCCTGGCGTGCTGTGATTCATGGGGTCACAAAGAGTCGGACACAACTGAGCAACTGAACTGAACCTTCAAAGCTGACACAAAGACAAACCTTTGTGAAAGATGTAGAAGGCTGAATGCATTCAGTACAGGATCAAGCGTGAGGTTACCACTGAATCTCCCTCAGCGCCATCCCTCTGCAAACCCTGCTCCCCTGCTACTGTCTGCATCAGTCTTCCTTCTTTCCATTCCTAATGTGTAAAGATCCCACTCAGTTCAGTTCAGTCGCTCAGTCGTGTCCGACTCTTTGCGACCCCATGAATCGCAGCACGCCAGGCCTCCCTGTCCATCACCATCTTCCGGAGTTCACCCAGACTCACTCTCCAATTAAAGATGATTCCCTACATATTCATGCTTTATTGCATAATTCTAAGGTATTACATTGTAGATTAGGACACTGAATAAATAAATAAAAATCAAGAACAAGTGAAGCAGTGGTCCACATCCCTAACTTGGCTTTCAAAAACTCATGAATATTTCTTCTCTTTCCATTGTAAAGCCTTTCTGTTAAAAATACAGCTAACAGAAACCATGTTTAGTCACCTATGTCCAATTAGTTTAACAGGTTAGGGTTTGGATTTAATAAGATTTATTCCAAGGCTTTAATTCCCACATGAAGCAGTTAGCCTCACTCATCTCCCTTTAAGGACTCTACCCTCACCCCAGCCAACCATGCCCCCAAGCTTCAGACGTGTACCACAGCAAACACGTTATTATAACTCGGAAATCAACACCAAGTACATTTACTTCTTAAACATCTTCATATACGGACACATAGATGTTAGATAAATCATATAAATCTTCTTGGAAGAGTTCCCTAAGGTTACTTATAAATGTGTTCAAAAGTACTAGAAATAATTACTTTGAAATTTGGGCAAAAATAATGGCACTCATTCCCAAATTGGTGATGTGCGTTACTTTCAAATGAGAGTAAATATGTTGGATGTTATCTGTCTTACTAGTGTCCAGTTCCATCCAATAAAAGTAATCAGCACAGAAATCTATGTTATTTCATAGGCATTCTAGACAGTTCTTATGCTCAAGGAAGACTTAAAAAGTACTGTGTCAATTCCTTCCGCAGCTCTGCTTCATACAACTATACTCATAAGCTACACCCATCATTAGAGAAATGGCACTCAGTACCAGACTGCTGGTCAGCAGGTAAGAAACAAAAAGCACCTCCTCAAATCTTGCCCTCATGGCCATTATGCTCCTCACTGCAATAACTGGCCAGACACTTCTTATAACACATACTTGAGTATTTTTTCACATCCTGCCCATGTCAGGTTGTAGGAAATACAGTCAAAGGAATCCACAAATTTTAAAAACAAAGAACCACAAGTCTATTCTCTATGTCTGTTTCTCCATTGTTGCCCTGTTAAATAAATTCTTCAGTACCATTTTTCTAGATTCCATATATATGTGTTAGAATACGGTATGTATCTTTATCTTTCTGATTCACATCACTCTATATAATAGGTTCTAGGTTCATCCACCTCACTAGAACTGACTCAAATGCATTCCTTTTTATGGTTGAGTAATATTCCATTGTGTATATATATATATACCACAACTTTTTTATCCATTCATCTGTCAATGGACATCCAGGTTGCTTCCACGTTCCAGCTATTGTAAACAGTGCTGCAATGAACAAGGGGATACATGCGGTCTTTCAATTTTGGTTTCCTCGGGGAATATGCCCAGGAGTGGGATTACTGGGTCATATGGTTATTTTACTCCTAGTTTCATAAGGAATCTCCATACCGTCTTCCACATGTAAAATAGACAGCCAACAGGAATTTGCTGTATGGCTCAGGAAACCCAAACAGGGGCTGTGTATCAACCTAGAAGTGTGGGATGGGGAGGGAGATGGGAGGGAGTTTCAAAAGGGAAGGGATGTATGTATACCTATGGCTGATCTATGCTGAGGTTTGACAGAAAACAGAAAAATTCTGTCAAGCAATTATCCTTCAATAAAAAATGAATTCATTAAAAAAAAGTACAGACTTCTAGTTATGAGATAAGTCCTGGGGGCGTGATAATGCACAGCATTGTGGCAATAGTTAGCAATGCCGCCTTACAGGTTTGAAAATTGTAGAAAATAAATCTTAAAAGTTCTTATAGAAAAAATAAATAAAGCACAACATGTCAAGAATTTAAATTGCTTCCTAGGCTGTCACTGTGGCTATATTTTTTGATTATACATCCACACATGTCCAATCTCAAAGAAAACATGCCTTTCTCCTATAAGCAACCAGGTGCTTTCAAAAAGCATCTCCATTAGAAATGTGAAGTAAAAATTCTGATGTCATAAAGACATATTTTACATCATTTCAAAATATGTGTATTTAATTCACACCTATGATATGCTGCATCATAATACTTGATTTTTTTACACCGAGGAGGTGATTTCTCAAACTGTAAATATAGTAACACAGTGGAACTAAATTTCATAGCTAGTCTACTTATACCTAGACTATAAACTGTCTTTGCCAAGAGGATGAACTAGACACATGTTGGCAGTGAGCTAGATTTAAATTGTGCTTTCATCAAACATATTCTCATGTCTAAAAATAGCTCACCATGCCAAGATCAGGAAAACCAGAGTGTACAGGTAACAAATCATTAAGAAATAAATTATTTCTCTCTTAAAAGTTCATGTGTGCACAACTCAGAACTAAATTAAATTATACTGAGTTTTATTCAATACTATTA
Source organism: Redunca redunca (assembly GCA_006410935.1). Lineage (NCBI taxonomy): Eukaryota > Metazoa > Chordata > Mammalia > Artiodactyla > Bovidae > Redunca > Redunca redunca. The sequence continues at coordinate 172,825 of SJYQ01002244.1, forward strand.
TAAAAATCTTGCACCTTCTACAACAGGATACATATTTTATATAAGATCAATTTGTATTCCTTTAAACTATTTGAATAAAAACTCAAGTTACCATCATTTTAGTCAATATCCAAAGTCCTCACATGTACTGATATTTGATAATGTTATTTAAAAAGACTTTTGAAATAGAATTTTTTTAAGAAGAGTATGATTGGCCTATTTCTATTAATACCACTCAAAGCAAAAACTAACACAACATGGTTAAGCAACTCGCTCTCTCTCTGAGGTGGTTTTCTGTAAGAATTTGAAGGAAATGAACAATCACCATTTACTAAGAAGAAAATAAAACAAGCTCAAAAGCAGAACTGATGTGACAGACACTGGCTGAAAGAAGCTTACCTCTCTCTCTCTCCTTCTGTGACGTCATATAAGCGGTTGGCACCTCCATCAGCACAGGCTCTTAAAAGAGCTTCAAAAAGAAAAAACAAAGAATCTTTCAAAATAGGAAGCTCAGAGCAGCATTCTATCACATGATGAATGCTAAAGCACTCAGACACACACACAGTCATGCTTCCCTCCACAATTCACATTCAGCCAACAATGTTGCTGGAACTAAAAACCATCCTACCAATCACACACACAAATAAGACAGAATTGCCAAATAAGACAAAGTGCATTTCCTTTTTCCATCTTTTCCAATTCTTCCTATTAAATAAAGAGGAAGACTGTATATGATGTCCTCAGCAACCCTTAACTTGCTTTTCCTTCTTTGTAACAGAAGACAGGCCTTGGGATCAAAGACAGGTAACAGGACATAGCTTATAACTTTCCTCCTTAATTTTTTGAGTTTTTATAGAAAGTTTCTACTTACGGCAGATTTTAAGAGTTTTCACAGGGCTTCCCTGGTACCTCAGTTAGTAAAGAAATCTGCCCGCAGTGAAGGAGACCTGGGTTCAGTCCCTGGGTCGGGAGGATCCCCTGGAGAAGGAAATGGCAACCCACTACAGTATCCTTGCCTGGAAAATCCCATGGACAGAGGAGCCTGGCAGGCTGCAGTCCATGGGGCTGCAAAGAGTTGGGCATGACTGAGCGACTTTCACTTTCAAGGGTTTCCATATTTTATTGTGATACAGAAGGTTCCTCTTAAAAATAAATCATAACACCATAATTTTACTCTAAAATATGAAGTAACTAATAATCTAGATATGTGTGACTATAAAAATAGAGAAGGTGTTACAAAATTCACTGAAACTTGGAAAAATCCTAAGATATCAAATAAGGCAAAAAAGCCCAGCTGCCCCTCTAACTGGGGCTTTTTATTGCTTGCCTTCTCATGCTTTTTCTGTGATATCATCCTAGGATTTGAAGTTACTGGTTAATCATTCCTTAAAATTTTTTTAACCCATAGTTTACTATCTGTTGTTATTTCTCTAACATCTAATTTTCCTAGAAATGTCAGTCTTCGCATCAATTCATCCCCTTTATTCTTTTTTTTAATAAAAAATATTTTAGCTATTAATTTCAAATCAAACTTTTTATTTTAAATCCTGGGTGATACAAGAGAGAATGGTGAGATGTCTAAGATTCTAATTCCTCACCCTGAACAAACCAAAGTCTTATTTCTGTCCCCACAAAGCTGTTAAAACCAATCACAAGGCCATAAAAATAAGCAAAGAGCATGGACACCAGCAGATGCAGAAGAAATAAACTATAGTTGGCCCTCTGGATCCAAAGGTTTCTAATACACGGACCACTCTTGGATCTGTGAAAGTGAAATCCGTGGATGCAGAGGGCCAACTGTATTCCTTTACTGCACCATTTCACATAATTGACTTCAGCATCTGTGGATTTTGGTATCTCAGGGGATCCAGCCTTTCATAGAAACCAAGAGACAGCTGTACTTTTTAGAGCTACTTCTTCATTTTATTGCACTGATGAGATCACCTTCCCATTCTGCAAATTTAGCTATACACTTAAAAGAGTGTTTATATTCAGTAATATCTACCTCCAGATTTCTAGGTGTTCAATGAACTGATTGTATTGGCATGGTAAAGATCCCAGTGAATTTTCTGCTAATCCATGATATACCTAATATAGTTTTGTGGGTCCTACATTATATCAGAAATAAAACAGAGACCAAGTTGGGGGGAAAAAAGATATTCTTTTTTTGCTTCAGCTTCTTCATCTGTAAATTGTAATAGTATCACCTTCAACAGAGTCATTAAGCAATTAATGACAATTGCTTGTCATTATATAATGATATATCATGTTCATCACAGTATTGGAGCACAGTAAGCATTCAACAAACATTAGTCCTCTTCCTCCACTCCTGTCAGAATGAAAATAAACACTAAAAAAGCACTGTGTTCCTAGAAAAGTCTAAGGTTCTTAAAAAGTGCAAAACAAAAATAAGAGGTTTTACAAACATATCTAAGAGAGACGTATCATTTCACCAATTAACCAGCAACACACATTTCCCTTTAAAGAATGGGACTCAAATAAAATTATACCATAAACATAACTTGCAGAGCATCGTAAAATATTCTGTACATTTCCTAAATATCAAAAACTAAAATTTCAAAGACATCAAAAGCTAAATGAAGAAAGAATCTCACATATAAAAGACTCAGCCAAACAAATGAACAGGGAGATGGAAAATACTGATAAATAGAAACAGATGGCAAACTATCAGTAATTACCCTCAGAGTACATAAAATATTTCTCTGTAAACAAAATTAACACATCTATGGGATCTTTTTATGTAAAAATTGATTCACTGAAGTAAAATGAAAATATAAAAGTAGCACCAAGGATTGTCAAACAGTAACTTGATAAGTTATCGCACTATCTTATTTTGCAGAGATCAGTTGAATTTAACATTTATACCTATTATGTGGCAGGCCCTGAACAGAACAGAAAGATGAATAACAGAAAGAACTGGCTCTCCAGATTCTCACTTCTGTGGAAAAAGGAGAAGCAGAAGTGCATATATGCATGGCACTGTAGATGCTGACGAGGGCCATGACAGAAGGAACGCGAGGCAATGCGACAACGGGGAGAGGGGAGATCAAGCTCAGTGGACAAGTCTGCAACACTGTTGATTATTAACTCTTGTTCAGTTAAAAATCAGTGTTACTTTCATAATCCAAAATTGTTTTCCCATGCTTATTATTTCTCATACCCTGGTTTAAAATTGGTATTTTTAGAGTAGTTTATTACAAGAGAAACACCTAAGTCACCTAAGTAAATTTATACACATCTATTCCTGTTTTAAGGGCTTCCCAGGTGGCTCAATGGTAAAGAATCTGCCTGACAACGCCGGAGACGCCAGTTAGATCCTTGGGGTGGGAAGAGCCCCTGGAGAAGAAACTGGCAACCCATGCTAGTATTCTTGCCTGGGAGCCTGCGGGGTCGTGCAAAGAATCAGACATGACTGAGTGACTAAATAAACAAACAGAATTCTGCTTTAAATGGCTTCATGAAATCTGTGGACCAGTCTTCCATTACCTAGAAGCTGGGATTGAGGTGCAAGCCATCTGTAAAGAAGAAAATAAGTTCCAGCACCTCCTAAAGCTATTTGATTTTCTTGTGAATAAAGTTTATCCAAAAAAAGATACTTAACCACTTTTAAATCTCACTTTTAAATCCAATTATTTTCCAAATACTTAAATAAAATGGCATTTGGAAAATAAAGCTTCACGCGTGCATTACATCATGTTGGCAGGAATTCATTGACAGCAACTTGAAGACTGAATAAACAAATATCACTATTAATGAAAGCGACCAACTTAAAAAAAATCAGTAAAGAATGAAAAGAAGTAAAGGACATTCTCAAATAAGATATTTTTGATAAATCATGAGTCAGCCTTAAATATATACTCACTCCATCATCATTTAACTTATGCCAAGCTTTAATGAATAGAAGTTACTGCATGAGTTATTCTTAATGTAAAATTTTTATTGGCTTATACAGCAAAATTTTTGCAGATTTATCAAATACTACAACTTCAATGGTTGGATAGTTGTTTACTATGCATCAGTCTGATATGAGCTGAAGACTAACATACATTAAAATCTCTATATCAACTTTATATATTGGTACTACCAGTAAGCATATTAAATACATCTTTAACATTTTTTGAAAAAAACCTGGCATCGTATAAATGACTGTTACTGACAAATACTGTAGAGTTTGACTCATAACCAGAGGCTAATCAGTTATTTCATTAATTTCTATTGAATAAAGTTGGACATAAATAATTTGATTTTCTGAAAAGCAGACTATTAAATTGGTTTCAAGTATTAAGATGGAAGAAAAAATAAACTAAAGTGAAAGAAATATTTTTCAGTCTTAACCATCTGAAAGATACATTTTGATTCCGGTCTAGATCAGCTACTTATTAGTCTTATGACTGAGCTACTCCCATGTACACTGATTCTAATGCAAAATAAAGAGTATTATATATATTTTACCAAACTCACAAAATGTTTCAGGAACCGGAGAAACAACAAAGATAAAATGAGAAGGAAGTAACATGGGGAAACAAATTCTCTTACATGCTGTTGATAAAATTATAATTTTGAGAGACAAGTTTGGCAGATTTATAAAAATGTAAATGTGCACAACGTTTGGTCCAGAAATTCTATGTAATCTCTACAAAACTTGCCCAAATTCACAGGACATATAGACAGTCACTGTGATATTATGTGTAATCCTGAAAAAACTGCCAGCAAACTTAAATATCAGCAGTTGAATATTGGTAAAATATATCAAGACCTTTGTACAGAACCATATATATTTTTTTTAAAGTAGCTCATATGTATTTATGTGGTACTTCTGCAGAAGACAGGGTTAAGGTAAATTTATTTTTTGCATAACTAATTTTCATCAAGGTAACCCCACTCTTGCACTCTCTACCTATAAGTGGCATTAAATCTTACCCAGATTTGGCACATGGCTCAATCCATGATGTTATATGCCCTGCCCAGAGAGACTGATTCAGAGACAAGAGATGTGATCCAGTCAAAGGTAATGAATCCTAAGGAGACCTCCCGGGTTCTCTTTTCTCTGCCACCTGAGAGAATGGATGGAAAAAGTTTGGCTCCGTGATGGACTATCATGTCAGCACAGAGAACAGAGCCAATACATGAAGGCAAAGCTAAGAAACAGGAGTGCTGTCTGAGTCCCTGAGTCCTAACAATAGCCTATTTGACTGCATGAGCTAATAAATTCCCTTTTTTTTTTGGCTCAGGCCCGTTTGAGCAGGGTTCTCTGTCACTCGAAACTAAAGGAACCTTGACTAATCCAAATATTAATTTCTACTTCAAAGACACATAATCTTCCTATTGGCTGGAGAATACTGCCTTATTATGTCTCAAGTCTGTATTGGATCGAGGTCTTAAGAGGAAGTACATATTTTTGTAGGTAGCTGGCTTATTATTTGTACATACTCTCACCTGAAAAGCCTTAACTATGATCCAGATCAGTCAGTTCATGGTTAATAGATGGAGTATCATGCTTTCCCTATTGGAGAAGGCAATGGCACCCCACTCCAGTACTCTTGCCTGGAAAATCCCATGGATGGAGGGCCTGGTGGGCTGCAGTCCATGGGGTTGCGAAGAGTCGAACACGACTGAGTGACTTCACTTTCACGCATTGGAAAAGGAAATGGCAACCGACTCCAGTGGTCTTGCCTGGAGAATCCCAGGGACGGGGGAGCCTGGTGGGCTGCCGTCTATGGAGTCACACAGAGTTGGACACGACTGAAGCGCCTTAGCAGCAGCAGCTTTCCCTATTGAGAGGTTATTTAATGGAGGGAAAACTTTCATTCAAAGCCTTTCATGGAAATCCGTGCTCTCTGAAAGAGAGAGCAACAATTTACTTCACTCACAGGAGTACCAAAGTGCATAACTAATTGCTGTTTAGATAACTCTTTCGTAGTTCTAGATGAAAGGTTTAATTTACAGTATATTTATGTGCAATTATTAAAAGAGCTCACATTATTTGTAATATCCCACAAATAGTGAGTGGAACACTCTTTAAATTTTAGTCAAGTCAGTAACACAGAATTATCCTTATTTCAAATAAAAAGCAAATGGTATTTATACTGAACATCTCCATGCAGAGTGCTGTGCTAGTCCTAATAGGCTGGTTCATGCCATGTAATGAAATTTTTTTATTATCTTTAAGTAAATGCTGTTGTATAAATTCTATTATCCTTTCTCTCTGCCACCTTCTGCCTCCTCCTCTCCTAGTTATGCGCTATGGAGATAAAGTATGACATTTAGTCATCTTTGATGCTATTTATAAAGTCTATAATCAGGTACCTCTTTAACACTTAGTGACACCAAATATCTCATTACCAAGAAGTCTTAATAACAGCCAAACATCAAACTGTTTATCCTAAAGTGGCACAGGGAAAATTTTCTCAAAGATGAGTAAAGCTCATAAAGTGTAAAAACTACAAAGAGGGAAGTGGTGCAGAAAAACAGGGTCTTGTAAATGAAGCCAGAATATGCAGGCCTGTCCAAACGTGAGTTCTTGGGAATAAAGGGTGAGTGCCTTCTCCATCATTAAATTTCTTCTAAAGACTGGCCATTCTGTAAGGACAAGACAGCAAATATGCATACTTAATCTACAGGAAATAAGGAAACAAAACAGACCTTTGTTGGTACTGGTTAAAACATAGGGCTGCTCAACCTTGCTACTAAGGCTGTGCCTTACAGCTTGTGGGATCTTAGTTCCCCAACCAGGGATCGAACCCATGCCCTTGGCAGTGAAAGCCCCAAGTCCTAACTACTGGACTGCCAGGGAATTCCCTGTGTCTTTGTTGTGAGGGGTTGTTCAGTACATTGTAAGATATTCAGCAGTGTCTGTGGCCTTACCCACTAGATGCCAGTAGTACCCGGGTTGTGACAACCAAAAATCCACAGTCAATGGAAAATATCCCCTAGCTGGCAAGAATCACTCCCAACGCCCAAACTGGAAGCCCACTTATAGCTCTTCAAGATGCCCAGGATCCCATCACATCCAGCGGTAAGGCAGATTGCTCATCACTATTCTTAAAAATTTCAACTTGAAAACATGACTATCACCCAGAAGCTACATTCAACCTAGCTACCAATGTCAGGAGAATTAACAAAGCAACTTATGTCCTAGCTCAACTGCCTTCCAGTCCATCCCAGATGCAAACCTACCGTCTTATCCTCTCTTTTAGACTCTCTGAATCTTCAGTAAGACCTCTTCTACCAACTGTACATGCTTTAATCCTATACTATTCTAGGCAATCTTCCAGCAAAAATCCATACCCTCTCTATTTGTGCCTCCTATTCATTTGAGACTCCATTACTAAATTATTTGCCACTGGTGAGAACAGTCAGGTCCTTCTGACTGTGTGCTGGGTGGCTCACTTCATCCCCCATATCAGATGAGAAACCACCATCAGAGATATAACTGCGGATGGAGTGGAAAATGACAACTTCTATTAGCTCAGTTCATTTTGTAACACTGGTACAGTGGCAGTGACAAAATAATGAGATGTGGCAGATTTATATGAATGAGCAAAAATAATTAAGTGCCTAGAACTACCAAGAGGAGCTGGAATAAAAGAAAACAGTAATGATGGTGGCTGGGTCACCTGGCAAAAGTAAAGGCTTTTAAACAAAAATTGATGCAAATGTGTTGCCTAATGGAAGAAGACCCAAGATATGGAGCCAGTCTCCCTCTTCTGTCTGTTCATTTAGCACCAGAATTCCTTCCCCTCTCCTTTTGTAATGGATCAGTGGTGTTAGATCTCAGAACTTATATCACGTCATATTTCAATTGAGAGATTTATTTCTGCATCAATAGTGAAAAGGCATCAAAGTCAGATATTTGTCACACAAATGAGAAATACATGTATCTTATTTTGTAGAGATAGAATACCTTGTCAGCTCATACCTATACCTTTCCAAGTACCTCTGACATCTTTAGAAAAATATTTTAACACAATTTACTACATGAGAGTTTCTAGCAAACACTGATTCTTTTAAACAAAAAATCATTAACTCTACATGGTAATAATAGAATAATTTCATCAATTGGGCCTTAATACAAAATAACTAGAAACTGAGAAGTAAGTGCATATTTCTACTACCAACTAACAAGAATTTCATATATGTTAATTTCATAATTAACTCTGCTCCTTTTATAACTGAGCACAATCAAGCTAATTCTTCTTCCTAGTTAGGGGGAAAAAAAAGTACGTGTGGGAGGACTGTTTGATGGCTATGGGTAAGAGTAGAGGGAGAAGAATTAAGGATAGTATTTCTAGAAATAGATGAAAAGAAGAATCATTGGATTCCTGTTAAAACCAAGAGATAATTTTACCCAACAATTCATTTTGGGCCTCCTTTAGGCCAAGAGTTATAACCAGGTGGAACAAAGGACAATTAAAGAGCTTCAGGGTGCTGAATAAATGCATTACTATGCCATTTCTTAGTTTGTAAGTTTTATCTGAGAACATTCTTAGAGATAAATTAGTCTTACTCTTTAAAACATGACTTATCAGGGCATGAAAAAGCTCATTTTTTAAATAATTAAAAGAAGGCCAGTTGCTTTGGAGTTTAGGCAGATAAGGGAATAGCTTTAAGAGATAAAACTGAGAGGCAGTCAAGGACCATATTAAGCAGGTCATGGTGCTGAACAGAGTTTAAGTATAAAAGGAAGCCACAATGGGTTTTCAGTTTGAGAGTGTTCTATTCTGACTTAAGTGTTAAAGAGCTTTCTTCCTTTTAAGTTGAGAACAGATTAGAAGGAGACAAGAGTGGAAGTAATGACTTTAGGAGACCAGAGGTGACCAGCAGAGATGGTTGCTTAGATGAGGTTGCAGCACTTAAAGCAGAGACACTTGGGTGTACTTCAAGATATATCTGGCAGCTGGAAGCGACGGGGCTGGCTGAGAGACCTGGATGTGGAGGGTAATGCAAAAGGAATCAGAGATGACTCAACTTCTTGTCTTCAGCAACTGACAAACATGTTTGCAACTTTTTAGTATTCCCTATACTGTTGTTTTGTCCAGTGCTTGACCACATTCCATAAAATATTTCTTGCTATTCTTGGCCTTGTATCATCTTTCATAGTTTTACTGTTCCATTGATATTATATCCTATGGACTTGCCTACATTCTCCTTACAATGAGACACGTAAAGCTTTAAAAAAATTTTTATTTTATTTTTAATTGCAGGATAATTACTTTACGATATTATGATCATTTCTGCCATATATCAACATGAAGCAGCCACAGGTATACATATGTTCCTTCCCTCTTGAACCTCCTTCCCACCTCCCTCCCCACCCTACCTTCTAGGTTGTAACAGAGCACCAACTTTGGGTTCCCTGCATCATGAGACATGTAAAGTTTTGAATAGCTCTTCTCCCACTCTTCTCTACATTGTATTTGCCGAAAGGTGTCTCTGTACAGTGGAAATATTTTTTAATACTAATCGTAGCTAACAATTGAAAGTGTTATCAAATAAGTTTAATGAAAGTTGAAAACACAAAGTTTGTAGGAGAGACATGTTATTAATAAGTGTTCACAGCAGTTTTATTGTTTGGGCTTGGGTTTGTTTGGGTTTCCTTGTTTGTTTTCGTTACTCCTAAATCAAAGGAAACATGAAACCAAAACCTTAGAAAGGACCTGAGGTAACTGGTTATACAAAATAACTTCTGGCGAAGAAGCCTCAGTCTGAAAATGCAGAAGCAATTGCTATAGCAAACACCAAACGAAAAACCTAAAACAGATCAGTTTTTCCTGTTTTTTTTTTCCCCCCTCCCAGAGACTTGCATCAACATTACAAGAAATGTTATTTTTAGAAAATTCTTAAAAGGAAAACAGAGGCACAGAGATGGTAAATAAGCACAAGAAAACGTGTTAAACTTCACTGGGAAACTCAAAACCACAAGATAACACTGCATCCTTATGAAATGGCTGAAATTAAATACAGTAATTTTATATCAAATATTGGCAAGGAAACAGACAAACTGGATCATTTATATGTTGCCATGGACAGAGGAGCCTGGCGGGCTACAGTCCATGAGGTCGCAAAAGAGTCGAACACACCTAAGCAACTAAACAACAACAAATTGGTGCTTTACTCTGACACGATTAACCTTCCAACAACTCAAAAGGCTTCTCTTTTATTTCTCATTTCACAGACAAGGAAATAGGCTCCAAGTCACAAAGTTATTTGCCCCAAGTTACATAAATGCTCCTGTGGGCTTGAGTGAGAACCTGAATTTAGAAAATAAGATTTTTCACTCCTGTGCCACATAGTTAGAACCAGAATTATTATAATGGTGGAGCCAGAATCAGAACCCTGGCAATGGAGCACACACTATCTGTTTCACCAGAAGGCCTCCGCTGGGCATCTAAGCTGGTGCGGTAAGGCAAAGTGACATATGAAGCCACACAAGCTTAAAGCAGAAAGAACCTCAAATATCAACTTCCCTAGGAATAACCACACACACACTTTTCCAGTGCCATAGAGTACATGGCAAGAGCCACACAGATGTTCACACCTACTGATCCACTAACCCGTTCACACACCTAGCTTAATGTCCTACTAAAAGAAAATGAACAACAGGCTGAAAAGATTCCTAAGAGGCCTTTTAAACGTCAGCGTCACCTGTATTGGTCTCAGCATACTGGAGGAAACACTGTGCCTTCTGTGCCCGTAGGGCCCGATCAGGAGATACTGTGCAGTGATTCAAACAGAAAGACACAGGTGAGAGCAATGCGACTGTGGGAGAATCAGTATCAGGGACGGGTAACGGGGGTGCGAGTGCTGAAGACAGAGGATACAGAGGAGCAGACCCAGGAGGCAGACACACTAGAGAGGGTGCAACGGTGGAAACCCTCCCTCTGAAGCGCCAGGGAGGGTGCGGGGGAGAGACACCACACTCAGCGAGGTGATGGCCTTGGGACTCGCTGTGAAGCCACCTGACTCGGTCCAGGACACTGGAATCAAGAAGAGAAGCCCCTCATCCAGAGATCCTTTCCCACGCCCTCTGCGGACACAGCTGAACATCACACTCGCTGCAAAGGAGAAATGCTTACATGGCCAGGCTCCACGACCACAGAACAGATCATGAAGCATGGATTCAGAGCTTGGAGGCAATAAATTAATAATTTCTTAAAAAAAAAAAAAAAAAAAAGTAGGGTTGCCCAAAAAGTTCATCTGGGTTTTGCCATAGGACAGTATGGAAAACTCAAACTTTTTGGCCAACCCAATATGAATTGTTCTTTCCCCTTCTGACAGTGAATGTTTCTTTATTCAACTGGACAGTTCCCAGCTGTTTCTGTATCCTGAAATGTCTAAAGTTTCCTTTTAAGTGTTACTCTCTCCTAGCAATCCCCCAAGCCTCAGACAGGCATTCCACAAGTGCTTGTCGACCTTAACTGAAATACGCCACAGCTGACACATCTTTGAAAGGCTTAGGCTAATCCTAGATTTTAAAAATACTTTTTTAAATCTTAACTCACAAGGGTACTATGTGGCCCTAAGTTTATTAGGCATTTTCCTGAAGGGATCTGGATTGAAATTCTAGCCTGAAATACCGAACAAAGTAAATTCAGTTATAAAATGCACTTTTGTACTTGTATACATCAAAAGGATATTTCTCCACCTGTGTATCCTCTTCCAGCAAAGGGTTGAAATAATTCATATGAAGTATACCAAGAAAGAAAAATATCCCGGGCATGTTTAATCCTAAATTTTCACTTCCAAAAAAACTGACTATAGACCTCCTGAATGTATAAAACAGAAATTGAGAACAATTTAAAATATATCAAAGAATAAAGAATAAGAAAACACCCCTGTGACTTCCATCTAGAATTGCCAATTATTATCATTCAGTGCTTTGTATTTAAAAAAAAAAAAAAAAAACTACAGAGGTTTATATTCACCTGAGTGCTCTCTGAAGACTCAACCTGTTCCCACACCCCTAATCAGCAGTACACACTATTCTAGACATAGAGCTTACATTTAGAGTCTTGAGGTTTGCTTGTTTTTTTCTTTTCCAACTTTTATATAGCAATATGCAGCAATGAGAAATACCTAACATTGTGTATACTGAGTGATATTTTTTATTTTGAGATAGAAAAAAAAAAANATTTTGAGAGAGAGAAAAAAAAAAAAAACATGTTCCAAAGCTTGCTTTCCTCATTCAACCTTGAATTTCTGATGGCTTTCCATCTGGAAATACAAGTCTAGTTCACTAGATTCATTTAATTCCTGTCATTTAATTCCTATACAGAGTTAATGAGTGTGTCAAAAATATTTATCTGATCTCCTAAGACAGACAGGTAGGTGGTTTTTATGTTTTTAATTTTTAAAAATGCTACAATTATCATTTAATGCTTCCTTGCATACATATGAAACCTTTTCTCAACAGTATGCTGCTGCTGCTAAGTCGCTTCAGTCGTGTCCAACTCTGTGCGACCCCATAGACAGCAGCCCACCAGGCTCTGCCGTCCCTGGGATTTTCCAGGCAAGAACACTGGAGTGGGTTGCCATTTCCTTCCCCAATGCATGCAAGTGAAAAGTGAAAGTGAAGTCGCTCAGTCGTGTCCGACTCTTTGCGACCCCATGGACTGCAGCCTACCAGGCTCCTCCGTCCATGGGATTTTCCCAGCAAGAGTACTGGAGTGGGGTGCCATTGCATACACCTAAATAAATAATCACTGGGTCACAGAATACAGACATTATTAATTTAGTATATTGTAATGAATTGCTATCCACATTGTACTGACTTATACCACTGATACAATCGTATCAATTTTTAAGCAGCAAACTGAAGCCGCCTAGGAGCCTCTTGGTATTGGAGAGGGGCACGTAGGGCCTGGCTGCAGCACTGCCTACGAGCACAGTGTGCCAGCACACCAGGAGCACCAGCAGACGTGAGACGCACTGTTAGCGACTCTGGACCAGGGAATCGCAGCCGGAAAGTACATCCTGGCTGAGACTGGCCACTGTTTTCCTTTCCTCTGCAACTGTCTCCTGCAGTAAGTCCTTGGCGATCTAACTCTTCAGCTCCCACCCCACTGTCCTTCCACGGGACTGGGACGCAGGATCCTTCCAGACTCTGGGTTCTCTTTCCAAACAACGTATCTTAGTTCTCTTGACAGGAGGCACTGATACCATTACGGCTCCGGCATTAACCTATACCTTCCAGTATATTATACTCGCTCATTCATTCATTCGGAGGCACAGACTGAATGAGCACCAACAGCAGCAAGAAACACAGCAAAACCCACCCACGACCCTACTTTCGCAGACGCCACAGTCTAGAGCCACGCTGCGCAGCATGGCGGCCAGCGGCCACGTGCAGCACTGAGCATCCAAAGAGCAGTTTGTCTCCACTGAGATGTGCTGTCAGTGCAAGAAACACTGGTGTTTGAAGACTGAATACAAAAAGAATATACAATTTACTATTAACAATTTTCACATTGGTTCTATGTTGAAATGATAATACTCTGAATATACTGGATTAAATAAGACAGTATTACAATTAGCTTTTGCTATTTCTTTTTACTTTTTTAAAGTGGTTACAACAAGATTTAAATTTACATTTGTGACTCCCATGATATGGGAATATGGTACCCAAAACAAAATTTACCTTACTTGCTGCATATATGAAACTGTTATCCCCAGAGGAAGAATGTTGAAGAGTATTTTACAATCTTGGGGGTTTTTTGGGTACAATTTGGTTTTTTTGTACAATTGCTTTTGCATAGGTCTTGACTGATATCTACATGATAACAGTAAGATTTTCATATTACAGTGGTTTTTAAAATTTATTTTATTTTTAATTAGAGGATCATTACAATACTTTGATGGGTTCTGCCATATATTACAAGGAATTTTTAAATCTATAATATTACAGCTTTTCTCTACTCTGGAGCCTTACAGGTGACATTTAATTGTTTTTAACCATGAAATGAAAGAGATGCAAAATTAGAATTTAGATCCACTTACCAGGGGAACAATATAGTACATTACACAAAGACAAGAATTGCTTTTATTAATTCTGTCCTATCTCAAACACCAAAGATCACCAAGAAGCACTTTTACTCATGAGTAAAAACAAAAACAAGAAAAAAAAGTCAATGGAAATAAACGAAGAGCAAGAAGAAGAACAGATTTGCTGTTGGATGATAGCTTTTAACGGGACCTAAAAAAGAATTAATTTCAACAGCTGGAAATTATACTCGGCTCATGTTTAAAGAAATGTTGCTGCTGCTGTTTGCAAACAGAATGAATGGAGAGCAGCTTGCAAGCATGAAGGATAAAAATAAATATTTCATTATGCAAAATATGTTTCATTGTTGTGTTTGTAAATTTGAAACAATTATAAGTACCGCATGGCAGTGCATGCTGTTAGTTATTTTCACCGACTGGCAGGTACTGTTTTATTTTGCTTCCTTTTTTGGGCTGCAGTGCATTTGAAAGGAACTTTTGGTACTCGGTGATAGAAATTAAAATAACTATCTCCTTTGCTATCAAAGTACAGAACCATGAACGTCCCCCACCCCCCCATCATATCTTTGATCCTTGGAACATAAAAAGCAACACTAAGAAGACTTCAATAATAAAAGGAAACCAGTGCCTCCCGGATGGGGAATGGGATGACAGGCAAATAAAAGTTACTCCTATTCTTTTTAAAAGATATATTCAAGCTTGCTTTAATAATTCATGTGATATACCACCTCATAAATGCACAAAGAAGTACAATATAGCCGGGAGAAATAAACTCAGATGGAACTATTGATCCCTACAATATTTTTAATAAATGCAATACCATGGTGTGCCCTCAAAACAAACAATCCTATCTGCACAGCGATGCCCCGCTTGTTCACAGTTAACCCACCTCGGAAACCCAACCAGAGCCAGTGAAATCCAGTCCTCAAGGGAAATAACTAACGATCAGGAGCAAAGTCACCAAGCAATGCAAGGAAGAATGCAGAGAACCAAGCAGCCAGACCCTAAAGAGTGCTCTGAAGAAGGCTTCTGTCAGCCAACGAGCTTTGCTGAGAGATTTAAACAAGAAAGGACGACCAGCTTTAAGACAGCAGGGTAAAGAAGTCTCGGTCCTTTCTCTCTCCCAAGACAACAGTAGAATAAAAAGAAATGGAAATTCCATCTTAGATAAAACTACACAAAAAGATATCACCCAATCACAATGTATGTGAAAAGACTGCCAGGGGCAGTGAAAGTCAAGTAGGGGTATAGAAAGGTGCTGAGAGGAGGTCCTTCGGCTAAAGATTCGGATACAAAATCAGTGAAAGAAACACCGTCGCTGAGACAAGGTAGAGAAGGCAGAGGAGACGGAACTGTGAGCAGCCTCCCAGCTTCTGCTGGAACAGCAGCAACACACAAAGGTTAAACACTCTCAACTACACTATCCTGTGTCATAAAGTGCTTTACTGTGAACAAGGAAGACTTTCTGCTATCGGGACTTCCCTGGCGGTCCAGTGGCTAAAATCTCTGCTGCCAATGCAGGAGACGTGGGTCCGATCCCTGGTTAGGGAACTAAGATTCCACATGCTGCGAGATAGGGCCAAAGAACAAAACAAAAAATCTCATGAAGCAGATATCATGTTGCTCATGCAAATGAAAAAAAAAAAGGGATATAAGATCTGGGGAAATGCTCTTTATTGACCTATATATGTGCTCAACCACTTCAGTCGTGTCCAACTCTTTGCAAGCCCATGGACCATAGTCTACCAGGCTCCTCTGTCCATGGGATTGTCTAGGCAAGAGTTGGAGTGGGTTGCCTACATCTCAGAGAAAAAAAAAAAAAAAGAACTGCCACCTCTGCTCTCCCAGCCCTCACATAAACCAGTTTCAAATCAGGGGTTGGGAGTGGGGAAGGGGCAGGGCTTGATTCATTCAAAGATTAATAAAGAGAGTAGCACAGGATGTAGATGAGACCAAGAAGTTACAGGAGACAGAGGGAGAGAGAGAAAGAAAGGAAGGATGAAGAAAAGGATAGGCAGTGACTGGAAAAGCAGATGAGGACGCCTTACCAGAAAAAGTGCTGCTGCCAAGCCAATGAAAATCATGACAAGAAACACCACTGCAACGAAAAGAGCTTAAGGAAAGAGGGAAAATATCCACAGACTTGATACAGAGCTTTAGAAAGATATGACAAAATCACAGAACAAGACAATCTCCGAAGCTAAAGAGTTTGTCAAAAATTAAGTCTTAAATAAAAAGTTGAAGTAGAATGAATATGCAAGACAAGATGGAGACATAAACAGAAAGAAACAAATTAATAATGAATTAGAAAAGACTGACAAGAAAAAGAAATGAAAGATTCCTTTTTTAAAAAAAGTTTCACACGTTTAACTGCTTTCCCAAGAAGAATACAAGACAAATTAAAACGAAGTGTTCCAAACCAGAAGAAGACACCAACCTGTAGACTGAGAGGGCACATACATGTCTGGGAGAGACAATACAGGATGGTAATACTGAGTCAAGTCTAGTGAATATCGCTGGTACTTAAAAAGTCTAGAATTCTCTGGCGGGGTTTGGGAAATCAAGGAGCCTCAGACTTCTCTACAGAAAACATTCCACATACTTGAAATGATCTTTACGAGTGTTAGTCATTCAGTCGTGTCCGTCTCTTTGTGACCCCACAGACTGTAGCCCTCGAGGCTCCTCTGTCCATGGGATTCTCCCAGCAAGAATACTAGTTCAGTTCAGTTCAGTCGCCCAGTCGTGTCCGACTCTTTGCGACCCCATGAACTGCGGCACACCAGGCTTCCCTGCCCATCACCAACTCCCGGAGTTCACTCAGACTCACGCCCATCGAGTCGCTGTTCCCTTCTCCAGGTTATCTTCCCAACCCCGGGATCAAATCTGGGTCTCCTGCCTTACAGGCAGAGTCTTTACCGGCTGAGCCACCAGGGAGGCCCTGATCTCCAAGATCCCTAGTAAATCAAAGGCCATCCAGCCAAACTGCTGTTTAAGTTTAAAGAAACAAATACCTATCCTTTAAGTATTCTGAAACTCAAGTTTCATTCCTATAGAGTTTCTTGAAGGGAACAAAAATCTATTTCAAGAAAAATCTCAGGTTACAAAAACTACACGGAAACACTGCCGCGATCCCACCCCAGTCACCTTAAAAAAAAGTGTTTGCTGCCCCCTCTGTCTGAAGAACCCGTACCACTCCCCTCTGGGACATATGCCCGCCTGCCTCTCCCCACCTCATACACCAAGCTCCTTCTTTCCTGCCATCAACGCTTAGCTCAGGCATTAGATTTTCCTTAAAACCTTTTCTGATACCACATATCTGGACTGGTTTCCCTTCTCCTTCTTTAATAAATTACCCAACCGTATGCTGCAAATAACATACCTGAAATAAACTCACTTTAAAAGACTGAAAGTGGGCAATGGCGTACCTTGGAAGTGAAAGGAAAAGGAAAGCAGGTGGTCATGTATCAGCAGTGGAAATGTCAATCCCCCCTTCTCCATCCAAGAAAATCAACGACATGGAAAAACAAACAACTACTAAGGCATAATGAAGCAAAGTATATCAAACATTCTAATCAGAAAACAGATCTTTTCCAGGGTCCATAGAAATGGATCCAAACCACAAAGAAAATGCCATGAAAATTCCGAATAAGAAAAATAGGACAAATAACATTGTATGATCATAATCCAATAAAAACATGAATTAATTATAAAACAGAAAAAAAACAAAAACCTGAGAGCTGAAAATTTTTTAGTCCTTAAATCAAAAGGAAGACTGAGTCAGGAGATGCTTATAGTAAAATGATCTAATTATTGGGGGGGAGGGGACAAGAAAAATCTTTATACACTAATATGACTATTAAAAAAGGATCAAAAGATACAGTGATGAATAAATGAATGCAATGTTTATTTCTAGTTAAGAACTACTAAACCAGACCTAACGTCATTTTCAGCAGCAAACATTCAGGGTACAAAAAACTGACTTTGCTCTAGGCAACATGGTTAAGATATTGCAGAACTGGGATTCAAACCCCATGTCATCTGGGGCCATATCCACTGTGCTTTGTTCCCCTACGTAAATTTTTCATACGGTCAATTAAATTTACTAAGCTCAAATACATAGTATAGTTCACTGAGACCCAAGATACAATTAACAGAAAGAAATAGCAGGGTTATAAATACCATCAGGAAACGGGTCAGGGAGAAACCTCTACTAATTAGAGTATGACACAATGCTTTATTTTCACTAAGAATCTGTTTTGCTTATTTAAAAAGGTCTTTGAAACTAGATTTTAACATAATCACTCATGTGCCTAAAATTAAAAGAGTAAAACAAAGAGGATGTGACTTTGTTAAAAAAAAAAAAACCCACAGAATTATTTCATGAATTCTTCCAAGAATACTGTCTTCACAAATACAAGGAATTTTTGTTGTTGTTGTACAATGGCTACATAACTACATTGTAAGCGACTGACTGCCTTCCCACTTAAATCTTTCTGAATAAAGTTGATATTCTTTGCCCCAACTACCTTCTCAACTGACTGGCCTGGTGTATGGCAAGGGGTATGAGCTTGAGCTGGGTAACACATTTGTTTTCCTTTTCCCTGGTTCCCTCTTCAGCTTTTCTTACTTATCATTTCCTCTTCTTCCCCTTCTTACAAATGACACATTTTCCAGTGGAAGAAAATTTAAAGCTTGCTTGCTCATTGAGAAAGTTGCTACTTTAAAATTATTTTTAAAGAAGTTTATCTAATCTCAGAACCTCCTTTCCTGACTTTTGGATAAGGAGAATTGGAGATGGAGGGCGGGGAGGACCACTAAGCACTCACACCCCTCAGGAGCAGCAGGCCACCTTTCAGAGGAACAGCACGGCGACCGTGACAACCTCAACGAGAGGGTGCTAACCGCCTCTCCCTCTCGGTCCTGCTTTAAGAAGCTAAAGGCATATGTACTGGCTCAATGATTAGAAGCAAATAAACAGGGAGAAGAAAAATAGTCTTCAAAAAAGACAAAGGAATGTGTATTATGCTCCTGCTGCTAAGTCGCTTCAGTAGTGTCCGACTCTGTGCAACCCCATAGATGGCAGCCCACCAGGCTCCTCTGTCCCTGGGATTCTCCAGGCAAGAACGCTGGAGTGGGTTGCCATTTCCTTCTCCAATGCATGAAAGGGAAAAGTGAAAGTGAAGTCACTCAGTCATGTCCGGCTCTTAGCGACCCCATGGACTGCAGCCTACCAGGCTCCTCCGTCCATGGGATTTTCCAGGCAAGAATGTGTATTATAATAAAAACCAAATGGTCACTTAAAACAGTCCAGGTATACATCATATTCAAGAGTTTCCCAGGTGTCACCAGTGGTAAAGAGCTTGCCTGCCAATGTAAGAGACCCAGCTTCAATACCTGTGTCAGGAAGACCCCCTGAAAGAAATAGCAACCCACTCCAGTATTCAGACCTGGAGAATCCCACGGACAGAGAAGCCTGGTGGGCTGAGCCTCTAGGGTCACACAGAGTCGGACACGACTGAGGCAACTTCGCATGCACATGCACAATCAACAGCTACATGTGACATATACACTAATGTCCAACGTTGTTTTGAAAACTCCCTGTCCCTGGACGGTATCTATCCACTTTAGAAACATAAATCCATAAGAAATGTGGAAAATAATACAAGAAAAAATACAAAGACCCCATTTCATAGGACCAACTAGTCACATATGTAAATTTCTTAAGTAGGAAAGACCAGTACAGACCTGGAGTCATCAAGAAGGACTTGACACAACAGGAAGTAAGTAAGCTGGCCTTTGATGCTAGGGCAAATTATAGATCAAAGGAGAGAGAGGACAGATTTACAAACCAAGTAAAGAATGTGCATCAACGCAGAGAGTCAAGAACGAGCATGGCCCAGCACACATGAAGGCTACTCAGGAGAGCAGCCTAAAAGGTTTAAGTGTGTAAATTAAAAAATGATGAGGTTATGACAGGATCACCTTACAGAAGAAAGTATGTATCAGAACAAAGAATTTAAGTGGGAAGGAAAAAACACTATAGATAATACAGAGGGATATATGGTAAAAGTTAGGAGGGGCAGTCCAACAGATTAACTGTCATGGAAAATAAAATGCAATTAGAGAAAATAGCTCAAGATCATATGATGATCAGTGAAGTCAGATAGCAGCAGTGGACACACAGAGCTAAAGGTGAATTAGGGAGACATTTAAAGAAAGACAAACATCCTTCGAGTTGGAAGACCTACGAGCAAGCAGAGAAGGAAGAGGAGGAAGTGAAGAGGATTCAGTGTTTCTACGCAGAAAAACAGAATGAAAGATTGGAGGCATATTTGATCACAACATCTAACATACATAAAAAAATCCATCTGTTTTCACATCTTTCCTAGGCATCTGGCTTAACTCGTGCATGCCAAATGAGGCCCTCCAGCATTTTTTTTAATAGAAGTCTATTACTCTAGTATTAGTACAAACACATAAAACAAACTAAGACTACAAATAAAGTTTAAAAATAATTTTCTTTCTTCTGGATGAAAATGACATGAGATCTGGCATTTGCTTTATGATAACCAGGCGGGGAGGCATATAGATGAAGCAGCGCTGGCTCTGAGTTAGTAATTGTGGAAGATGGATCGTGTGCACATGGGGGCTCATTAGACTATTCTTCCCACTTAAAAACAAACCCCATCACTTTTATCTATTCACATGAATCTAACCGTTCACTGAGAGTTCCTGTCTAAGGGAAATAATCATAAAATCTGACAATGTAATTTGTACATAATTTTGAATAAAAGGCAATACATTATAAATATCACTAAACACAACTGTAAACAATATATACTTAAAAAAAAAAAAAATCCCTAAACCCCACCTCTTCAACACTGCCCTTCTACACACCACTGTACTTCTGTTAAAAAAGAAATTTATTCAAATATTTTTTAATATTCATAGATTAATATCAACAAGACTCACACACAGTATAAAATGTGCTTTAAGAAGTTGAAGGCAATCTGACTGGCTCAATGATTAGAAGCAAATAAACAGGGAGGATGTAAAATAATTCTCCAAAAAGGACTGTTCATACCATACACTGCGTGCATGCTAAGTCGTTTCAGTCATGTCCAACTCTTTGCAATCCTATGAACTGTAGCCTACCGGGCTCCTCTGTCCACGGGATTCTCCAGGCAAGAAATACTGGAGTGGGATGCCATTTCCTCGCCCAGGGTATCATCCCAGGTACTTTAGGTCAAATACATTTAGGAAGGCTTACACCTTGGGTAGCTACAGTTATACCTCTAAATATCAACTGATATATTTTATCTTTTGTCATTGTACCCCAGTAAAAATATATAATTGAGCCCATGAACATTAAGTATTAATTCTCAATCTTAAACTGTAGTTCAGATTCTCGTTTTTAATGAAGTGTAAATGGTTGATACCTTGAGATAATCTGAAATGCAACAAATCCTTAAAGCACCTGCTTTCACAGAATTGTTTGGATATGTGTAACAGGTTTGTGTAAACTGTTAGGGATGTAACCCTTGCTGAAAATTTAAACACTATAAAATCCAAAGATTCCAAAGCCTGAAAAACCTTTTAACACATTAAAAAGAACAATACAACTAAACCAAAACTTACAGGCTCACTCTTTGCCCTGGCAAGTTTTGGTAAATATCTAACAAGAGGTTTTATGGGCTCAAAGTACTGAAGGAGAATATTTTCCAAAAAGAAAAAATTAAGCCACTAGGTTCTATTATACTTTTTAATCATTAACTTTTCATATGACAAGAGGTATCACCAATGATTTGTTAAGACGTTTTATTTCCAGAAGACACATGTCAATCAGGGACTGAACCCCAGCCCTGAGCCATGTGTGTGACACTGAGTGAGTGTGACTTGCCATGTGACCTTGAGCAGATCATTCAAGCTCTTTGTGTCTCAATTTCATCGTCTGTTAGATGAGGATGAAAGAGTATCAACTTCTGGGGTAAGAGTTAAATGATTCAGTCTAAGAAAAGATCTCAAGAGAGTGCCTGGCACTTAAATACTTTAAAAAAATCTTAATTACTACTATCACCTCCATCATCACCATCAAATATTTGAATTGCTACTGCCTTGACACACACAAATGCAAACTTGGCTTCTTCTCAATTATTTTCTTAGTAAATAATGATCCAACCAGTCCATCCTAAAGGAAATCAGTCCTGAATATTCATTGGAAGGACTGATGCTGAAGCTGAAACTACAATATTTTGGCCACCTGATGCGAAGAACTCCCTGGAAAAGACCCTGATGTTGGGAAAGATTGAAGGCAGGAGGAGAAGGCTATTGTCAGCCTGCTTATTTAACTTATGCAGAGTACATCATGAGAAACATTGGGCTGGATGAAGCACAAGCTGGAATCAAGACTGCTGGGAGAAATATCAATAACCTCAGACATGCAGATGACATCAACCTTATGGCAGAAAGTGAAGAAGAACTAAAGAGCCTCTTGATGAAAGTGAAAGAGGAAAGTGAAAAAGTTGGCTTAAAGCTCAACATTCAGAAAACTAAGATCATGGTATCTGGTCCCATCACTTCATGGGAAATAGATGGGGAAACAGTGTCAGACTTTATTTTTTTGGGCTCCAAAATCACTGCAGATGGTGACTGCAGCCATGAAATAAAAAGACGCTTACTCCTTGGAAGAAAAGTTATGACCAACCTAGACAGTATATTCAAAAGCAGAGACCTTACTTTGCCAACAAAGGTCCGTCTAGTCAAGGCTATGGTTTTTCCAGTGGTCATGTGTGGATGTGAGAGCTGGACTATAAAGAAAGCTAAGCACTGAAGAACTGATGCTTTTGAACTGTGGTGTTGGAGAAGACTCTTGAGAGTCCCCTGGACTGCAAGGAGATCCAACCAGTCCATCCTAAAGGAAATCAGTCCTGAATATTCTTTAGAAGGACTGATGCTGAAGCTGAAACTCCAATACTTTGGCCAGCTGATGCAAAGAGCAGACTCACTGGAGAATATCCTGATGCTGAGAAAGATTGAAAGCGGGAGGAGAAGGGGATGACAGAGGATGAAATGGTTGGATGGCATCACTGACTCAATAGACGTGAGTTTGAGTAAACTCTGGTAGTTGGTGATGGACAGGGAGGCCTGGCGTGCTACAATTCACGGGGTCGCAAAGAGTCAGACACGACTGAGCCACTGAACTGAGGACCTAACACTAAGGGGAGTAAGTCAGAGAAAGACAAATACAGTATGATCTCACATGTATGTGGAATCTAAAATACAAACAAAAAGCTGAGCTTGTGAATACAAACAACAGACTGGTGGTAGCCTGAGTAGGGGTAGGGGAGTGAAAAGGATGAGAAGAGTCAACAGATACAGATATGAACAATAAAATAAGCCGTGGCATATAATGTACAGCAAGGTGACTACAGTTAATAATACTGGATTACATATTCGAAGTACCTAAGAGAACAGATCTTGAAAGTTCTCATCACAAGAAAAAAATCTTTAACTATGTATGGTGACAAATGTTAACTGGACTTCTGTGGTGATCATTTTGCAATACATACAAATACTGAATCACTATGCTACACCTAAAAAAAAAAAGTTGTATGTCAACTATACCTCAATTTAAAAAAAAATCCTATCTAAGCTTTTGTGAGTAAATAACTCTCAAGGAATATTTTTTCTGCAACTTTTAAGAAACATTGCTTATCCTCATCACTCACTACCCTTCAGCCACAAACAGGCTTCCCTGCATTTCTCAGGGCACCAACCTCCTCTTCCTGGGCCTTTGCGTCGGCTGCTCCCGCAGCCAGGAGTGCTTGGCCACCAGGTTTTCCACGATGAAACTGCTGCTCAAACGTGGTTTCTTCAGAGGGGTACTTTCTGCCCACTATACCTTCAAATTTGCTGTGACGGGACCACTACCATGTATTTCCCTCCAGTTCTTTTATTTGTGCATGTACTGTCTTCCTCACACCACCCCCAACAAACTGCAGGCTACGTGACAGCAGAAACTGTATTTTATCTCTACTGTATCCCCAAAGTAGAAAAGGAAAATTGGTTGGTAGAGAGCAGACACTGAACTAAATGCTTACTAAATAAATATTTCATTTTAAACTTCAAATGTTTTGAAGTTTGTGGCTGAAGGTTTTCAAGACACATGTGTTAAAGGATGGCCTACATACTAAACCATTAGGGTTGTCTGTCTATCCGTGGAGCTATTATTAAAAATATCTTTTGAGATTCAAAATTTATCAAATATCTAACTTTTGTCCTTAAAGAGATTAAGACCAATTGCCTTTCTGTATCTGTAAGCTACATTTAGAACCAGAAGTTACTAATAACCTACTTTTCAAAAAAAAATTCTTTATGAGTTAGTTTAGCACAGAAAAAAACATGGGGAAAGAAAACCAGTGCAAAGTGAAAAATACAGAAAAGCAGAGGCTGGGCAGTATTTCTGCAAAAGCAGTGTATTTTTAAGAGACAAAAAAAAAAAAAAAACACCCTACTTCCCACTTATGCTGCAGAACAGAACACTAGGGGACTGGTTAAACTAACTATGATACATCAACAAACAATTTTCAAAGAGGGTATGTCATAACATGAAAAAAAAAACCACGAGATATTTTTAAAGCATCTGTATCTTCAGCACAAATACTACTTTAGTAAACATAATCTCACACATACACACACAAACACACACATGCACACATATAATTAAAAAGAAATAGTCCAAGGAGTTAGGGGTTAACGGGATACTTTTGGATGATATAATTACAAACATTACTACATTATCATTTCCTCTTGGTGCTCTTTTCTTCTATTTTTTTTCCCCCCAAATCATTAGACTGAATTGCAACTGCAATCTTGATAGAAATATTGGGGCCTATAAGGTGAGTTGCCTTTTTGTTTTTGTTTGCAGTTTTTGTTGGGCTTTCTGCTCTTAAGGAAAAACTAATGGAGTACTGAATTCAGTCAAAGAAATAACCTAATTCTAGTCCTTAAGCAGAACCAGGACGATAAGCCATGGTGAACATCATTACTTGGATCAGGGATACACTACTTCTTGAAACTCTGAAGATGCTGAAAGTCGGATCTCTATACTGTTCTCTAGAATAACAATTCTAATAATGGTTTCCATTTGTCAAGTAATTACAACCTTCCAGCTTTAGATATTATCTCATTTTATCCTTGCAGTAAGTCAATGAGGTAGTTTTATTGTTTCTTTTTATAAAACAAGAAAATAAAGGAACCCAGTTGTAGACAACTGGCAGAAACAGACATACGTGTGCACACAGACACACACCTCATTCATTCACTCATTAGATTTTCAGAGGGGATGTTATACTGTTCTCTAAATGTCTGAAACACCTCATTATAAAAACCCTCACTATAAAAACTCTATCATTCAACTCTTTTTTTTAAATTTTTCTTGCTGGTTTTTAAATAATTATATACAATTTTTTTTCAGTCATAAACTCAAATTTTATACCAACCTATACACCAATGTCATCTCGAAACGCCACTTAGAGGGGACAATGGTCACTAAATCTTCGTTATTATAGCACTTAAAAGGACTGCTATAAAGTTTTGTGATCCTAGAATAATATTTTTGTTCAAATGACTAAAACTCATACATTACAACATTCACCGTTAACATGCAAATCACACAGCTGTTGAAACTACCCACAGACTGATCCCTTATTCTTGAAGCAACCAAGCCTCTTTCATTCTATCCTGTTTCATCCAAAAGACTTATCCCAATATCATCCATTCCAGTCGCCAAAAGTTTTATTTCAGCTGTCAAACGGTAAACGATCAGAACCTTAATTGTATCTACAAAAATGTCACTTAAAAGCTTTAACTGAAGAATACTGGTTCAAATTTCACATATATGAAAATCCAAATTATGTAACATTAAATTTAAAGAACAATTCATATAGAAGATATGTTTTTTTTTTCCTTCTTCACTCTACCTCCTTAGAGAGACAAATATAAGCAAACTGCTTAGCAAATACCAAAGTGGTAAGCATAATGAAATTTTATTTTTTTAATTTTGGATTGATCCCATTTCCAGTGGATATATATTAGGAATTACCTTCCTGGCCACACAGTGGTATTGCCTACAATGATATCAGTCAATCAAGCAAAATAAGGCAGCTGTGGATGTATCCACCCAAACTAGTTCAAAGACAACATTCAACAATTTTAAAATGTCTTTATAATGAAAAGGCAGTTATCAATTTACCCACCACAAGCTGAAAAAATAAGCCTAAGCAATAGAAAAGGAGGGATTAGCAAGAATCCTCATTATTTATCTGGATTTTAACAGATCAGTGGGGGACGTGAGCAGCGGAGCAGTGAGGAGACCTGGTAGCCAGAGCCACACAGAAAATCTTGCAGGCCAGCTCAAAGGGAGCTCCCCTTTCATCTATTTCCTTACTGGGAACTCCTAGAAGATGTCTTACTGAAGGTTTCTCTTGAACAAAAGGATTTTGCAGCTATCACAAAAGTAAAGCGCCACAGGAGAACTACAGAGCATACTCATATACAAATAATCTTATGTATCTGCATTCCAATCCTCAAAACATGCATCTGAAAAATGAAGCTGGACAGAGCTCCAACCAACAAGCACACTAGAAGGAATAAGTCTCAGCACTGCTAAGGTCTCAATTAGGCTAAAGATATTTATTTCTATTTCAACTCGAGCACTTCATTGAAAACATTAAACACAATCTCTGCATAGCATCAGTCAGTGCCTCTCACTTTTGTCTAACTGTTATAGTGAAATGGAAGGATAAGATAAACAACACTTCTGGATCCTATTCATCAAGCTTGAATAATAATAAAGCGTCATTACTGAATCATCATTATTCTGAACAAATGTGATACAGCTGTAAAAGACAGCATGTTAAGAGTAAAAATGTACATTTTTTCCCCTAAACTTGTTAAGGATGACCATTAAACTCCACTTTCCTCTGACAACAGTGATTTAGATGGTAACCAAAAATGCATGAAAATAAATTGTCTGTCCTGTCTCTCCCTTCTCTTCATGCTTGCTTTATTTATGGTGGTCGTAACTCTGCAACCAATAAAGAGTGGCAGTGAATACTGTCTGAATGCAACAAAGTCAACATTAACTAATAAAGGCAGGCCTTATCAGACAATAACAAAGTTACTAGCAAGCCTTAGGTTCTTGAGAAAATAGCACATAAATCCACTCCAACATTTCAGATAAGAATCTGTGCTAACTACTGAATTTAACTAATTTGTATTTTTAAATAGAAAGAAAAGAAAGTGAAAGTTGCTCAGTTGTGTCCGACTCTTTGTAATCCCATGAACTATACAGTCCATGGAATTTACCAGGCCAGAATACTGTAGTGGGTAGCCTTTCTCTTCTCCAGGGGATCTTCCCAGCCCAGGCATCGAACCCAGATCTCCCACATTGCAGGCAGATTGTTTACCAGCTGAGCTACAAGGGAAACCCAAGAGTACTGGAGTAGGTAGCCTATCCCTCCTCCAGAGGATCTTCCTGACCCAGGAATCGAACCAGGGCCTCCTGCATTGCAGGTGGATTCTTCACCATCTGAGCTATCAGGGAAGCCCTTTTTAAAAAAAAAAACAAAAATAGATGAGTGAGCAAATCAACATGTGGAAATTTATTTTAAATGTCATACAAGATGTCCAAAATCATTACGTTTAATGTAAGGGTCTATTCAGAAGGGATGATTTTTACAGGCAAGGATGATCAAACTGACTTTTTAAAACAAGAATATAATCAAAACAAATCTGATCTAAAAAACAGCAAACAGAAAATTTTAAGTTATTGTTCCTGCATATATTATACTATACTTGTATTCTAAAATAATAAATCATGAAACATCTCCTCAGAAAATCATTTCTNNNTTCTCTGGGTAAATATTTTCTTTATAATATTTCTTCTAAAAATAAGGTTATATTTAAAATAATTCCTGTGATATGGTTGAATGTTATAGAAAAATCTCAGGATTATACAAAAAAATTGAAAATTTTTCCTAAATAAGAAAAGAGTCTTTTCTGTGCTTCATTATTTCCCGTGGGAACACAGTGTCACTTCTCAAATTAGGATGTTCCCCACACAAAAAACATCACACTTCTATATACGGACAATGGACACGTCAGTACCAAACCAAAATTTAAAACACAGTATTATAATCACTTCAAAGAAATAAAAACACATATAAACTGAAAAATAGGTGTAAAAGATTTTGTATGGCAAAAATTATAAAATATTGATGAAAGACAACACAGAAGACAGAAATAAAAGGTAACTTCTTAGTACTGCCTATTTTTTAGTTTGGTAAACTCTGCATAAACAGCACATAAATATTACTATTAAAACTCACATCTAACAAGACTATTTACTTTCCTGGACAATCATCAGTAGGGGCTTGAAGTCTATGTTCCAAATGTCCTGGGTGTGAATTGCAGTGTTCAGTGCTTCTCACTTCGGAGACTGCTAAAACTTCAATTTCCCTTATTCCAAAATGATACTTCTGCTCAGTCAAATAAATTTGGTCCAAATAACCATGGAGAAACCACGTGAGCAACCAGTAAAGTAATCCTTGAAATCTCAACTATCTTCTTGAAAGCAAATTTCAGGTGTATAACACTTTTGTATCTACCCTTCTTATAGGGGCTTCCCTGGTGGCTCAGTGGTAGAGAGTCAGTCTGCCAACGCAGGAGATGCAGGTTTCATCCCTGGGTGGGAAGATCTCCTGTAAAAGGAAATGGTAACCCAGTCCAGTATTCTTGCCTGGGAAACCTCATGGACAGAGGAGCCTGGGGGCTACAGTCTATGGGATAGCAAAAGAATCAGACATGACCTAGCAACTAAACAATAACAACCTTCTTATTAGTCATACATCAAAAACTAGGTCTGAAAATGGATGGTTTTAAACATTCTATTATTGATAAAAAATTATTTCTTTCACAAATACAAAGGTAAAATTCTTTAAAACATCATCAGTAAAAGAATCTTAACTCACAGAACTCAAAAGCTAATGAGAAAAAAAAAAAAAAAAAACAGGACAGGTCATAAAGTCAAAAACAAAAATCACAACAACCTTTATGCATGATGGGATTGCTATGGTTTACTG
Organism: Redunca redunca; assembly: GCA_006410935.1. Classification (NCBI taxonomy): domain Eukaryota; kingdom Metazoa; phylum Chordata; class Mammalia; order Artiodactyla; family Bovidae; genus Redunca; species Redunca redunca. The sequence continues at coordinate 201,966 of SJYQ01002244.1, forward strand.
TAAAGACAGGACACTAAAGATGAATAACAAAATTACATTTCTCAGATCTTTAATGGATTGGGCCAATCACAGCTTGAACTACCTTAAAAAGTAAAACAGGCAGATTTAGTTGCAAAAACCATTATTAGCTTTGTGGCTTCTGCTGCAGGTCCAGTCTCCTGAAATCACCAGGGAGAACACGTGGCCACAAGGAAAACTGAACTCTCTCCCATCTTTCCTAAACAGGGACAATGGCTGGCCTGGCTAGCTCCAGGTTAAAAATACACTCCAAAAAATACTGACAAACCAGGTCATGTGCCCGGGGGATCTGCCATTGCAGCCACTGGCTGCAGAAACCACGCTCCTGGGCACAGACACCGTTCCATGTCCCCCACTTCTTGATTACAGGAAATAAGCTTTATTCATGACCTTTCCTGAGTTCCAACCAGCAGGATCAAATAGCTGCTAAGGGAAAGGAGGGTATGTGGAGGCAAGGGAGAACAGTCAAAAGGAACAGCAGTGCAGCCTTGGGGCAGGGTCTTGGTTCCCCTCAAGGGATATACCTAACAGGATCTTTGAGCTGTTTTGCAGATACTGAAACCCCTACCAGGTTGGAGAAGTTAACTGCATGCTGCCAACAAGCATAGTTGGAACCACATGGTTGAAGATGCTGACTCCCACTTATCTCACCACCAGTCAGTCAGAGAATGTTCACAAGCTGATCACGCCTCTTTGAACCATTACTGGAAAACTCCTCTCTACCCGCTCCAGGTTGGCACACAACAGTTCTGAGGGCATCAGCTGCTGTAGACCCATTTACCTGGCAAACCAACAAATCTTTTCTACTTCACCCAAAACTGTCTTTGAGATTTAATTTGGCAGTGAGGAACTAAGGCCAGATTTGACTTCAGTATGAACACTGGCAGGTTCCCCTAGAATTAAATGGTTGAGAGTGAGGGAATTCCTCAAAGGAAGCGGTGTCCATTGCAAAAAAAAAGAGAGAGAGAAAGAAGGAGAAACAGAGAGAAAAAGGAAGAACTACAGCAAAAATGGAGTGCTGCGCCAAAAACAGAACAGCCCTCTGCCTCATTCAGCAAAATCAAGTTCACTTTTTCAAAACGTGAACATTCTGAAATTGTGTGTGCTTAGTCTCTCAGTTGTGTCCGACTCTTTGAGACCCAATGGGCTGTGGCCTGCCCGGCTACTCTGTCCATGGGGATTCTCCAGACAAGAATACTGGAATGGGTTGCCATGCCCTCCTCCAAGGGATTTTCCCAACCCAGGGATCACATTGCAGGTGGAGTCTTTACCAGCTGAGCTACTAGGGAATGTTTAAAAATCAATGAAATTAGTACTTGACCCAGTAACAATCATGATGCTGTCTACCCAGGTACAACGGTGTTACCCCTGGTGACATATCTGGAGCATCAGAATCCATCCACGGATCAATAAGCCATCTGAAAACCATGTGAGGAAGGACAAGGAACCCCAATAGTTCACAGAAGGCTTTCTGTTGACACACTCTGGCAAGAACCAGAACCCTTCTGCAAAAGGATTCAGAAGGAGTAAGACAATGTTAAGTTCTACAAAGTAACTGTAACCATTCTTTCACTTACAGTTCCCTTTTCAGAGGTTGTGGCTCCACAGTTACACCCACAAATTCCCTGCTGCTTCTCCTTTGATGCTTCCAAAGGTGAAGTCTAATAGCCCTCCCATCAAGAGTGGGCTTTATCTAATAACTCACTGCTAAGGACCGTAACAGAAGTAATGGTATGTGACTTCTGAAACTAAAAGATCAGACAGAACCCTCCTTCCCTGCTCCCACATCACACACCTGCAGAAAGGAACCGCCACTGCTGCTAAGACACTCAAGCATCTCCGGGAAGCATGAGGGATTCTCCCAATAGCAATGTGAGCAGGCCATGTTGGAAGCGGGTTCTCCAGTCCCAGAAAAGCCTTCAGATGACTGGACAGTATCTTCAGAGCAACCTCATGAGAGATGCTAAGCCAGAACCACCTACGCTAAATTAGTCCTGAATTTCTGACCCAGAGAAACCATGAGACAGAAATATTTGTGCAATAAATAGTGTAATATGCACATCTTTCTCTCTTAATGACACATAGAATAATGCACCTTACGATCATGGTATCTTACGAGTCAATAAAATGCAGCACTTAATTTTCAATTATTTTACTTAGCTGGACTCCTTAGTTACTCCTTGGACTGCAAGGAGATCCAACCAGTCCATCCTAAAGGAGATCAGTCCTGAATATCCACTGGAAGGACTGCTGCTGAAGCTGAAACTCCAATACCTCGGCCAACTGATACAAAGAACTGTTGGAAAAGAGAGTTTCCTGATGAGTTTCATGAGTTTCCTGATGCTGGCAAAGATTGAAGGCGGGAAGAGAAGGGGACAACAGAGGATGAGATGGTTGGATGGCACTACTGACTCAATGCATGTGCATTTGAGTAAACTCCAAGAGTTGGTGATGGACAGGGAGGCCTGGGGTGCCGCAGTCCATGGGGTCGCACAGAGTCGGACATGACTGAACGACTGAACTGAACTTAGTTGATTCTGTGGCTCCATTGCACTTAACATAGAAATCCATACTCCTCACTTCAGTACTTCCTTCTGTGCTGCCCTTCTGCTTAGAACACGTCCCCTGCTTCCTCCTGGAAACCGGTGAACCATCTCAGCCAGATTACATACCTTAGCTCATCGAGTGTTCTATTATATGCAGAACCTAATCTATACTGCACACATATATTATCATTACCCATTTCTTCACTGAATTAGTAACTGAGTAATGTCTATACTAACCAACTTTGAGTGAGTTATCTTTTTCTAAACATACTGGAGATGCAGAGTTCTAAATATATATAAAAGGGTTTACTCATCTTAAAGGGAAAAAATACTAGAGAAAATCTTTTTATAGTGGTCAAATAGATATTTTTCAACATATTATTGACCAAAACTTCTAGCCAAAGGAGATGTCTATGTTTAATCCCTTTGCACATACATCAGCTCTCTTTTTCATACTGTTCTCAACTTTTAAAAATGTTTAATTAGACACACATTACAATGTATATAAATGTCTCAAAATTTACACATTCAAATTTGTTGATATCAGAAAGGCTTTTGTGAAAACTAGTATTTCAATTTTTTTTAATTATTTTATTTTCAATTGGAGGATAACTGCTTTACAATGTAGTCTCAGCTTATGCCAATACATCAAGGTGAATCAGCCATCAGTTCAGTTCAGTTCAGTTGAGTCACTCAGTTGTGTCTGACTCTTTGCGACGCCATGAACCGCAGCACGCCAGGCCTCCCTGTCCATCACCAACTCCCGGAGTCCACCCAAACCCTTGTCCGTTGAGTCGGTGATGCCATCCAGCCATCTCATCCTCTGTTGTCGCCTTCTCCTCCTGCCCACAATCCCTCCCAGCATCAGGGTCTTTTCAAATGAGTCAGCTCTTCACATCAGGTGGCCAAAGTATTGGAGTTTCAGCTTCAACATCAGTCCTTCCAATGAACACCCAGGACTGAGCTCCTTTAGGATGGACTGGTTGGATCTCCTTGCATTCCAAGGGACTCTCGAGTCTTTTCCAACACCACAGTTCAAAAGCATCATCCCCTCCCTTTCGAGCCTTCCTCCCACCCCACGCCTATCCCACACCTCTAGGCTGTCACGGAGCACAGGGTTGAACTCGCTGTGCTATATATACAGCAACTTCCCAGTAGCTATCTACTTCACACACGGCAATGCATATCAGTCAGTCAGTTTAGTCGCTCAGTCGTGTCTGATTCTTTGCAGCCCCATGGACTGCAGCATGCCAAATTAATGGACATGAATTTGAGCAAGCTCTGGGAGATGGTGGAAGACAGTGAAGCCTGACATGCCACACAGTCCATAGGGCAGCAAAGAGTTGGACACGACTGACTGACTGAACAACAATAAAAAAGACTTCTTATATTATAAATAAAACCTTTTATCTATCATGTTTTCAACCTTCCTATTCTAAACCTGTTGTTTTTCCAAATCTGTAGATTTTAACAATTTAGTATTTTCTGATATAGAAAATTTACTGATTTTTTTAAATATAATCAAACATGCCTACTGTTTAAACCTCCATGTTTCCAATCCTAGTTGAAATGAACTTTCCTCAATTATACATTACTATATTATAAAAGACTGCCTCTAAAGATCATTTCTATTTTTTAGATTTAAGTCTTCTGTACATTTGGAAACATTTCTACACACAACTGAAGAGTCCATTATTATTACACAGTCATTTATGAATAAGAAAAACATTTTATACATCTCCATCTCTAATCAGCAGTGTTGAAAAGCTGCTGAAATTTCAGCTGATTCAAGATTCTTTATTAGAATATTTTTGGAATAAAGTAAAAAAAATACAAATACATATTATGTACATATCCATCATATCTATAAATTCCTGACTAGTTCACTTTAGCAAATATATTGTCTCAACTTAAAAATCTGAATAAATCAAGGAGGCATACTTCCATGAACTAAAAGTCAGAAGGCCCAATCATGATTAATTTCAGTGAAATAAAATAATCCCAAAAGACAAATTGTAATTCAGTATACATTCATACAACACCTATAATGCAAAGGGAATTTTTATGTTACATTGAAAGCATTTTAGCAGATATGCCCACCGGTGGTACACAGCATTCCTTATACTGCTGTTACCATTACATAAAGGAAAAACAAGGCAAATCTCTGAGTCAGAACAGAGAAATAGAGCTTTGGGAAATTATAACCTGATGTTGTTCTAACATTCAGATGCAGCAGATAAGCCCAAGATATTAAGTTGCTTCTAATATTCTATATACTACTATAATTTTCATTATAACGTAACTTTTTTTCACTATATATCTACCTTTTTTCATGAAGTGGAATGCTTAATCCTGGTTCATTACTTATTCCAACACTGTAAAACATTCTAACCAGCTGCCTGTTTTCTGGCTTCTAGGATTTTCTGCTCTTCCAAAAGGTTCCCCGGACTCTAAAGTGCCAGCCAAAGCCCCATATAGAATGCCCTCTAACAATACAGGCGGCAGAAGACAGGCACCAGGACTTTCCTCCATCTGATACACAACAGCTGCGCCCTTCCACACCTGCTCAGAAAATAAAGAATTCTCCGTCCTGTTTTCTTTTTCCTTTTTGAAACAATCATTTTTGATCTCCCTGCAATTTGTTATCAGAGATGGCATTTTGCCTGCAGCAGTTTTCAGGGAACTCCTGGTGTGCGTGCACACCCACAACCAAGATCTCCAGCTCAATCCCCAAAGTCCTTGTTTGAATTCCAATGGCATGCACAGCTACCACTGCAAGGAACACTAAGCGCAGAAGGTGGTTATTTCTGGTGCAGGGTCTCATCTCAGCAAAGGGTAAGAACTCTGAGGGGCAGGGCCTTCCCTGTGTGCCTCTCAGAGCCCCTTCAAGTACTGTACCCAGCATCCCCAGCATCGGTAAACCTCAGGCGCTGATTGACAGCACACATACACCAGACTGGAAAGCCCTTCCAGGAAAGGGTCTCGACTCATCACCTCTGTGATCCCAGTAATCTGCCGGGTCCCCATTTCACTTACTAATTTAATAAGCATTTCAAACCATCACTAACTCCGAACACCGGACAAGAGGCTTAAGGATTTAATGGCAACATAATTCTGAGAAAATTTCCCTTTCAGAAAATGTCTTGCTCGCTCATTTTAAATCAAGAAAATACATTTCCTCAGGAAAGCCATTTCCTTCATTAAGAATTTAATGCTAATGTTCTTCATGTGCTTGTTACAATCTTCCACATAAAGCTTACCTAGTAAAAATATTTCAAACAAGAGTGCTCTAATTAAAACAAATTAAAGTCATGCTTTCATCTGGGAATTAAAATAAGTACTCAGAACAACGAAGTGCAGCAAAAGAAGTAACTGACATTTGTTTCTAGCTTCATAAAGTGTATTACTTCATAAAGGAATCAGCTTTGCTTTTTTCTATTCAAAATATTTTGTTTTGTTTAGCATTAACAAAGTTTCTGAACTGTAGATATGCAAAGAAAATTGTAGCTACAAATGTTAAAGAAAATCAAGATTTAAAAGTTGGATAGTAAAAACAATCTTACACTCAAATATCAAGGCCATTATACAGACAAGAGGCGAGATGTGGTCACAAAGGGAAACCAAATATGATCCTATAAAGCTATGTTCCCGCTGACAAGACAGATGTGGTATGAGAATAGCAGAGTGAGAGAGATTCAGTTCAGCTCAGTCCCTCAGTCGTATCTGACTCCTTGTGAGCCCGTGACTGCAGCACGCCAGGCCTCCCTGTCCATCACCAACTCCCAGGGCTTGCTCAAACTCATGTCCATCGTGTCAGTGATGCCATCCCAGCATCAGACTCTTTTCAAATGAGTCAGCTCTTCCCATCAGGTGGCCAAAGTATTGGAGTTTCAGCTTCAGCATCAGTCCTTCCAATGAATATTCAGGACTGATTTCCTTTAGGATTGTCTGGCTGGATCTTTTTGCAGTCCAAGGGATTCTCAAGAGGTCAGCTAAAACCTACATCTACTAAGGCCATTCACTCAGAAGCTAATAAATGTGCTAAAAAAAAAAAAAAAAAAAACTGTTTTAACACCTAAAGAACTAGTTCTCAAACCAGATCAGAGGCATTCTTGTTCAAAATTGTCAGAAGGGCAAATTCTTTAGCTCTGAACAGATCTACTGAATCAAAAATGTTATGGTTGGGGTCTTCCAGGTCATTCTGACACAGACTTGATTTGAGGACCATCAGGCCAAACTACTGCATGAATACATGCAAAATTAAGGACAGAGTGTCAGACAAATTTTGGTATAAAGTTCACAGGAAAAGTGAACACGCTAATCAAGACAAATATTAGAAGTTATTAGGATAATAAAGATTCAGTTCAGTTCAGTCGCTCAGTCATGTCTGACTCTTTGCGACACCATGAATCGCAGCATGCCAGGCCTCCCTGTCCATCACCATCTCCCAGAGTTCACTCAGACTCACATCCATCGAGTCTGTGATGCAATCCAGCCATCTCATCCTCTGTCGTCCCCTTCTCCTTCTGCCCCCAATCTCTCCCAGCATCACAGTCTTTTCCAATGAGTCAACTCTTCTCATGAGGTGGCCAAAGTACTGGAGTTTCAGCTTTAGCATCATTCCTTCCAAAGAAATCCCAGGGCTAATCTCCTTCAGAATGGATTGGTTGGATCTCCTTGCAGTCCAAGGGACTCTCAAGAGTCTTCTCCAAAACCACAGTTCAAAAGCATCAATTCTTTGGCGCTCAGCCTTCTTCACAGTCCAACTCTCGCACCCATACATGACTACTGGAAAAACCATAGCCTTGACTATACAGACCTTAGCCAACTAAGTAATGTCTCTGCTTTTGAATATGCTATCTAGGTTGCTCATAATTTTTCTTCCAAGGAGTAAGCGTCTTTTAATTTCGTGGCTGCAATCACCATCTGCAGTGATTCTGGAGCCCAAAAAAATAAAGTCTGACAGTTTCCACTGTTTCCCCATCTATTTCCCATGAAGTGATGGGACCGTATTAGAAGACACTAAACACAAAATTTGGTATGTCCATACAATAGAAAATTATTTGGGCCATAAAAAGGAATAAAACACTGAAACATTCTACAACATGGATGAACCTTTAAAACATTTGTCTAAATGAGAGAATCCAGACATAAGAGACAGCACACATACAGTTCCATTCATATCAAATATCTAGAACAGGTAAATCTACAGAAACAATATACTAGGGGATAAGGAGTTCAGTTCAGTTCAGTCGCTCAGTCGTGTCTGACTCTTTGAGCCCCATGACTTGCAGCATGCCAGGCCTCCCTGTCCATCACCATCTCCCAGAGTTCACTCAGACTCACGTCCATCGAGTCAGTGATGCCATCCAGCCATCTCATCCTCTGTTGTCCCCTTCTCCTCCTGCCCCCAATCCCTCCCAGCATCACAGTCTTTTCCAATGAGTCAACTCTTCTCATGAGGTGGCCAAAGTACAGGAGTTTCAGCCTTAGCATCATTCCTTCCAAAGAAATCCCAGGATTGATCTCCTTCAGAATGGACTGGTTGGATCTCCTTGCAGTCCAAGGGACTCTCAAGAGTCTTCTCCAACACTGCAGTTCAAAAGCATCAATTCTTCAGCACTCAGCCTTCTTTCACAGTCCAACTCTCACATCCATACATGACCACAGGAAAAACCATAGGCTTGACAAGACAGACCTTAGTCAGCAAAGTAATGTCTCTGCTTTTGAATACACTATCTAGGTTGGTCATAACTTTTCTTCCAAGGAGTAAGCTTCTTTTAATTTCATGGCTGCAGTCACCATCTGCAGTGATTTGGGAGCCCAAAAAAACAAAGTCTGACACTGTTTCCCCATCTATTTCCCATGAAGTGATGGGACCGGATGACATGATCTTCATTTTCTCAATGTTGAGCTTTAAGCCAATTTTTTCACTCTCCTCTTTCACTTTCATCAAGAGGCTTTTTAGTTCCTCTTCACTTTCTGCCATAAGGGTGGTGTCATCTGCTTATCTGAGGTTATTGATATTTCTCCCGGCAATCTTGATTCCAGCTTGTGTTTCTTCCAGTCCAGCGTTTCTCATGATGTACTCTGCATATATGTTAAATAAGCAGGGTGACAAGATACAACCTTGACGTACTCCTTTTCCTATTTGGAACCAGTCTGTTGTTCCATGTCCAGTTCTAACTGTTGCTTCCTGACCTGCATACAGATTTCTCAAGAGGCAGGTTAGGTGGTCTGGTATTCCCATCTCTTTCAGAATTTTCACAGGCGGCTGTGAGATCCGGCGCACTAAGCGCGGCCGAGAGGAGCTACCCCACGTCCGAGGTCAGGGGCAGCGGCTTAGAGGATAAGGAGTTACGGGAGGGATATTAAAAGGTATGGGGTTTTTTTAGAGTGATGGAAACATTCTAAAAATTAGAATTTTAGATGGATAAATATTCTCTGATAGTGATGGATAGTGATTCTCTGGTGATGGATGATAGAAGAGTCTCTGAATATTCTAAGACCATTGAATTCTTTAATATGTTAATTTTGTGATATTGAAATTATATCTAAGTTGTTAGATATAACCGAGTGGAACAATGCAGGGTCAAATGGCAACTGCATAGGTCAGCACTTAATGGAGTGACCGACTGTCCTCTAAAGTCCCTGGGCCATCTTACATTTCCACCAAAGCATATGGGAGCACTGAGTATTTCACACCCCCACTTGCCCTTTACCTCTCTGATTCCAGCAATCTGAGTACAAGGAGGTACCTTGTTGTTTTTTATTTGCGTTTCCCTACTGGCTAATGATACGGTGCATCTTTCCATGTACATGTTGGCCATGTGTCTATTTCATCGGCAAAGTGTCTATTTGGATCCTTTGCACATTTTTCAATTGGGTCATGTATCTTATTGAGTTCTAAGAGTTCCTGATATATCCTATACATATGTCTCTTCTCAAACATGTGATTGGCAAATATTTCTTCCCATTCTGTGGGTTATCGTCTCACTTTCATTGAAGGGTCCTTTAAAACAAAATGTTTCACTATTTTTATTAAGTATCTCCTGAAAACATCGGCTTTGAATTCACTCTTTAATGCTAAGGGTAATTTTTATTAGGATGCTGGGTACTAACATATGGAACACAGTTTATACTGGGGAAGTTTTACTAGATTAGGAAAGATACTGTACCCCCTACACAGAGATGACAGACACCGTCACCTGGAAGAAACATGTCTGAATGGTCCAAACAGCATTTGGAGTAAGTTGTTTAAATGTAAAAGCAAGAGTTCTGTGACAACTTTACTAACAGAAATAATATCAACTTACCACTTTCACGGCAGGGAAGATAATAAACAATACAAAGTATACAAAATGAAGACTTCATGTGTTTTCCACATTTTAAATTTGAAATACTGTATACTCTACAAGGTGACTTTCCTTGGCATACAATATACAGAGCTCTCATGTTAGCAAAGACTCAGAAGACAACATAATAACGTTCTCTTGGAAGTCTAAAAGAACAGAAACTGGTGTCTACCAAAAAATGAAGAGGTCGGATGAAATAGCTAGCCGACAGACTAATTTCCTCAAGTGGGAAATGTAGGTCATGAAATAGCAGTAAACAAATTGGCACAGACTGGCAGGCTGACAGGAAGAAAGGAGAGCAGGTAGGCAGAGGGCTGAGTAACAGAAATTCTATTTATGGTGATGCAAGGTGTGGTGCTAAGCCCCAAAATGAGAGGCAGAAGCCGAAGACCTCAACGGTCAGGAGTTTACTTGAGAAGATGACATATATGAGCAAGGATGGTAAACAGTGTTAACTATAAAAGCCCAGAAGCCTAAGCAATCAAAATTTGACTGTGCAGGTAGTGGTGACACCTTCAAAGCTTAGGGACCTACCAAAACGACCTGGGGCAGCAGAGGAGTGGGGAATTAAGAAGCACAAACTATTAGGTATGAAACAAGCTACAAGGATACATTGTCCACAAGGGAGATACATTTTACAATAACTATAAATGTAGTATAACCTTTAAAAGGCTATGGGTCTATGTACCACTGCTTTCTTATCCATTACACAATGGAGTATTACTCAGCCATTAAAAAGAATACATTTGAATCAGTTCTAAGGAGATGGATGGAACTGGAGCCGATTATACAGAGTGAAGCAAGCCAGAAAGAAAAACACCAATATAGTATACTAACGCATATATATGGAATTTAGAAAGATGGGGATGATGACCCTGTACGTGAGACAACAAAAGAGACTCAGATCTATAGAGTGAACTTTTGGACTCTGGGGGAGAGAGAGAGGGAGAGGGTGGGATGAGATGGGAGAATGGCATTGAAACATGTATACTTATATTGTAAATTGTAATTTCAACCAGAAGTAAATTTTTTTTTTTTTGTAGATAAAAGTATTAATTCATACAGAAAGCATTTTTTTCAGTTATGTATCATTTACACTTTGAATACATAATAAGAATCAAACCCATCCATATTCACAGAGAAATGTACATTAACAAGGCTTTACTATTCCATTGCTTCCATCAATTAGCTTATTATTCTTGGAAATAACTGCTGAGAATGATAAAACTCCTAGGAATTTTCTGAGAGAGTTATCAACTGTACAACATCAAAATGTGATGTGTTTTTTCAAAAGACAATACTCTTTGAACCCGTCACTCTAAAATATTCTGCTTGCTATGTTCACTACTCTTAAATTATTTTATTATGATTTTTATCCAATCCTCCGCCCATGGTTCTTCAGGTGCTCTATCAGATTTAATCCCTTGAATCTATTTGTCACTTCCACTGTGTGATCATAGGGAATTTGATTTAGGTCATACCTGAATGGTCTCGTGGTTTTCCCTACTTCCTACAATTTAAGTCTGAATTTGGCAATAAGGAGTTCATAATCTGAGCCAATGGCGCCCCACTCCAGTACTCTTGCCTGGGAAATCCCATGGACAGGGGAGCCTGGTAGGTTGCAGTCCTTGGGGTTGTGAACAGTTGGACACAACTGAGCAACTTCACTTTCACTTTTCACTTTCATGCATTGGAGAAGGAAATGGCAACCCACTCCAGTGTTCTTGCTTGGAGAATCCCAGGGACGGGGGAGCCTGGTGGGCTGCCGTCTATGGGGTCGCACAGAGTGGACACAACTGAAGCAACTTAGCGAATAGCTAGAAGCCCTTTTAGGAGCTAATGATCTTAAGATCTTAAGACTCTAGGGGCAAACAGGATTTAGAAAGATAAGAAATAAACTGAGGAATGTAGCATGAGTTACTATGTAATCACAAGTTTAATTACAGTAAATCTGGGTGGGGTAAACTAAAAACCTCTGACCTAATGCTTTTGTCAAAGTATAAAAGAGAATCTGAAGCTTGAAATAAACATGTAGTCCTGTACTATGAGTCAGAGGCTACATCATCATCATCTCTTCAGGTTGAATCCCTGGCTGCTGGAGCTGGACTCCAGCATGCAGCAGCAGCAGCAATCTGGGCCACAGTCAGCTCTCTTTCTTGTTTTTGCTGACTGTATATAGCTTCTCCATCTCTGGCTGCAAGAATATAGTCAATCTGATTTTGGTATTGACCATCTGGTGATGTCCATGTGTAGAGTGTTCTCTTGTGTTGTTGGGAGAGGGTGTTTGCTATGACCTATGCATTCTCTTGGCAAAACTCTATTAGCCTTTTACCTGTTTCATTCCATATTCTAAGGACAAATTTGCCTTATGCAAATTTGTCACCTTATGGCAGAAAGTGAAGAAGAACTAAAGAGCCTCTTGATGAATGTGAAAGAGGAAAGTGAAAAAGTTGGCTTAAAACTCAACACTCAGAGAACTAAGATCACAGCATCTGGTCCCATCACTTCTAGCAAATAGATGGGGAAACAGTAGTAGACTTTATTTTCTGGGGCTTCACAGCACTGCAGATGGTGACTGAAGCCATGAAATTAAGACACTTGTTCCTTGGAAGAAAAGTTATGCCCAAACTAGACAACATATTAAAAAGCAGAGACATTACTTTGCCAACAAAGGTCCATCTAGTTAAAGCTCCTGTTTTTCCAGTGGTCATGTATGGATGTGAGAGTTGGACTATAAAGAAAGCTGAGCAATGAAGAATTGATGCTTTTAAGCTGTGACATTGGAGAAGACTCTTGAGAGTCCCTTGGACTTCAAGAAAATCCAACCAATGCATCCTAAAGGCAATCAGTCCTGAATATTCATTGGAAGGACTGATACTGAAGCTGAAACTCCAATACTTTGGCCACCTGATGCGAAGAACTGACTCTTTTGAAAAGACCCTGATGCTGGGAAAGATT
>SJYQ01002244.1:217349-246382 GCA_006410935.1 Redunca redunca
AAAAAAAGGCTATGGGTCACTATTGTACACTTGTAACCTATATAATATACAGTAACTGTACTTCAATAAAATTTTTTAAAATAATAAACAGGATACATAGGATATGGAAAGAAAATGATCAGAGGGAGGCAGATAATTCTGAGAATAACTCCAGCTGACAAGGACAGGATTAGTACCTCAAAGAGATTAATTGCTGAAGCTGAAGCTCCAATACCTTGGCCACCTGATGTGAAGAACTGACTCAGAAAAGACCCTCATGCTGGAAAAGATTGAAGGCAGGAGAAGAAGCGGTCAACAGATGAAGAGATGGTTGGATGGCATCACTGACTCAATGGACATGAGTTTGAGCAAGCTCTGGGAGTTGATGATGGACAGGGAAGCCTGGCATGCTGTGGTCCATGGGGTTGCAAAGAGTCGGACATGACTGAGTAACTGAACTGAACTGACATTAATTGGCAGGAAAAAGAATTAATCAGTATATGGAAACACTGTAAAGAAAAAAAAATAGTGATATTTTTAAAGTTGAAAAAAAGAGTATAGGGTTAACGCTGGCTTCAGAGTGAATCTTAGTGAATAATAAAGGATGTTAAGTCCTCAGAAGTTCTGAATTTAAGAGAAAGATGAGGTGGTTTCTAATGTGCTAAGTACTTGAGAGACACATATAGAGATATCTATATGGTGGAGAGCATATTTCTGGCCAGGAATAACAGCTGGCATCAGTTAGCAATTAGAAAACAAATATTAATCCAATATTGAATGGTGAAAACTAAAACAATTCTATTAAATGTAATTCCATGCTGCTTGATTAAAAGTACCTACTGCAGTTCTCCAAGAAGTTATAAAGCAAAGCTGGGGAGCAGACAGGGAGGAGGTAACACACTGTTTTTCAAGTCCTGCTTATACACTTAACTGAAGGTAAAAAAAGAGTTGGAAGCAGAGAAAAACTGAAGGGAGAAACACAGTCTCCATTTCTGACATTGTATGTTTTAGTGGCTAAGCAGTGTCCAGCTCCTACAACCCCATGGACTGCAGCCTGCCAGGCTTCTCTGTCCATGGGATTTTCCAGAAAAGAATACTGGAGTGGACTGCCATTTCCTTCTCCAGGGGATCTTCCCAACCCAGGGATCAAACCCAGGTCTCCTGCATTGCAGGCAGTTTCTTTACCAACTGAGCTACAAGGGAAGCTGAGCCACTTCTGACATTACTGTCCACTTAAAACCTGATTCTTTATTAACATATACACACTTCTATAGACAAACTAGAAAACCACAAAAGACCTACTGTATAGCACAGGGAACGATACTTAGTATTTTGCAATAACCTACATGGAAAAGAACCTGAAAATAGATATAAATGTATAACTGAATCACTTTGCTCCACATATGAAACTAACACACAGTATAAATCAACTATACTTCAATTTAAAATTAGTTTATTGTTTAAAAAAACCTGATTGTTTCTTATGATTGCTATTCCTGCTGTGCTAATGAATTTAAATCTCATGAAAGGTCTTCTCGCTTTATTTATTAGTATACTATACAATGCTTATCTCCAAAAGCTCAAAGGAACAGTGGCTCATTCAGCCTTATAAAGTCTGTTCAGGAAACAGCCCATTTCCCTAATAAAATAAAGAGAAATGAATTTTTGACATTGGAAAATGTTCTCTGACTCTGCAAATGTAGGATTTTTCGCTTTGGTTGTTGTTTTGGCATATGCATATTGAGAAACATTTGTATTTTTCCCCTCACGATACTAGTGAACTTACTTTCTAAATATTCGACTAAAAATGTGTTTTCTAATTCTTTAATTTCCTTCATAGTATTAATATAACAGTTATTAGTTTAAGAAAGTTTCTAATAGTTTAAAAATTAAAAGTACCATCATCATTTATTATGTCATCTAAGGTGCCAAAGTAAGACCTTAATCATTCCAAAAAAGAAGGGGAGTAAAAAAAAAAAAAAAAAAGAAAGAAAGAAAATGGATGAGGATGATGCAAATTTGAAGAAGCTGATCAGAATTTCATAAGTTAATGAGAAACAAAAACATGCCTGTTTACTGATGTTATAAGAAGATAAAAGTAAGTGGTAAACATCCATTAGCTTGTTTTGGAAAAATGTTTCTTCTCACTTTTATTTACGATCCTGAAGCTGAAAATATAGTGTTTGAAAAGGTCAACTGAAATAAAAATAATGACAGCACCCAATTAATCAATCAAGTATAATAACCACTTAGTTTTATGAACCAAACATCAATTAAATGTCATCTTAAGGCTCTTTTGATAAATATAAGAAACAAAAAAGAATACAGGTAATAACAAAAAGTTCAGCAATAAATCTTCTTCTATATATATATTTTTAAGTTCACTCTATTTTACAATTTTTCCATTCCATGGCTGTGAATAACCTGCTATTTATCTCTAATTTCTCCTCATTTATTTTGTTGACATACTTACTGTTCCCTTAAAATAAGTTTCAGAACTATGCTGGTATCATCCATAAAACTGAAAGGAAAAAAAAAGTTCAATTCACTACTAACAAATTTTTACTAGAAGATGTTTCTTAGTTTCACAAAAGTGACACTATCCATGTGCTACAATCAATAAATTGTGTTTTAATTTTGATTCCAAACTGAATATAAAAGGCAGGTGATAGTATTATTAGTTCAGTATTTAAAAAAAGAAAAAAAGAGAAAGACACCACCACCAACAGCATGACAATATAAAAATGTGAAAAGGGGAAACGAAATCCTCACTGGTAGGTAGAAGTAAATTCTACATTGACTCTAAAGTTGAAATGCAATAGAAATATCCACTTCCAGTTTGTTCCAACAAGTTCCCAATAAAGATTAAAAATCCTCGTATAAAATAATAAGTGAATGTTCCTGACACAAGCAGCATCAAATAGTAAATATAACTGAAATCTGCTTCAGTGTCGAAAGATCTCCAAGGTCAACATTCAAAATAAGAAGTCTCATCAGTCTCACAGTGCGGAGACAGAACAAACGAAAATGGGTAACTCTCTACCAAGTTATTTTCATACTGATTGGAAGTCTGACATTTATGGTTTGTAACTTCTAAAAGTGAGGCTAGCAGAAAAAATTTTCAGTTTGAGGAGACAACACAGTGAATGCATCAAAACTAACTATCCCTACAATTGTTTGAATAAGAGACTGCATAGCTCAGTTTTCCTTCCTGAAACTTGAATGGCAATTGTGCCTAATAAAGAATAAAACATCCACATTCACATCTCATTCTCAATTTTTGGTTAAACCGAATGAACAATAGAGACATGAAAGGTCTCAGGAGTCTATATGAAAGTGAAAGTCGTGTCTGACTCAGCGACCCCACAGACGGCAGCCCACCAGGCTCCTGTCCCTAGGATTCTCTAGGCAAGAACACTGGAGTAGGGTGCCATTTCCTTCTCCAATGCATGCAGCATGCTGAGTTGCTTCAGTCATGTCCGACTCTGTGCGACTCCATTGACAGCAGCCCACCAGGCTTCTCTGTCCACAGTATTCTCTAGGCAAGAGTACTGGAGTGGGCTACCATTGCCTCGGTGGTATCCAACTCTTTGTGACCCCATGAACTGAAGCTCGCCAGACTCCTTGTCCACAGAATTCTCCAGGCAAGAATACTGGAGTGGATTGCCATTTCCTACTCCAGGGGATCTTCCAACTCAGGGATCGAACTCGGGTCTCCCACATCTATAGAATCTTAGATGGCAGATTCTTTACCATCTAAGTTACTTGGTTATAAGAGTTCATGGGTACATGCTTCCAGGAAGGTAACAAATGTCACCAACACAATATAAAAATAATTCCCTACAAGCAGAACCTCCAAACCATTTCCATACCTCAGGGATCAATGCAAAGAAATAGAGAAAAACAACAGAATGGGAAAGACTAGAGAGCTCTTCAAGAAAATCAGAGGTATAAAGGGAACATTCCATGCAAAGCTGGACTCAATAAAGGACAGAAATGGTATGGCCCTAACAAAAGCAGAAGATATTAAGAAGAGGTGGCAAGAATACACAGAAGAACTATACAAAACAGATCTTCATGACCCAGATAACCATGATGGTGTGATCACTCACCTAGAGCCAGACATCCTGGAATGTGAAGTCAAGCGGACCTGAGGAAATATCACTACAAACAAAGCTAGTGGAAGTGATGGAATTCCAGTAGAGCTAATTCAAATCCTGAAAGATGATGCTATGAAAGTGCTGCACTCAATATGCCAGCAAATTTGGAAAACTCAGCAGTGGCCACAGGACTAGAAAAGGTCAGTTTTCACTTCAACCTCAAAGAAAGGCAATGCCAAAGAATGTTCAGACCACTGCACAATTGCACTCATCTCACACACTAGCAAAGTAATGCTCAAAATTCTCCAAGCCAGACTTCAAAAGTATGTGAACTGTGAACTTCCAGATTTTCAAGCTGGATTTAGAAATGGCAGAGGAAGCAGGGATCAAATTGTCAACATCCGCTGCTGCTGCTGCTGCTGCTGCTAAGTCGCTTCAGTCGTGTTCAACTCTGTGCGACCCAATAGACAGCAGCCCACCAGGCTCCCCCGTCCCTGGGATTCTCCAGGCAAGAATATGGGAGTGAGTTGCCATTTCCTCCTCCAATGCATGAAAGTGAAGAGTGAACGTCAAGTCGCTCAGTCGTGTCCGATTCTTAGCAACCCCAAGGACTGCAGCCTACCAGGCTCCTCCATCCATGGGATTTTCCAGGCAGGAGTACTGGAGTGGGGTGCCATCACCTTCTCCACAACATCACTGGATCATCGAAAAAGCAAGAGAGCTCAGAAAAACATCTACTTCTGCTTGACTGACCATGCCAAAGCCTTTGACTGCGTGGATCACCACAAACTGTGGAAAATTCTGAAAGAGATGGGAATACCAGACCACCTGACCTGCTTCTTGAGAAATCTGTATAAAGGTCAAGAAGCAACAGTTAGAACTGGACATGGAACAAAAGACTTCCAAATAGGGAAAGGAATACTGTATATTGTCACCTTGATTATTTAACTTATATGCAGAGTACATCAAGAGAAATGCTGAACTGGATGAAGCACAAGCGGGAATCAAGATTGACAGGAGAATTATCAATAACCTCAGATATGCAGATGACACCACCCTTATGGCAGAAAGTGAAGAACTACTGAGCCTCTTGATGAAAGTGAAAGAGGAGAGTGAAAACGTTGGCTTGAAACTCAACATTCAGAAAACTAAGATCATGCCATCTGGTCCCGTCACTTCACGGCAAATAGATGGGGAAACAAGGGAAACAGTGAGAGACTTTATTTTGGGGGGCTCCAAAATCCTGCAAATGGTAACAGCAGCCATGAAATTCAGACATTTGCTCCTTGGAAGAAAAGCTATGACCAACCTAGACAGCATATTAAAAAGCACAAACATTACTTTGCCAACAAAAGTCCATCTAGTCAAAGCTATGGTTTTTCCAGTATTCAGGTATAGTTTTGAGAGTTGAACTATAAAGAAAGCTGAGCACCAAAGAATTGATGCTTTTGAACTGTGGTGTTGGAGAAGCCTCTTGAGAGTCCCTTGGACTGCAAGGAGGTCCAACCAGTCCATCCTAAAGGAAATCAGTCCTCAATATTCATTGAAAGGACTGATGCTAAAGCTGAAACACCAATACTTTGGCCCCCTGATGCAAAGAACCAACTCACTGGATAAGACCGTGATGCTGGGAAACATTGAAGGCAGGAGGACAAGGGAACGACAGAGGATGAGATGGTTGGATGGCATCACCAACTCGATGGACATGAGTTTGCAAAGGCTCTGGGAATTGGTCACGGACAGGGAAGCCTGGTGTGCTGCAGTCCAGGGGGTTGCAGAGTTGGACATGCCTGAGCAACTGAACTGAACTGATTCCAGATTTAACTAAACATATGTAGAGTGATGTGCACACAGCTTTTAATGTTGTTAAGTGTGGAAAGATTGCTTTCTATTTACAAAGAATAAAAATTTATATATGCTTTCTATTTATTTTTCTTCTGTGGCAAAAAAGAACGTCACTTCTTTAAAACCCAGGAATAAGATATATCTCGATTTTTTACTTTGAGATGATCAACAGTTCACCTCTTCAAGAAAATATTAAGAGGCTATTAAAGCATGCTTATAATTCCATTATCATTAGAAAAAATAACAGTGTTAGACTAATTTGTAACATAAACATTATTTTTTGCTTTGTTATGTAAGACAAGTTATAAACAGGCACAAGTGGAATGGAAGTTATAATTGACGCCTCTGCTAAAAATGATCCATAAAAACTAGAAACAGTGTTCCATTATGACAATAACCCTATCTCATTCCAACAAGAGATGGCATTTTATTTAACCAGAGTTTTGCAAGACAGTCCTTAAAGGCCTACTGAATGCTACAAATTAAAATATATTTTCTCAAAGATGTCTTTCATTTAGTACTAATTGAGATTTTTAAAAAATGATAAAAGAAAACCAAACTAACAGTCCTGCCTACATAAAGCAACAGAGTATCCCATGAATTTAAGCATATGGACATGGATATGCCATACACAATTAAGTCTATTATGTTAAACTATTTAACATAAACTATAAGCTTAGGCTGGCATATTTATATCTCAAGATCCCTAAATTTGCTTTCTATGGACATTCACAACCATTCTCCTGCAAATTTCTGCTTCTGTTTATCTTTTCTTCCTCTCAGATGACAAACTCTGCTTATTTCTGGCCAGTAAAAAGATAATGCCTCTCTTCTCATTCCTGTAGTGTTCTATATGCTGTTGAACACAAAGGATACACAATGCTGTGAATCATGATTAAACTGCCAGTGAAACCCCAGGAAAAGGGCTGATCACTGTAAATAAGATGTATAAAATAATCATAAACCAGAAAGACAGGCTTGGATTTGCAACCAATGATAAATTATACATCGAATTACTATTTGTCAAATGAATGATACAGGCTGGTAATGATAAGTATGTTTTAAACACAGTATTACCAATCTGTGTGTTTTTTTTTAACATAATCAAAAGTTGCTGACAATTGAAAATACACATTGCATTTAATCTATCCTGTACCATCTCCTTCTTAGACTCCTAGAAACATCCCAAAGACATATCATGTCACTGAACAAGTCGAAATACCCTCCTGTTATTAAAGGTAATGATGTAACACAAGAGGGGAGGGGCCGTTTTTTGACACTTTGATCTTCATAACAAAATTACGCAATAAGTTATCTCAAGGGCAGGAGTAGAATTTGAAAAATATTCTGGAAGAGTCTTGTTATTATCCATTAACTTCTATTACTTTGGAATGTGTTTCACACATTTTCAACCTATATATATATTTAGGAAAAGGATGACAGAGGATGAGATGGCTGGATAGCACCACTGACTGAATGAACATGAACTTGGGCAAACTCCAGGAAATAGTGAGGGACAGGGAAGCCTGGCAAGCTGCAGTCCACGGGGTCGCAAAGAGTCGGACACAACTTAGCAACTGAACAACAACATGTGTATAGGACAGAAAAATTCTAACTAAAGGGTGTAAGAATTTTAAATAAAATATTTTATAATGCTAATTCTTACAGTCATATATTTATGACTTGAAAGTGAAAGTCGCACAGTCATGTCTGACTCTTTGTGACCCCATGGACTATACAGACCACGGAATTCTCCAGGCCAGAATACTGGAGTGAGTAGCCTTTCCCTTCTCCAGGGGATATTCCCAACCCAGGAATCGAACCCAGGTTTCCCACATTATCAGCAGATTCTTTACCAGCTGAGCCACAAAGGAAGCCCAACAACACTGGAGTGGGTAGCCTATCCTTTCTCCAGCAGATCTTCCCGACTCAGGAATCAACCCGGGGTCTCCTGTATTGCAGGCCGATTCTTTACCACCTAGAAGCACATTTATGACTTACTGGGGAGGAAATAACCGTCATTGGCCTTTATTATTTTTTGACACCAACAATGGGAAAAGATATGAATTTAAAAAGGAAATACTGGATTTTTTTTACTCTCAGTAAACATATTAGAAAATGCTATACTGTGAAAACTTGGTATTTTAAAATTACTTTTCTTTTTTAAATATCAAGTACAACAGTTCATGGGCTTCCCAGGTGGTACAGGGTAAAGAATCCACCTTCCAATGCAGGAAACACAAGAGATACAAGTTCAATATCTCATTGCGGAAGATAACCTGGAGGAAATAGCAACCTACTCCAGAATTCTTGACTGGAAAACTCCATGGGCAGAGGAGCTTGTTGGGCTACAGTCCATGGGGTCGCGAAGAGTCGGACATGAACTGAGCAAATGAGCACACATGCACATACACAACAGTTCATACAAAGTACCGTGAAATTAGGACGTATAGCAGGAGAGTTATAAATGCCTTTCAGCCATGCAGTACTTCAGGTTTCGGTTCAGTTTCTTCAGTGCCCTACAATAATGTAGTTACTGAGACAAAACATCACACAACACGGTGATCTGAGAGTGAATCCTAAGAAAATAACACTGAGGCCCTTAATATCTGACATTTACAACACTCAAAATAATGAAAGATCTAACTCAACAGTGATGGGCCATCACCTTGGGATGAGAGTCATAAATTATATTTCCAGCCTCAAATCAGACTACACGCATTTTGTTCTGTATCACTAATATATTAAAATGGCATCTATTTAAATGACTTTTTGTAGTCCTCAAATGTTTCTGTATGAGTGGGACAGATCTTTCCTGCCAGCCTTATTTACAGGGACTACAGCTTGTACATAACTGTTATGCTTAATGGACCAGAACCAAGTATGCAAATTGCTCATCAGATCTTTGGCTCAATGTTCACTTAAATGTGCTCAAAGCATAAGTTCTGTGAACCACTAAGAACAGAAAATGGCACAAATAGTGTCAATTTGGTAGTTCAATAAACTGTGCTAAGCCTCACCGTTACAGGATTCTTAAGTCTAATGACTAATCTACTCATCAGCAGAACAGATGCTTCTTGGATCATCTGAATGAAAATTCAGATACCCTAAAGCCTAGCAAATTTTCCCAGCTAAAGTATCAGCTGGATCTTTGCTTGGATGCAATTAAATGACAAAGACGCACACGATATTTTACCTATCCAGGTAGTCATAACCAGCAAATCCCTTAAAAAGCAAATTTATGATAATGATTGAGATGGCAGGATGTCTTATTAAAGGGTATCACTATTTCACTTCCACAGAGATCCTGCTATTATAGGTATCTAACACTGCACACTGTTCAGTTCTATTGAATACATTCAAAATTATAGACCATTTCCTCCACTGAGCACTGAAGAATTGATGCTTTTGAACTGAGGTGCTGGAGAAGACTCCTGAGATGCCTTGGACAGCAAGGAGATGAAACCAGTCAACCCTAAAGGAAATCAACCCTGAATATTCACTCAAAGGACTGATACTGAAAGTCAAATACTTTGGCCACCTAATGCAAAGAAGCAACTCATTAGAGAAGACCCTGATGCTGGAAAAGGTTGAAGGCAAAAGGAGAAGGGGATGGCAGAGAATGAGATGGTAGGTATCATCACCAACGCAACGGAGATGACTTTGAGCAAACTCCGGGAGAAAATGAAGGACAGGGAAGCCTGGCATACTGCAGTCCATGGGGTCGCAAAGGGTCGGACATGACTTAGCAACTGAACAACAACAGATAGTTACCCCCCTAGTAGCTTAAACAAGTGTTTTGCCCTATGATTTACCCCTACGATGCCCCATTCAGTTTGTTCCGAACACAGCCGGTAAATTCAGATACAGAAGAAGGATACAGATCAGATTTCCTCGCACCCAAACTTCTGAGTGAAGCAGGAAAGAGGTCATCCTCTTACTAGCTTTTCTGTTTCCTAATGGCAGCTTCTTTCCGAGACTCTGAGCAGCTATTACTGGGAAATCAAATGCTCAGAGAGGCTCAGCTTCCCCCAAAGACCAGGACTCCAAAAAAGTTCACCTTAGTTTTACTCTAATTGTACACAAATACTAGCCAGTGGTAATGTTCTTTAACTGACTTTCAGTTCAGTTGCTCAGTAGCGTCCCACTCTTTGCGACCCATGAATCGCAGCACGCCAGGCCTCCCTGTCCATCACCAACTGCCAGAGTTTACCCAAACTCATGCCTATTGAGTCGGTGATGCCATCCAACCATCTCATCCTTCTGTCGTTCCCTTCTCCTCCTGCCTAAACTGACTTATAGTCAATTAAATAGCATGATCTTCCCAGGTGCAGTGGTGAGGAATCCACCTGCCAATGCAGGAGATGCAAGAGATGCAGGTTTGATCCCTGGGTCAGGAAGATGCCCTGGAGAAGGGAATGGCTACCCCCTTCAGTATTCTTGCCTGGAAAATCCCATGGACAGAAGAGCCTGGTGGGCTACAGTCCATGGGTTTTCAAAAGTCAGACATGACTGAGCATGCATGCACTCTCTCTAAAAGTAAACTTTCAGATGCAGCTTGCCTTCAAAGAAACTATTACAAGGGATAAGCCACTAAGCAAAGTGGGACAAAAAATTAACACACATAGGAACATTAATATATATGTAACACATCACAGTATTTAGAAATCAATCTTTAAAGCAGGATGGGGTAAAGATAAATGTTTCCCGATTCTTAAGGGTAAGATAACAATTCACAATGTGGGGAAAAGGAGGTGATTCACACCATGTTTCTCCGACTGCTTCTCCAAAGACTACTCTTTCAGAAGACCCTCAAACTAACTGAATAAGCTCTGTGTTACAAGTGAATGGAGAAAAGCTACCATGGAGAAAACTTTATGTCTCTGTAACAAATTTCTGGGAAGTGCTGTGAACATGACAACGTCTGCATTTCAGGGAAGGCCACCTAAGACCTGACTGGGAAAATGACAGGATACCTTCTAAGAGTTGAACAACATCAACTCATGATACTGGATACTTGGGGCTGGTGCACTGAGACGACCCAGAGGGATGGTACAGGGAGGGAGGAGGGAGGGGGGTTCAGGATGGGGAACACCTGTATACCTATGGAGGATTCATGTTGATGTGTGGCAAAACCAATACAATATTGTCAGGTAATTAACCTCCAATTAGAACAAATAAATTTATATTTTAAAAAAAGAAATGCAAAATGTTGAATTCACTGTTGGAGAGTTGACCTAAAGGTGATGCTTTATTTTTAACTAGGTTTCTGCAGCATTCAACTGTCTGCTTAGTGCAGAGATAGAATTCTAGAATCCTTTGGAGTTTTTTGCTTGTGTTTTACTTTTACACTGTTGCAGTGAGGACACAGTACCACAAAGGTCCTGCTGAGCTTCCCTAGCAAGGATGACTGTTAACAGCATGCTTAGAGTCTTGTGACTAATCACCCATCAGGCTCACTTTATCAGGCCTAACATCAGCAGAGAAGTCTGGGTGCAAGTGTGTATGTCCCTGTAAATTAATACGGAGCCAATGTAAGTGAATAAATGAGCGAACTGAGTTTTAAAAGTTTATGTTTATAATATATATATATATCTGTATTTACTAAAATATAAGTAGCCATACTAACTTGAAGCCATTTTCTAGTTACATTAAACACCAACATACCAGTTAGGACACAGATCTACATGGCATAAAAAACACAGTAAAACAGGCAGTCAAAACCTCTACACTAGCTGCCATAAAGGACACAGAGTCACATGGCCTGGCAATCTCCATTTTAGGGGCATTTGCCTATTTAGTCACAGCATTTCATCTACTACCTTAAGTGATGGTTAAAATACACATAAAAATCATTTCATGGGCAATAATGAAAAAGAAAAAATGCAAGTATAAAACAAATAATGAAGGAAATATTAAATAGCTAATGGGGACTGTCACTGTCTCATTATAAAAAGTGATGTTTTAAATCTTTAAAAAGCACATCTATTTCTATAATTAAAGATAAAAATCTAGGGTAAAACTGAGGCATGTATTTTCTCAAAAATAAGGTTAATCTACCGTTCTCACAAAGAAATTAAGAAAGGAGCATTACAAGAACTGCAATAAAAATAAACAGTGAATCTCTTTAGAAATTAAAGTCAGAAGATAAGGGTGTTGCTGAATTACATAATTTTATACTCTTCTCTATAATAAAAGATAGACCTTACCATAATACCTTAATGGACAAAGAGGATATATTCCAATGACACATTTGTTACCACTTCAACTGTCAAAGACACAAAATGAAAGAGGCAAAAAAGGAATATATTCTTTGCACATGAGCTATGAGGAAAAGAGGTGAGATTAATGAAAACAGCAGTTCTGATTGGCTACACTAGGAAAGACAAAGTAGGCATTTGGGAGTCTGAGAGCAAAAGAAAAAAGAAATTGGTCAACAGAGCTCCAGTTCAGCAGAAGTAGCAAAGGGACCCAACCCAGGCTGAGAAATGAGAGGAATCTTGGCTGCAGGGGAAGAGTGTGTGTGCATGCACCTGCTGCCCGCTAACTGGTTCACAGCAGGGCAAAAGGATTTCCAGCATCTAGAAAGAACCAAAGACAGACCCTGACCTTCAGCAATTGCTAGGATGACCTACAATGGCTGCTCCCACGCTAGTCTCACCAGAACCAGGAGGAACACACCTCTGCTAAGCATTCTGTATCCTTCTTTAAGAAGCTGAGCCTCAAGGAGGGATCGGGTGATACTTCTAAGTAAGAGAAGCAAAGGACAAATACTAGCGAGAAAATCTCTACCTGGGCACACTAAGTAAGGAAGCTTTTATACACAGGAGGTAGCATTTGAGTTAGACCTTTAAAGATGAGTCAAAGGTTGAAAGATGAATAAGTATAATAAAAATCTATTTCAGGCAACAAAAAAAGAAAAAGAAGGCAGTTCAATTATATCAGTCATTAAATACATAGGATGGGGTAGCAGCAGTAGATGAGGACAGAGGAAAAACTATATTAGAAACACACTCAAAAAACAAACCCAAAAAGATGGACTATGACTAGCCCTTTCAGAGTCAGCTTTAGGAATAACCCTAAGGTGATTCTGAACTTTCAAGGTGATTATCAAAAACGTTTTCTTTGAAATCCTTCTAATAGACATAATGTATATAAATACATACAATAGGAATGAAATAGCTATTTCTTCCATATTCCAAGTATTTTAAAGCTACCAACCAATCTACATATAAAAGTTACAAGTATCCAATTTCTCTTAATGAAAATAAACAAAATAGACATCAGAAGTGAAAGAAGAAAAGTCCCACGGAATAGAGAGATAGTAGTCAAAAAGGAGAGGAAAAAGAAAACTTCACATACTGTAAATCTGTTAACTTTGGCTGAGCTTCACTTCAAGTCATCAGGAGAAAACAGTCCTGGGGTGCATAATTCACAAAAGGAAGGGTCAGTACAACAAGGTGCTTTATAGCAGATCTACGGCACTTCAAACTTCAACCTGATGGCAATACTGATCACTAGCACAAAATCAGTACAATTAGTGGAGCAAGTCATGATTCTGTTAAAAAATATTTATTCAGCTGAAGTGTTTTTCTTAAAAGAAAGACAAGCATACAGACATGAACCAAGCAGATCCAATTAATCACATGCTACAATAGGTTCACAGCTGTTGAGAAGCAGGGATACAGCACGTTCCTTCTGAGGCCTTGTGGCTCTTGATGAAGATACTGTCATCAAGAACAGGCTGCAACCTTATGCCTCCACAACCCCATCTTCCCGCCCCGCCAGGGAAGTTCCAACCACAACTGAGAGCCCAGAGTCCCACCTGAACCTTTCCTGCCCTCTCCATTCCAACCAAAACCCAGAGCCCAAAGTCCCACCCCCAGCTTTGAGCCCCATGCCTGACGCAGAAGGGCCTCAATAAGTCCATTACAAACAGAAGGGGAAAAAATGATACTACAAAACCAAAGACCTTGTTTGTTTTTCAATTCATGAAATGTCACATGTGCCTCCCTTTAACCTGTAAGACCCACTAGATCTGTCAAAATATCTTATGATTTAAGCCTCACCCAAAATGAACAGAGTGCATTGCCCATATCTTCATGTGATCTTAAGGTTGGTTTCCAGAGGAACAAGAGAGATAGACACCCAGTAAAGGAAAGTAATTGCTTATTAGAGGAAAAAGCTATAAGGCCAAAGATTAAACACGTGGCGTTGACATACCCTGATCGTCGATTCATAATCTGATTAATATGGTCACCACTCTTCTGCGGATCAAATGCAAGAGGCAGGTTGAGGCCAGGAACTCATGTTAAAAATGAGGATGTACTTCAGGAAGTCAAACTCCTAGAAACCTGATATATGATCAATCTCTGCAACCTTATCCCACGTAAATGAATGTCTGTGGGTTTATTTCTTTTTTTTGTATTTCAATTTCATGTAACTCAAGAGACCTCTCCTACTACCTGTGAAGACCCAGTAAGCTTGGTGACCCCGAGATGAAAAACAACTGACCCACAGAAAGAATAACCAGAGCCATTCAAACACAGACATCTCTGTTTCTTTCACTTACAATATATTTCAGGGTGAAAAAGACATTTACTGGAAGAGAAAGCCTGGCTTAAGGGGGGCAAAAAAAAAAGAGCAAGTGAGGGAGGGAGGGAGGTTAAGAAATCTAACAGCAATAGTCACAAAGGCCAATAATCTCTGACTGCCACAGAGCACTTAGTGAGATACTAACTAGCCTGCATTTTACTTATCTACCTACCTATCCAACATTAACTTATGTGCCCAGATTAAACCCAGATTACATAATGTTAGACAGGTAGGGATATATTCTAAGAATTGTGACCAAAAAGTCCTTAAAACTTCATGATGTTGTAGAAGGAAAACATATTCAAAAACTTTTATAATTTTAATCTCCCTTGAGGCTCTTTAAGTCATTTAAACTAGATTTTATAACATGTGAACTAACATCTTCAAAGTAGTCTTTGCTTTGAAAGGAATCTCAAGAAATACCTATTCAACACAAGCCTTTCACATATAGCTTAAAGGTAACATATAGACTTTTATATAAGAGACTTGTGCTATGCAGTGGCCTCGTGTGTTTTGGTTTTGTGGTCAGCTCTCACCACTTACCTAATTTCTGCTCTTGCCAAATCTTCACATCCACAGAAGTTACAGAAAATTCTGCACACATAAATTAGCTCAACAGAAATAGCAGGGCAGCCTCCAGCCACGACTTACTTGCTGAAATGAAATCTTTTAAGACACAATTCTATCTCTTCCCCCAAACTACCAACGCTGCTTTTCTCTGGGACACTCTTTTGTGAAAATCTGCTCAAGCTCAGAGTTTCCCTATTTCACTGCCATTTCTTAGAAGAACAGCAACACAAACAAAAGCCCACAGCCTCTGTTATGAGAGTCACAAAAAACCTATTTCTTAGTCTTTGTTGAGAGAGTAGCTTTTTATAATGGTTCATGGCTCCAAATGAGAAGAATTATCCTAAACACATACATGAAAGAATTTAGCATTTTAATAACCTAAAGAAAAGTTATTTGGGAAATGAGAATTATATAACCATTTCAGTACACAGTACCCTTTAGATACCTTTACTTCCTTTCATATACATGTACTGACCAAGTGTTCATTTTTTAATGCAAATCAAATGATTAGTCAAGTGGGCCTTAGGAAGCATCACTATGAACAAAGTTAGTGGAGGTGAGGGAATTCCAGTTGAGCTATTTCAACTCCTAAAAGATGATGCTGTGAAAGTGCTGCACTCAATATGTCAGCAAATTTGAAAACTCAGCAGTGGCCACAGGACTGGAAAAGGTCAGTTTTCATTCCAATCCCAAAGAAAGGCAATGCCAAAGAATGCTCAGACTACCACACAATTACACTCATCTTACATGCTAGTAAAGTAATGCTCAAAATTCTCCAAGCCAGGCTTCAGCGATACATGAACCATGAACTTACAGATGTTCAAGCTGGTTTTAGAAAAGGCAGAGAGGAACCAGAGATCAAATTGCCAACATCCGCTGGATCATGGAAAAAGCAAGAGAGTTCCAGAAAAACATCGATTTCTGCTTTATTGACTGTGTCAAAGCCTTTGACTGTGTAGATGACAAAAAACTGTGAAAAATTCTAAAAGAGATGGGAATACCAGACCACCTGACCTGCCTCTTGAGAAACCTATATGCAGGTCAGGAACCTTAGAACTGGACATGGAACAACAGACTGATTCCAAATAGGAAAAGGAGTACGTCAAGGCTGTATATTGTCACCCTGCTTCTTTAACTTATATGCAGAGTACATCACAAGAAATGCTGGGCTGGATGAAGCACAAGATAGAATCAAGACTGCCGGGAGAAATATCAATAACCTCAGATATGCAGATGACACCACCCTTATGGCAGAAAGTGAAGAACTAAAGAGCCTCTTGATGAATGTGAAAGAGGAGAGTTGAAAAGCTGGCTTAAAGCTCAACATTCAGAAAACGAAGATCATGGCATCTGGTCCTATCACTTCATGGCAAATAGATGGGGAAACACTGGAAACAGTGGCTGACTTTATATTTTGGGGCTCCAAAATCACTGCAGATAGTGACTGAAGCCATGAAATTAAAAGATGCTTACTGGAAGGAAAGTTATGATCAACCTAGATAGCATATTGAAAAGCAGAGACATTACTCTGCCAACAAAGGTCCGTCTACTCAAGGCTCTGGTTTTTCCAGTAGTTATGTATGGATGTGAGAATTGGACTATAAAGAAAGCTGAGCGCCAAAGAATTGATGCTTTTGAACTGTGGTGTTGGAGAAGACTCTTGAGAGTCCCTTGGACTGCAAGGAGGTCCAACCAGTCCATCCTAAAGGAGATCAGTCCTGGGTGTTCATTGGAAGGACTAATGGTGAAGCTGAAACTCCAATATTTGGCCACCTGATGCGAAGTGCTGACTCACTGGAAAAGACCCTGATGCTGGGAAAGATTGAGGGCAGGAGGAGAAGGTGATGACAGAGGATGAGTTGGTTGGATGGCATCACCGACTCAATGGACATGAGTTTGGGTAGGCTCCGGGAGTTGGTGATAGACAGGAGGCCTGGTGAGCTGCAGTTCAGGGGGTCACAAAGAGTTGGACACGACTGAGAGACTGAACTGAACTGAACTGATTATCTGGTGAATGTCAGGCCTGAGACATTTTCAAATCAAATCCACTGCAAAAAAACTAATGAAATGAAGAACTTCAGTCAGCTCAAAAATCTACATCATT
Source organism: Redunca redunca (assembly GCA_006410935.1). Lineage (NCBI taxonomy): Eukaryota > Metazoa > Chordata > Mammalia > Artiodactyla > Bovidae > Redunca > Redunca redunca. The sequence continues at coordinate 234,543 of SJYQ01002244.1, forward strand.
TCACACTATGTGCAAAACAGGACCATTAACCTCCCCCAAAATATAAGGCTTAGGATGTGGTTTTCATTATCCAAGGTTTATAACAGCTCCTATCAATGAATATTTTATCAATTTCTAACGTTTGCTGTGAAACACAGTTTTACATGTGCTCCTAAAAATATTATAAAACATGATACAATAAGTTCAGGTAAAAAAAGATGTGCCTACTCAGTCTGCTTTGGTCTTTATGAGCAACATCAACCATATTAAATTCTTTCTTTCAATCACTGTAATTACTAAGCAATTATGTGCCACACACACCACTAGACAATAAAGTAACAAAAAAGACCTTTTGGCGTTAAGATACCCAAATAACTACCTAATTACAGGTAAGTAATCAGTAAGTGCTATGAAAGATAAGTTAACAGTTAAGTAACTGTTTACTTTTAAGGCAATGTTAGTACAACTACAACGTGAAATTTTAAGTTAGCTAATTTAAAGTTGGCTGAATTTGGAATACCAAGAGTTTCCATCCTGAGCATATTGAACATGAAAAATTCTTTCTACAAAATTATCTATATAATAATTTATTCCCTCTAGGATCACAACTACCTTTGTCCAGATGTGATCTGATTAGCCTTACAAATTTACATTCTAAGACACACAACCTCAACAATGAGAACAGTAGTCTGGGCTGATAAAGGAAAATGAAGAATATGCTACAATATATCATGAATCAAGATTTCTGTTTATCTAATTTGATCCAAAACTTACAGTGTAAACATAGTCAAAGTATCCCTTAGGGAAAAAAAACAAGACTTCATTAAAGAACAGAGGTTCAAAATGGCAAATGCTATTTAATACTACCTTCTTGAGTTAATTCTATAAAAATCAAAGAATAATGTAAAAGAGTTAATAAAGCCTATTTCTTACATGAAACTTCATAGAAGTTTAATTCAGTAAAAATATTCCATTTTTAACTATATTTTTCTGCACCCCTAGAAATTCTAGTATACTGGTAACATGTCTTCTCCTTTTATCTTCCAGTCATCCTGAAGCAATCTAGTTACTGAATGCTGGAATGAGTGAGACTTGTGGAGGCTTTTTGCTGTCACTGGAGCCAAAAATAGTTACACTTGAATAAACAGTTGTAAGTACTTAGGATAAACATCCACATAATAGTTATAATATACAGTAGAGTGGTGCTATATTACAATTCTGTCCTTAGAGGTCCACTCCTTGGAAACCACGTGTATGAACAGATTAGCAGAGAAGCAATAATAACGTCTTCTGATAACTCAATAATTAAATCAGCATATTATAAATTCCACTTTTTAGTAGTCCACCTGGTTTCTGGGATACTTAACTGCCACATTAGTCCAAAGGAGAGTAAGAAAGCAAAGAAATATAAATGCTAATTAAGGTTACCTTTGTGCCAAAGATGACGAAAACATTTGTCCAAAGGCTGGTTCAGAATCACAAGGCAGTATTTCAAACTCCCTATGGGAAAAAAGCAAAATCAAGTAAACAAGTGAAGTCTTGTGTTCCCTAATTTGAGTCTGGAATCGTACTCTTATTAGTTTAGGTTTTAAGTTTACACAGAGCTAAATTTTAATCACAGCTGATTTCTTATACCTGGATTTTAAAAGACACCATAGGTTAACTGGATCTACTTTATTCCATGTGTCCGTCACATCACTATATTGCTGAGGAATTTATTATTAAAATATAGTTCATCATAAAACCAACTGCAGACCATGAAGCTGTCAAGAGTTGAACACAACTTAGCAACTGAACAACACCAACAACAAATGCTTCTTTTTGTAGGGTGCACAGCAAAAATGCCCCGATGTGAATTCTTATCCTTGTAAGAATATCTTATTCTTATCCTTATGGAACATAAACCACTTTGCTATAAGTACCCTTCTGCCTGGCTGGTTTGGTATCACCTTGATGTCTGCCAAGCTGCTTGGGTCTACTGGGTGTGTCCTTTTACATGCATTTTCATCCTCATTTAGTCTGTCTTTCCCTCTCAACCTCTCCCTCAGCCCCACTTGAACTCACCTATGGAAAACTTCATTTCCGCAAGATCCTACTAGCTCTTTTCATGACTCTTTTATTCCCACTTTTTTAGATGACACTCAAAAGACCAAGAAAGATGGAGAAAAGTTACTTCTCCAACAATCATTTCAAGCCTTTTATAATGTACTGTAAAAAGTGCAAAGCAGAACACAATGAGGCTGGCTGAAAATCTGTCATTCAGCTCAGTCCGAGCACTTCATTTCATTTATGGAAAAGAAATGTTTGTTTGGTGATAAGAAAAATTAATTGTTTTTTTAAGCAATCTCAGTGTTAGAAATAGAATGAGATAAGGAAATGAAAAGGGGATGCCATCATCCACAGCAAATGTTATTAAGTGCCGATTATATATCGAGCACTAGGAGTACGAAGAGGAATAAGATTACAGGGTATCTGCAAGATAAGACATTTATAATAAAGATGATTTATTCCACACACAGTACAACACAAGGATAGGAGGAGTGCCAGGTAACAGATAAATGAGTGTGGCCGAAGTTCAAAGCCTAGAAAATCAGTAAGGTCTAGTGTCATCCTAGAAATCCTGGTGATATGCAGATCTCTGAACTTGACCTTAAAAAGACAGCTGGACAGAACAAAGAAAAGGGCATTCCAGACAGAAAAGACAACGCACAGGAAGCTGCTATCCTTTGTCAGTAGGACTGATATCATGGAAAGTTTAGGAGGCAACATCCTAATGATGGGCTCCTGAGACATGGATCCTAACATTCCAAATTTTACACATGCTTTTTACAATGACAGAGAAATTTCAGTCCTGGCATCCAGGAAGTATTTAAGAGTGATGCTGAAATGAGTAGTAAAAGCAATTTATGTATACTGGAGGATCAGCCATACAGAGATGGCAGACGAAGGTGAAAGTGCAGACACGCAGCTGAGATACGGCGAAGAAAGGGCAGAGAGAGAAAAGAACAAATTGCAAACATAAATCGTCATATTTTGCTCAGTGTTACAGAGCAGAAGGACGTCAACAAAGGAAATACAGAAGAAACAGCTACAAAGGTAAAAGAACTAAGAGTATTTCCAAGAACGTGGCATCAATAATGCAGCATCAAAGAGACTAGACAATGAGAAAAGGCTAACAAGGGGGAGAAAATGTCAAAGCAAAGTCTGAAAATTCAGAGGACAGTAAAGAGAACAAGGAGTGAGAAAACTGCGAGATGCCTCTTCTTAAATAAAAAAGTGAACTGTGAGAAATGGGGGAGACAAAGGCAACAAAGTCCAGAGAAAGTATTTTAAATATAGAATATATTGTATTCTAATTAGGAAGAGGGAAGTAAGAGAGAGAAGGGAAAGGATTCATTCCTTCATTCAACAGGTATTTATAGAGCACAAAGCAGTCTCCTTTGGGAATTAACATACCCGCCCCCCTCCAACCCGGGCCCATACTAGGCTTACATACTATTGATAAAAACAGGTATTGAGACTGAAGCAGAGGATGATCTATCACAGCGATACAGGAGATTAAGATAGAGGCAGAGGATGACTGATTTCCTCCTAAGAAAGTAAACAAGAACAGACAAAATATGAAAGTCGAATGGACATTGAAAATAACTGCTGGAAGAAATGGACTACAGGAGCTGAATATCCACAGGTTTAAAAATAGGAATTCAGCTGGGGTCAGCTAGCAGACACGGGACATCAGATCGGTCTCAAATTCAGGACTTTGCCCACCCATTCTGGGATGTTGAAACAGGAGTCAGTGTAAACAAGATGGTGATGATGGCTGGTTGGAGAACTGGCAAAATCACTTGTCCAGAGGTGAGGGGGAGCCAGGAGGCATCTCTGGACCGCAGCAGAGTGAACGATAGTGGCAAAAACCAGTGATTACTGCACAACATTCCTCCTCCTATTCAACAACAGAATCCTGAGGGGCTTTTGTGGTTTCAGTTTGGTTTTTGCTTTGACTTTCTGGCTTTTTTTGTTTTGCTGGGCATATTATTGTCCAAATGAAAAACTATCTCTTAGATTCACTCCAGCAAAACGTAGTCATAGCACTAAGTTCTGGCCAAGAAAATGTATAGAGGAGCCTGATATGTTACTTTTAGGGAGTCTCCTTAAAGTGGGGCGGGGAGGGCTTTTGCTTCAGTTTTTCTTCCATTCTGCCATCTGGAGCAAGACTGATGAATGAACAACAGTCTAGCAGCCACCTGGGATGCAAAGAACAAAGACAACAGGCTGAGAGAGCCTGGGTCCCTGATGACTCCATGAAACCTCTGTGCCAGCACTTCAATGCCTGACTCCAGACCTCTTTTATTCGAGAAAAAACAACTCCTACTTTTTAAGTCAATAATCCTTGGAGTTGTTATTCTGTAGAGAGAAACTGAATTTTAATTAATGGGGTGATCATGGTCTTCACTGGGTTAAGGTAAAGATGATCAAGAGCGAAACTGGAAAAGACAAAGCGCAGGCAAGCATCAAAACACAGGAAGACTTCAACTCGTTCATTTATTCAACAGGGATAAGAGATTCATAGCCTGTAAATGCTTGATATGACGTTAATGGCAAGGAGCTAATAGTTAGGATAAGCCAATGGTCCTTTAATCTTTGGCAAGGTCTGCATCGCTAAAGGAGGCATTCAACAACTTTTCATGTATGTGTAAGTGAAGGAGCAAACTGCTTTCTGTCACCGATTCTTTGATATGTGAACTCAGTATTTTTGTGGCTCAAAGAACAATCTGATGAAGGGGGAAAGCATTATTATCCACCTTGCTGCTCCTCTAAAACCCATACTTTCATTAAGGCGTTATCTGTGAAAGCATTTTCGAAAAGAACCAAGACGTTTGAAAATGTATAGTACAGTTTGCTAATGATGTTATCCAAGAATTAACTACTCCAACAACTCCAATTAACAACTCCAATTAACAGTTATGTTAATCTGGTTCTATGCATAAAGATCCTTAGGTACTAGGATCTAATATTCTTTCCGCTTCTAATCTAGACTCCTCTGCAATTAAAACTAAATGAAGTCAGTTTGGCACTTATTTTACCCTCAAAACCCTTATGGTTACTAGTCCCTACTAGGCTGCAGAAAACGTAGTACCCAGTACCACTCACTATGTCTAAATAGGTTATGAAAGAATCTCAATGCAGAGAGAAGTCCATGTCAGCCTCAGACACTGAACCACGTGACCTTAACTTCTGACTCTATATGTGTAGGAATTTAGAAAAATAGTCAGGACCATAGCAGTAAGGAAACTAACAGTCTTATATCAAGTACTGGGTTAGCCAGAAAGTTCGTTCAGGTTTTTTTGTAGCATCTCATGGCCAACCCAGTATTTCTCAAGTTGTCACACTGATGCCATCCCTAGGAGGTATATAAAGACTTAAGAGAAAGGCTGGGAAGAATTTCTTCCTTATGTTGTAAAAATGACAACTTTTAAAATCAAATGTACTATGTCATTCCCCTCATTCTGAGGAGAATGAGTCATTCTCTCTCAGAGAGAAATACAGGATAAGTCAAAATACCTGATTTGCTTTCTCAAAGGGATTTCAATTATAGATGATGGAAAACCCCTGATCCTGGATGGCTCAAAGCCAAAGTACTCCAAGCGGCCTGGAAACTCTGAATTAAGTATAAATGTCCGAGTTCAAGGCTCAGCAGGTAAGGAATCCGCCTGCAATGCAGGAGACACAGGAGATGCGGGTTCAATCCATGGCTCGGGAAGATCCCTGGAGAAGGAAATGGCAACCCGCTCCAGTATTCTTGCCTGGGAAATCCCATGGACAGAGGAGTCTGGGGGCTACATTCCATGGGCTTGCAAAGAGTCAGACATGACTGAGTGGCTAAGGGCATAAGCAACGAAGTTCATGACATGAAAAGGACAATCAAAAATGAGATGAAATCATCAGCCTTGAGCTAAAAAAGCAGAGGTCCTCTGATGGCTAAGGACTAGTTGAACAACAAGTTCAGAAGGTAAGAAAAGTGGGAGGGGCATGCCAATTTACTTTCATTCTTAGGCAGTTCTCTCCTCACTTTTATTATTTAAAAACAAAACAAAATGAAAACAACAAAGAAACACCTGCTTCTCATAAGAAATGGCTGATTCTGTTTTGTGATTGGGAGAAAGGTAAGTCATAAGACAAGCCTGAACCATCAGATAAAGCCAGAAAGTAAGAAAGCACTCCCCCAAAACCCAAAAAACAGGACAGCCACATTGATGGAAGTATGCTGAAGGGGTGTAAGAGGAAATTCAAAGAGCTCCCAATAGCCCAAAGGTCAAAACTAGAACAGCTTAAGCAACAAAAATAGTTTTGGCTAACAACCCCAAGTATAGAGATAAAAATTCATGACTCAATACTGATACAACAAAAATGACTGAGTTAATAAAATAGGAGGAAAGAAACATATATTCCAAGCAGAAGAATTCCAAAGAAATCACTACCGAAGGAGATACTCCATCCTAAAGGGTGGAAGCGCAGCTGTGGGCTCTGCATAGCGTGGGCTGCACAGAGTTTTCTTCCGAAGAGTGTGCGCTATGGAAGCAGGGGAATTCTCTACAGAGGAGAAACCTGACCAGCTCCACTGCAGTCAGGGATCAGGGTCAGCATCAACAGTCATGAACAGGATGATGAAGACAGCACTCTATCTCTTTATCTTCTTCTCCAAATTCTCTATCCCCAGCCTAATCAAGAAAAATAACTCAGGAAAATTTCAACAGAGACACATACTACAATGTGCCTGCTCAATACACCTCAAAACCGCTGAGGTCAACCAAAACAAGGAAAATCTGAGAAACTGGCGCAGCCAACAGGTTCCTAAGGAGACATGACGATTAAACTTAATACTGTAGGTTGAATGAAACCGTGGGACACAACAGGGCCATTAGGTAAAAACTAAGGAAATCTGAATAAGCTATGGAACTAATAATAATATACCAATACGGGTTCACTAATTGTAAAAAACACTCCATACTAATAGAAGGTGCAGATAAACAGGAAAACGGGATACATAGGAACTATTTTTTACCATCTCCTCAATTTGTCTATAAATATAAAGCTGTTTTTTAAAAAATAAAGTCTTAATTTTTTTTAACACCCTGGGGCTAGGGAAAAAACAGACTTGAAAATTATTCCATAAAATAGTCATTCCACAATTATTCCATAGAACATAACTGTCATATAAATAGAGCCCAAAAGTGTTTCTGGACTTCATGAACAAATCCAAGAGGAGGGGGGTCGGGGGGAAACCCACTGCATCAGAAGGCAAAGATTTTTCTATTTCATCTTTGGAAAATAATTATATCAATATTTTCTGTTAAGAAAATAAAAAGACAATAGCAAATCTCAAGAAAAGCAATTTATTTCAGATCTCTGAGAATAAAAATTATTTAGATTATATACAGAGCTAGATCCTATTCATATCTCTGATACAACTATCTAAAACAGTCATCCAACTGAACAGTGTAAGGGTTAGCATTTTTTAATTAGTAAGAAATTAACACAGTATTAGTTACTAAGCAGACTGGCACTGGAACCTCACTTGTCCTCACAGTAGGGAGTCATGGCTTACAAATGACCCATGAGCTCACCTAAGGAAAAAAAAAAGTGAGCCCCACACAATGGCAGCAGCAGTTCACCCTCATTTCCCTCATCTATTTAGCTTACTAGGAGGTTTTTCCAGTAGTCATGTATGCATCTGACAGTTGGACCATAAAGAAAGCTGAGCACCGAAGAATTGATGCTTCTGAACTGTGGGGTTGGAGAAGACTCTTGAGAGTCCCTTGGGCTGCAAGGAGATTCAACTAGACAATCCTAAAGGAAATCAGTCCTGAATATTCACTGGAAGGACTGATACTGAAGCTGACTCCAATACTTTGGGGCCAGATGCAAAGAACTGACTCCTTAGAAAAGACCCTGATGCTAGGAAAGACTGAAGACAGAAGAAGAGGGGGAGGACAGAGGACGAGATGGTTGGAGGGCATCACTGACTCAATGGACACGAGTTTGAGCAAGCTCTGGGAGACAGTGAAGGACAGGGAGGCCTGGCATGCTGCAGTCCACGGGGACACAAAGAACAACAGGACAGAGGCACTGAACAACAATACAAACTAATCTTTACCAAATGGCTGAGCAGATTTTTTTTTTCTCAATGATCCAATGGATGTTGGCAATTTGACCTCTGGTTCCTCTGCCTTTTCTAAATCTTGAACATCTAGAAGTTCACAGTTCACATACATACTGTTGAAGCCTGGCTTGGAGAATTTTGAACATTAGTTTGCTAGCATGTGAGATGAGTGCAATTGTGCTCTAGTTTGAACATTCTTTGGCATTGCCTTTCTTTGGGATTGGAATGAAAACTAACCTTTTCCAGTCCTGTGGCCACTGCTGAGCTTTCCAAATTTTCTGGCTTATTGAGTGTAGCACTTTCACAGAGTCATCTTTTAGGATTTGAAATAGCTCAACTGGAATTCCATCACCTCCACTAGCTTTATTTGTAGTGATGCTTCCTAAGTGACTTTGCATTCCAGGATGTCTGGCTCTAGATGAGTAATCACACCATCGTGGTTATCTGGGTCATGAAGCTCTTTTTTGTATAGTGCTTCTGTGTATTCTTGCCACCTCTTCTTAATATCTTCTGCTTCTGTTAGGTCCGATGCCAGGGGCCAGCATGAGGAATCCTGCCCATGACAAGGTCATGTGGAAGGAAGCCTGGCAAAACGCAAGGACAAGATCAGGCTTCAGGGGTTCCCCCTAGAATTACCTGAGCATCCACCCCCCAAGACCAGAATCTGCCTGCTTTACTGTGTTATGCTTTCCACCTACTCTTCTGTCATTAACAGGGGGCTGTCCCCCCACCACTTTTTTCTGGAAAAAATTAGAGCTTTTAGATAATAAATCTCCTGGACATAATACAAGGGTTTCAATCCAAAAACCCCTCTGATGGCTTTCTAGCCTGCCTACAGGACTCATACAGCTGCACATGTGATTGAGGCCTCCCGACTGCAGGAGGCACAGGAAGCTTAAGTCATCCTAGGAATGTAGGGGCTTCCGAGGAGTCAAAATCATTAGAATAGGACCGATTAAAGGTTTCATTTGTTGAGCCAATACTTGCTGCCAAATTTTCATATCTTTTATTTGTAGATATAGTTGGTATACAGAAAAACAGGTAGTAGACCTGGTATTAGCAACATTAGATCTTTGAGTTAAGTACTCTCTTTGTTATAACCCACTGCACCTTTGTTCTACAGGAATGTAGCTTTATTTTGTACTTTGAGGGTGATGCAGAGTAAAAAAAAACAAAACACTTCTAGGGAACAGGAGTTTTCTGGACAATTATCCAGGAAGAGAGCCATAAAAATGTTAACAGGCCTCTTGGCCAGAAGATAATGTAAACCACCTGAGACCTTTTGTATACAAGAGGGTATGCAAAAAGAAAGCCTTGTTTGTCTCAATGAGGGTCAGGACTGCTGCCCCTGCATAACTCTGCATATTCCATTATTTCTTTATGTACAACTTGGGGTATATAAGCTGATTTTGAAAAAACAAAGTTTTTGGAGTCTTGCACTAATGCAGGGCTTCCCCATGTTGTTCTTTTCTCCCCTTTTCAGCTGAATTCCCATCTGGGGCGCGGAGGCTCGCCACGTCTACTTACTTGCTCCAGCTTCAACGATCCGTGAGAGAGGGAGCCCAAGGTGGGGCACTCTCCCATATTCAAACGGATGCCGGTGGCCTAACGTAGATGGTGCAAGCTCCTTGTCTGGAACTTTATTGGCTCTCCACGTAAACCAAGTTATTCAGTCTCCTTTCTCCACTAAATTTTCCTACTACACTATTTCTTCCTAATCTAATCTTATACTTCTAAAAAATAAGTTTTCCTCGCCTATCAGTCTCCCCTTCAAATCACCCTGGATCCACCAGGGCTGGACCCTGGCAGTCTATACCATTTCTGTCCTTTACTTTGCTCACCTTTGCATAAAATGTTCCCTTCAGTTCAGTTGCTCAGTCATGTCCAACTCTTTATGACCCCATGAACTACAGCACACCAGGCTTCCCTATCCATCACCAACTCCCAGAGTTTACTCAGACTTGTGTTCATTGACTCAGTGATGCCATCCAACCATCTCATCCTCTGTCATTCCCTTCTCCTCCTGCCCCTATTCCCTCCCAGCATCAGCGACTTTCCAAAAGAGTCAGCTCTTTGCATCAGGTGGCCAAAGTATTGGAGTTTCAGCTTCAACATCAGTCCTTCCAATGAATATTCAGGACTGATTTCCTTTAGGATGGACTGGTTAGATATCCTTCAGTCCAAGGGACTCTTAAGAGTCTTCTCCAACACCACAGTCCAAAAGCATCAATTCTTCAGCACTTAGCTTTCTTTATATAGTCCAACTCTCACATCAATACATGACTACAGAACACTCATAGCTTTGACTAGATGGACTTTTGTTGGCAAAGTAATGTCTCTGCTTTTTAATATGCTGTCTAGGTTGGTCATAACTTTTCTTCCAAAATGTTCCCTTGGTATCTCTAATTTTCTTGAAGAGTTCTCTAGTCTTTCCCATTCTGTTCGTTTTCCTCTATTTCTCTGCATTGATCCCTGAGGAAGGCTTTCTTATCTCTTCTTGCTATTCTTCTGAACTCTGCCTGCAAATGGGTCTACCTTTCCTTTTCTCCTTTGCCTTTCACTTCTCTTCTTTTCAAAGCTATTTGTACGGCCTCCTGGGAAAACCATTTTGCCTTTTTGCATTTCTTTTTCTTGGGAATTGGTCTTGATCACTGCCTCCAGTACAATGTCATAAACCTCTGTCTATAGTTCTTCAGGCACTGTCTATCAGATCTACTCCCTTGAATCTACTTCTCACTTCCACTGTATAATCGTAAGGAATTTGATTTAGGTCATACCTGGTTGGTCTAGTGGTTTTCCCTACTTTAAGTCTGAATTTGGCAATAAGGAGTTCATGATCTGAGTCACAGTCAGCTCCCGGTCTTGTTTTTGCTGACTGTACAGAGCTGCTCCACTTTGGCTGCAAAGAATATAAACAATCTGATTTCAGTACTGACCATCTAGTGATGTCCATGTGTAGAGTCTTCTCTTGTGTTGTTGGAAGAGGGTGTTTGCTAAGACCAGTCCGTACTCTTGACAAAACTCCATTAGCCTTTGACCTGTCTCTTTTTGTACTCCAAGGCCAAATTTGGCTGTTACTCCAGGTATCTTTTGACTTCCTACTTTTGCATTCCAGTCTCCAATAATGAAAAGGACATCTTTTTTAGGTGTTAGTTCTAGAAGATCTTGTAGGTCTTCACTGAATCATTCAACTTCAGCCTCTTCGGCATTACTGGTTGGGGCAAAGACTTAGATTACTGGGATACTGAATGGCTTGCCTTGGAAGAGAGTTACAGAAAAACATCTAGTTCTGCTTTACTGACTACACCAAAGCCTTTGACTGTGTGGATCACAACAAACTGTGGACAATTCTTAAACAGATGGGAATACAAGACCACCTGACCTGTCTCCTAAGAAATCTGTATGCAGGACAACAAGCAATAGTTAGAACTGCACATGGAACAACAAACTGGTTCCAAGTTGGGAAAGGAGTACAGTAAGGCTTATATTGTCACCCTGCTTATTTAACTTCTATGCAGAGAGTACATCATGAGAAATGCTGGGCTGGATGAAGCACAAGCTGGAATCAAGACTGCCAGGAGAAATATCAATAACCTCAGATATGCAGATGACACCACCCTTATGGCAGAAAGTGAAAAAAACTAAAGAGCCTCTTGATGAAAGTGAAAGAGGAGAGGAAAAAAGTTGGCTTAAAACTCAA
>SJYQ01002244.1:246421-267742 GCA_006410935.1 Redunca redunca
AAACAATGAGAGACTTTATTTTGGGGGGGGGGGCTCCAAAATCACTGCAGATGGTGACCACAGCCATGAAATTAAAAGATGCTTGCTCCTTGGAAGAAATGCTATGACCAACCTAAATAGCATGTTAAAAAGCAGAGACGTTACTTTGCCAACAATGGACCGTCTAGTCAAGGCTATGGTTTTTCCAGTAGTCATGTATGGATGTGAGAAGTGGACTGTGAAGAAAGCTGAGCTCTGAAGAATTGATGCTTTTGAGCTGGGGTGTTGGAAAAGACTCTTGAGAGTCCCTTGGACTGCAAGGAGATCCAACCAGTTCATCCTAAAGGAAATCAGTACTGAATACTCATTGGAAGGACTGATGCTGAAGCTGAAACTCCAGTACTCTGGCCACCTGATGTGAAGAACTGACTCATCTGAAGACTCATACGCTGGGAGAGATTGAAGGCAGGAGAAGGGGATGACAGAGGATGAGATGGCTGGATGGCATCACCGACTTGATGTACATGAATTTGAATAAGCTCTAGGAGGTGGTGATGGACAGGGGTCGCAAAGAGTCGGACACAACTAAGCAACTGAACTGAACTAAGTAGTTTTAAATATTCTTCAACACATATGAAGATAATACAAATTCTGCGAAAGCATCATACAAGAAACTGGCCAAACTGGCAACTCCTAAAAGTAGACCTTGTTATTTAGTCACTCAGTTGTGCCCAACTCTTTGCGACCACATAGACTGTAGCCCACAAGCTTCCTCAGTCCATGGGATTCTCTCTTAACAAGCTTCAGTTATAGTCTAATTAGTCCTGGCCAGAACTCAGTGGAAGGGAGGAAAAAGGAGGTAAGTAAAGAGAGAAAGGAGAGAACAGAGAGAGAGAGGAAGGAAACAGTAAAGGAAGGAGGGGAGAGGAAACNTCATGTATGGATGTGAGAAGTGGACTGTGAAGAAAGCTGAGCTCTGAAAAATTGATGCTTTTGAGCTGTGGTGTTGGAAAAGACTCTTGAGAGTCCCTTGGACTGCAAGGAGATCCAACCAATCCATCCTAAAGGAAATCAGTACTGAATACTCATTGGAAGGACTGATGCTGAAGCTGAAACTCCAGTACTTTGGCCACCTGATGTGAAGAACTGACTCATCTGAAGACTCATATGCTGGGAGAGATTGAAGGCAGGAGAAGGGGATGACAGAGGATGAGATGGCTGGATGGCATCACTGACTTGATGTACATAAATTTGAATAAGCTCTAGGAGGTGGTGATGGACAGGGGTCACAAAGAGTCGGACACAACTAAGCAACTGAACTAAGTAGTTTTAAATATTCTTCAACACATATGAAGATAATACAAATTCTGTGAAAGCATCATACAAGAAACTGGCCAAACTGGCAACTCCTAAAAGTAGACCTTGTTATTTAGTCACTCAGTTGTGCCCAACTCTTTGCGACCACATAGACTGTAGCCCACAAGCTTCCTCAGTCCATGGGATTCTCTCTTAACAAGCTTCAGTTATAGTCTAATTAGTCCTGGCCAGAACTCAGTGGAAGGGAGGAAAAAGGAGGTAAGTAAAGAGAGAAAGGAGAGAACAGAGAGAGAGAGGAAGGAAACAGTAAAGGAAGGAGGGGAGAGGAAACGAAGTATTTACCCATAAGTATATACAACAGTGATCTCAACTTCCCTGTATATCAGAATCAAAGATCAAACAGCAACAACAAGCCAATCACCTTTCCTGGAGCTTCTGACTCAATGTATCTGCAGAAGGGCGTGAGTATCATGCTTTTTAAAAAAAGCATTATAAGAGAGTCTAATTCTGTACTGCAGTGTTAGTTATGCAGTCGTGTCCGACTCTTTCCAACCCCAGACTGTAGCCTGCCAGGCTCTTCTATCCATGGGATTCTCCAGGCAAGAACACTGGAGAGGATTTCCATTCCCTTCTCCAGAGGATCTTCCAGACCCAGGGATTGAACACAGGTCTCCTGCATTGCAGGCAGATTCTTTACCATCTGAGCTACAGGGAAGCCCCTATAGGCAATCATAATTGAGAACTACTGGTCCAGTGCCTCAAGCTAATGATAAAAGAAAGCCATCATAATAGCAACATTATTTTAAAATACTGTCCATTTCATCTTTATCTCACTTTTTAATTGCTGTTGTCTGAAAAAAAAGTGTATATATATCACAATGATAATCATTTGCAATTATTTTATAAACAAACATAAATTGGTTGCTTTTTTCTTTAGCTAACATGGTATGATATCAAAAAGGATTGAACACCACTACTCTAAATGAAAATACATTGAAATAAAATATAATTTACAATAGAAAAATGATTTATTGAAATGCATTACCAAGTTATATAGGGTTTAGGATCTGTTTTCTACAAATACTGGAGCTCAGATAAAATCTATATTAGCCAAAACACACACCAGTCATTATACATAATAGTTATTTTGTCAGAGTACCAAAGACCATTATTATGAATCTCTCATCCCTAAAAGTATTTCAATTAAACAATGGAAACTCTAGGGCACTGAATTTCATTTTTTATATTGCACAAACTTCTATATATAAGAGCAAGGTTTTTTTTAAGTGTGCATAGGGAAATCCAAACTGTCAATTCATTGAGGAAATAAATTGCATGTAGACAAAGCAAAACTATTAAAAAGCTCTGAACAAATATTCCATACCAAAGTCTATTAAAATACTCAAATTACCAACAGACTAAGAATTGGTAAGTCACAGAAAGTAAGAAATTGCTTAAGAGACAGAAAACATAGAAACAAAGAGATGCTTCCTGAGAAATCCCTCTTGCCTGCCCAGACTAAGAGTGACCATTCAATACAATTTAGATACATAAGCATAATAATCAAGGCTTCCCTGGTGGCTCAGATGGAAAGCATCTGCCCCCAACGCGCGCGGGAGACCCAGGTTCCATTCCTGGGTTGGGAAGATCCTCTGGAGAAGGAAATGGCAATCCACTCAGCACTCTTGCCTGGAAAATCCCATGGATGGAGGAGCCTGATAGGCTACAGTCCATGAGGTCACAGAGTCGGACATGACTAAGCGACTTCACTTCACTTCAAGCATAATAATAAACTTTGCCTCTTCCATAGGCAGTGTCCTGGTTTGGATGATAAGTTACACGGTCCCTCTTTCCTATATCTTCAGCTTCCACCCTATTTCTCTGCTTCATTCTTGAGCAAAACCTACGTCAGTGAGATTGTGATCCCAGCATCTCCTGAAAAGAACTATCGCCAGGGTCATTGATGAATTCCTGGTGTAAAAATTCAACAGCTAAACCCCAAGTCTCACATGGTCCAACATGTCTTAGTAGCCTAACAGAAGAGACCACTTCTCACATCGTTCCTGAAACATATTCTTCCCTTCACTGTCTCAGGTGGTGGTGGTTTAGTCGCTCAGTCATGTCTGACTCTTTGCAACCCCATAGGACTGTAGCCCAGCAGGTTCCTCTGTCCATGGAATTCTCTAGGCAAGAATACTGCAGTGAGTAGCCATTCCCTTATCCAGGGAATCTTCTCGACCCAGAGATCAAACCGGAGTTTCATGCATTGCAGGTGTATTCTTCACCGACTGAGCTACCAGGGACTTCTCAGGATACACCCTCTACTGGCGCTTTTCTTATCTGACAGCACACACCTTTCAATTTCTTTGCTGCTCACTCCTCATTTTCATAGAAAGTACTCTACATGTACTTTCTGAGTAGGTCATCCAACTCTGACTTCAGGCCCAATAAGCTGACGTCAGCTACTCTAACAATCGAGTGACTCCCCCTAATTTGCTCCAATACACAATACAATTTCTCACAAAATGAAACAACACCCTTATAAAATAGCAATGATTCTTTCTAAGTCCTGGGACCCACAATACTACTCTTAAATGCATATTATACATAATATTCCAGTAAGGACACTAGTAAAGACAGCAACAAAACTGATCATCTTGCCTTGAAACACCAAAATGGTATTTTGACCATTGTAACACACTCACACACAAAAAGAAGCTAGAGACAGTCTGCAGAAGCACAACCACAAAACTGAAGAGCTCTGAGATATTTCCTATGAGAATGGATCAAGTCTTCTAAAGTTAGATGAGTATTTACATTCAGCCCCTATTTCGGGAAGAAAGAGATCGTTTTAATAATATCCCACTGAGTCCTGTAGACCTGAGACTATATCCAGTTACTGTCATTTGAGCTTTCAGATTCTAAGTGTAAATAGGTCCTAAATGTATTAAATCCATTTTCTCCTAAGAGCATTAGCTCCCTATAGCAGGAATGAGTACATCCAGGTTTGGTAATCTTACTATAAAACTAACCACTGGACAACCAAGGGAAGTCTCTAAGTGCATTTCTAATATGCAGTTAGCCTGAAATTGTTTAATATTCTATTCATTCTCAGTTAACAGGACATTAAAAAATGGCAGTCTGGTTATTTGTTGGGATTTTCCTAGTAGCAGTTCATGGATATTCATAATCTATTGTATGTATCATAGCCTTTTCCCTGAGCATACTGTTTTGGACACTTTTTCCATTTTCCATTCTATCAAACATTTGGAATACATTTTATGTATGGCAAGGATGTCAAAAAGTATCGTTTCGTGTAAATTATGCTTTGTCTTTCCATCTGGCTGATATTTGGTGAATAGATTATCAGACTTGTGATATACAAAATATCTAGAGTTGAGGATACCTTGCCTGTGAGAAATATTAGGACCCAGACTATCCAGAATGCATCCTCTTTTTAGTTCCGTATCAGCTTTCACTAGTAATTTACTTGAAATTTAAAAGCAGATTCCAGGGAGATACTTTTCTGATATTGGTGCCCTCATACACACTGGGAGCTTTGAAGACACCATCTTCCAGCCTGTTTTCCAGATTCTGCGTCCCTGTGCTCAAGAGTATCGTCAATACTGGGCTTCCCTGGTGGCTCAGTGGTAAAAAATCCGCCTTCCAATGCAGGAGACACAGGTTCCATTCCTGGGTGAGGAAGATTCCCTGGAAAAGGAAATGGCAACCCCCGCCAGTATTCTTGCCTGAGAAGTTCCATGGACAGAGAAACCTGGAGGGCTACAGTCTGTTGTTGTTCTTCAGTTGCTCATTCGTGTCTGATTCTTTGCAGCCTCATGGACTGCAGCACGCCAGACTTCCCTGTTCTTCACCATCTCCTGGAGTTTGCTCAAACTCATGTCCTTTGAGTCGGTGATGCCCATCCAACCATTTCATCCCTTTCATCCCCTTCCCTGATAGCTCAGTTGGTAAAGAATTCACCTGCAATGCAAGAGACCCTGGTTTGATTCATGGGTCAGGAAGATCCCATAGAGAAGGGGTAGGCCACCCACTCCAGTATTCTTGGGCTTCCCTTGTGGTTCAGCCGGGAAAGAATCCACCCGCAATGCAGGAGACCTGGGTTCAGTCCCTGGGTTGGGAAGATCCCCTGGAGAAGGGAAAGGCTACCCACTCCAGTATTCTGGCCTGGAGAAAAATATAGACCATGGGGTCACAAAGAGTTGGACACAACTGAGCGACTTTCACTTTCTCTTCCTTCCTTCAAACTTTCCCAGCATCAGGGTCTTTTCCAATGAGTTGGCTGTTTGCAACAGGTGAGCAAAGGATTGGAGCTTCAGCATCAGTCTTTCCAATGAATATCCAGGGTTAATTTCCTTTAGGGCTACAGCCTATGGGGTTGCAGAGTCAGACTCGACTTAGCGACTAAACAACAACTGTAAAACTACACCAGTAAAAACAAAATGCCCCAGTAAATTTTCGCAGGACTCCACCTATGCTAGAAATGTGTGTTTTAAAAAAGAACAGTTCATATTTCAAAACTACTATAAGCTTCTACTGTGTAAGAAACAGAGCAAACAGGGAAGGGAGGGTAAGTTTGACAAAGTTTTGAGTCTTTCAGGACATACAAAAAGGTAACTTTGTCAAGGTGAGCCATATTCTTGTTCCCAGTAAACACTATAACCCACAGGAAGGAGGCTGTGTTCTTCCACTTGGCCCACTGTCACTTCAAGTTGCTGCCACACTTCATGCTGCTCAATCCACTACTGCTTGCCCCACTGACCCAGGCCACAGTAAACCACATTTCACGTCAATCAAGAAAATCGATCATTGCCCAGCAAGCTGGAGATGTAATGGCATAACCCTAAGGATTCATCATCAAGTCCTGAAAATTTTAGTCCATCACACTGCTTCTGATCTGCTGACAGCTGGGCCCACAACAGAGCTCACACCCGAAAAGTCCGTTCAAAATGTTTTCTGAAAGCAGAGTCCATGTAAGTTTGGCACGTGCTTCTAAAACAGGGGGCCTATGTATTATCCTAAGGCTATTCCTGCCACCTCAATATGCTTCCAACCACCTTCAGAAGCACAGACTCCCTTTCATGGCCAGCCACAGAAAGAGGATCAAACAGGTTCAAAAGAGTCCACCCTGCCAGTAAACACTCCCTTTTGACACTTTCTCTAGCCTCCCTGCTTGAGCCTGCATAGTTGGCGACAACCATTCGGGGAACAGATGCACAGAGCTTGCTTCACTAATAACAAAGCTATGAATAAATAACAACAGTATGGAAACTGCTCTTCTTTCTTCTAAAATTCCTTAAAAAGGACTGACTCGAGTCATACTGATATTAATAATCAAAATAAGTCCGAACCAAGCTAAATTGCGGCATACTCAAGCCACTGAATTATGTTCTGAGACCTACAATTTGTAAGGAGAAAACAACTGACTTATTTGGAGTTTCAGAGTCTACTAAACACCTTCAACTACCTTCTCGAATTGACACTGATTACACAGCACACAACCAAGGAATCAAAGTACTTCTGAACAGAGCTCTTTATGTTTGTTCTTTTGAAAGACGAAAATGCACAGATTTAAACTCAGAAGAACTGTGTACCAGTAACTGATTCTGATTACACACAGAGAGGCCACTATATTCAGAGTCAAATCCACAAGGAGGGAATCACAGAACAGCGCATTTTTATCCCACGGGCACCGTGGGCTTTCAGAGAATTCAAGAGGAACGCCTACAGTCATGAGACCACCATCAGTGACGCACTCTAGGTCAACAGGTAAGCTCTCTGACACAACATCTTACTGGCATCAGTCAGGGGCAAGTCCAGGTGAAGTAAACAGAAAAGGTCAGGGTTCTCTATTTTTTTTTCTTTTTCATAGAAATGACACCTACACAAAATAGCTTATAAGCAAGAATATCCAAGAGCTGTTTCTTCTTAATAGAGAAACAATGAAAACAATATATTAGCAGTGGGCTTTGTATGTCCCACAGAATGGAACAGCTCCATATTATCTATTGCGGAAAAAACCTCCAAGATAAAAATAAGCAGGAAAAGCAAATAAATGGATATATTACATAACCATGTGTGTAAAACTTTTTAGGACAATAAACATGCACTTCTGTAAATGCCAAGAATAGCAAAGAGGTAAATTGTTGGCGGGAGCACAAAACCAGGAGGGAGCATTACGATTTATCTCTTAATTTTTTTAATATCTTATGCATTTAGCACCTTGTGCTTGTTAAAAAAGGAAAAAGCAAAATAAATGAGCTTAACTGATCGAAAGAAAAGAACCCTTCCCAGGCAATGTTGCTGTTGTTCATTTGCTAAGTCATGCCCAACTCTTTGTGACCCCGTGGACTGCAGCAGGCCAGGCTTCCCTGTCCATCACCATCTCCCAGAGTTTGCTCAAATACATGTCCACTGAACCAGTGATGCTCTTGAACCATCTCATCCTCTACCGCCTTCTCATTTTGCTTTCAATCTTTCCCAGCATCAGTATCTTTTTCAATGAGTCAGCAGTTTGCATCAGGTGGCCAGAGTATTCGAACTTCAGCATCAGTCCTTCCAGTGAATATTCAGGGTTGATTTCATTTAGGATTGACTCATTTTTATCTCCTTGCTGTCCAAGGAGCTCTCAAGAGTTTTCTCCAGCACCACAGTTTGAAAGTATCAACTCTTTGGTGCTCAGCCTTCTTTACTATCCAACTCTCACATCCGTACATGACTACTGAAAAAACCATAGCTTTTGACTACATGGACCTTTATCAGCAAAGTGATGTCTCTGCTTCTTAATACTCTGTCTAGGTTTGTCATAGCTTTCCTTCCAGGAAGCAAGTGTCTTTTACTTGCAATCACCATCCAAGGTGATTTTGGAGCTCAAGAAAAAAAAATGTCCCCCACCCCAATGGTCAACAATCTTTAAACACCACACTGGAACATAAGAAGCACTAAAATAGCAGATTACTGAGGTTTCAGAGTAAGAATTAAAAGTAGATAATTTGTAGAAAACTATCTAGCTTTCTTTCTGAGCAAAATTATCAAATAACTTATGCTAATTAGACTACGTAGATTTAAAAGTCTTTTACAAAGCTAGGAAAGGTGACTTACAATAGGATTCTCAGGACAGCAAAGGGAGAGTGTATTCACTCTACTTCAAAGAGCAAAATGGGGGGTTTTTCCTCCACTGAAATATGTGGTAGAGGACTCAAAAAATATTTGCTCTTCAAAGCTTAGGGTAAGATTTTTATAAATCAGTGTTAAACTTAAGAATTTACTCATGTCCCAATTCCCAATTCTATTAGTATTTTCCTAGTTCTCTCACACAGAACATTTCTCTTCATCAGTAGTTAACAGAAATGAACAAGAAAAAGGTGTAACACGTTAAAGCCAATTACCTTAGGAAAATGAGAATAAAAAGGGGGAAAAGAAATTATTAACTTTGCCTGCATTTCCTTCTATATTATATTATATAAATGCTTGAATCAAGTATGCATAATATTTAAAAGCTTTTTTAAAAGGAGGTAAAAGGGAAAATTTGTGAGCCAAGGTAGCAGATTATATAAGATTAGAAAACTGAGAAATGTGGACCTAGACCTCAAAATGATGTTTCTATCAGAAAAGAAGCTGAAAAAAGTGGGATGGTTGGGAAGAGGGAGGAAGCTGTACCAGTCACAAATGACTTAAAGCAATCTGCATTTCTGTTCATTTATTCACAAATTAATATCTCTTTATAGAACTTTACAAAGAATTTTATCAGTACGCAGAATGCATTTTTAAGTCAAGAGCTAGAGCACTGAAATTATGAACCACCTGAAATATCAAAGCAGCAAAATTCAATAGGGAAAATGAAGGGGCCTCCTATTTAGAAGAAAATTGAAGAGAGAGATGCTATTNAAATGAAGGGGCCTCCTACTTAGAAGAAAATTGAAGAGAGAGATGCTATTAATTCCCTGGCTTGAATCACATACTGAAATTAATTCTAGAAGAGAGTTAAGAGACTACACGTATACAGCATGTGTGTATATCGTATGTGTGTTTAGAGACTGTGTATATATTTACACACAGACTTAAGTATTTAAATATAGTTATAAAACTATAAAATACAAAAGAAGAAATTTATCTAAAGACGGCATAAGGAATTTTCTAGGCAAATGCACAAAACAAGACATCATAGCTGAAAATAATGGTATCATGACCATACTTGAGTTTTGAAGCCAAAGTCACGCTCCTTTCTGAACCTCCAGCACCATGGGAAATGCTTGGCGCACAGTAGATGCTCAGTTAACATGGAGCTAATAAATCAATGACTTAAGAGCAACTCCTGGTTGGGCAGGGGGCTGTATCAGAGACTTGGATACAAAGGTATCATCTCAGCTACACTGAGGCTCTAGTCCAGGAAACAAATCTAGACAAGCTCATCTTCTGTAAATCCAACAGGCACTTTTAGTTTTCACGTCTTGGTACATGGCTTTCCCTCCACCCTTTCTGCCATCTAGAATAGTACAATGATTAAGAACATGGGCTTTGGGATCACACAGACCTAACTCAAATCCCAGTACTGCCACTTATTGACTGTGCGACTTGCAAAACTTCAGTAATTGATTTACCATCTGAGTCCACCAAGTGTGGACTACAATAATTAAAGATTCAATGAGCTATCACACACAGCCAAAAATAGTGCCTGACACAAAGTATTAAGTAAATTCTCAACAAACAGCTTTCTGCCCCCAGCAAGGAACTTATCATTCACAACTTAAGAGGAAGTTATTTTTCCAACCTCTCTCCCTTTTATCCCATTCACCATTCTCACCTAAAAACCATAATATTTAATTCCTTTTGTTAATAATAGTTACCTGCTTCTCACTCAACAATAGCTGATACACTTTAAGCATATATATAGAAAATCTTCTGTTTTCTCTTCAAAATTTCACCTAGGCCCTGGCACAGAGAAGTCATGAAATAACTGTTCCTAACATAAACTTTAAAAACCACTCATTGTGCTATTTCTTTTATCACTAAAATAGACACATTTGTACACAAACTTAACCATCATTATTTTAAGGGTCCTAAATATTTCTTTCCAATTAATTTTTTGATTTACTTTTAAAAAAACGTATTGAGGTACAGTTGACTTACAATGTGGTGTTAGTTTCAGGTGGTGACTCAGACGGTAAAGCATCTGTCTACAATGCGGGAAACCTGGGTTCGATCCCTGGGTCGGGAAGATCCGCTGGAGAAGGAAATGGCAATCCACTCCAGCGCTATTGCCTGGAAAATCCCATGGACAGAGGAGCCTGATAAGTTACAGTCCATGGGGTCGCAAAGAGTCGGACATGACTGAGCAACTTCACTTTCACTTTCAGGTGCAAAGCAAACTGATTCAGTTATATAAATGGAGTTGGTGAACAGGTTCATTCAGGTGTTTGGTAAGTTCTCATGGGGAAACCTGAACGAACTTTTTGACTATTCAGTTCAGTTCAGTTGCTCGGTCGTGTCCGACTCTTTGCGACCCCATGAATCACAGCACACCAGGCCTCTGGCACCAACTCCCGGAGTTCACTCAGACTCACGTCCATCGAGTCAGTCATGCCAACCAGCCATCTCATCCTCTGTCGTCCCCTTCTCCTCCTGCCCCCAATCCCTCCCAGCATCAGTCTTTTCCAATGAGTCAACTCTTCGCATGAGGCGGCCAAAGTACTGGAGTTTCAGCTTTAGCATCATTCCTTCCAGAGAAATCCCAGGGCTGATCTCCTTCAGAATGGACTGGTTGGATCTCCTTGCAGTCCAAGGGACTCTCAAGAGTCTTTTCCAACACCACAGTTCAAAAGCATCAATTCTTTGGCACTCAGCTTTCTTCACAGTCCAACTCTCACATCCATACATGACCACTGGAAAAACCATAGCCTTGACTAGACGGACCTTAGTCGGCAAAGTAATATGTCTGCTTTTGAATATGCTATCTAGGTTGGTCAAAGCTTTTCTTCCAAGGAGTAAGCGTCTTTTAATTTCATAGCTGCAGTCACCATCCGCAGTGATTCTGGAGCCCCCGAAAATTAAGTCTGACATTGTTTCCACTGTTTCCCCATCTATCTGCCATGAAGTGATGGGACCAGATGCCATCATCATCGTTTTCTGAATGTTGAGCTTTGAGCCAACTTTTTCACTCTTCCCTTTCACTTTCATCAAGAGGCTTTTTAGTTCCTCTTCACTTTCTGCTATAAGGGTGGTATTATCTGCCTATCTGAGGTTATTGATTTTTCTCCTGGCAATCTTGATTCCATCTTGTGCTTCTTCCAGCCAAGCGTTTCTCATGATGTACTCTGCATATACGTTAAATAAGCAGGGTGACAATATACAGCCTTGATGCACTCCTTTTCCTATTTGGAACCAGTCTGTTGTTCCATGTCCAGTTCTAACTGTTGCTTCCTGACCTGCATATAGGTTTCTCAAGAGGCAGGTCAGGTGGTCTGGTATTCCCATCTCTTTCAGAATTTTCCACAGTTTATTGTGATCCACACAGTCAAAGGCTTTGGCATAGTCAATAAAGCAGAAATAGATGATTTTCTGAAACTCTCTGAGATTCTTTTCCATTATGGGTTCTAACAAAGTTATAGAATACCGTTCCCTATGTTATACAGCAGGTCCTTGTTGGTTATCTATTTTATACATAATAGTATGTATATATTAATCCCAAACTCTTAATGAACTCCCTCCCCACTGCTTTCTCCTTTGGTAACTATTGTTTGTTTCCTATATCTGTGAGTCTATTTCTTCCCAACTAATGTATAAGACTTTTGGTGTCTTAAAAACTTGCTTCCTATGTCACAATACCCTGTATGTACAGAAACAAAATCATAGAACTTTTTCTGTAATGTAAAGAACAAATCAGGGCAGGCTCACTATGGGTGCCCTTCACTTAATGAGGCATATGGTCCAGTTCTAAACCAGCTGCAAACTGAATTCCATTTCGATGGCACTACAAGGTACCAGACTGAAGAGGAAAGGGTGAGTATTATTGTTTCTAACCTCCCCATCAAAAAGTCAACATCAAGCTCAAGGCCCCATGAAGTCAGTTAAGATTTAAATAGTTCACTCTTGCCACAGGTTGAGGTGAGACTAGACTTAGACCCCCTCATCCCTGAGGTCCACTGTTTCACTACACATTAGCTCAAAGTAGGAGAGTTGGTGCCATGTCCACAATCCTCTGTGACCCCAATATTAATACTGAACAATCAACAGCTGTCAAAGTACAGCATGTAAAAAGCTGCCAGAAACCTGGAGAACCACCAAACCATCACCAGGGTTTCCTTATCTCCACCCAGCATATGATGAATCCTGACACATTAGCTGAATCAAGTGAAACGAAACTAATCCTCATGCCCTTACAACTGACCTTTGTACCAAGCAATCACATGGGCCTGAAGCAAAATAACACATTTCTCAGTAGGCATCAGTGTTAATTTTAGCTACAAATCCTTCTGCAGGGCAATGTGTACTGTTTCTCATAAATCTGTCTTGTAACTCAAACTTTTCAAACACGATAACAATTTATTCAAAATTTTTATGAATATGCATGACTAATCAACTCCACTTACAACTCTTAACTGTGTTTATTTGTAGGTTATGTCTAATATTATGACAGCAGTTAGGTAATCTGATGGTTGCCCAGAACTCTGAAAAATCAGTCCTCCAACTTCCAGGCATTGGGCACTTGACAACTTCCTTCATTAAAGACTTTGGTAGATACACACATCTACCAAAATGTAAATGTAGGAAAGGAAACTAAATGGAAACCAAATTTTCATTGTGTTCTTGATGATTTCTTAAATCTTTCTAGAAGACATAACATGACCACATTTCACTAATTTAAAAATGAACATTTTTGTACATTTTAGCATTTCTAAACTGCAGAAAGTGAAGAGGAACTAAAAAGCCTCTTGATGAAAGTGAAAGGAAGAGTGAAAAAGTTGGCTTAAAACTCAACATTCAGAAAACTAAGATCATGGCATCTGGTCCCATCACTTCATGGGAAATAGATGGGGAAACAGTGGAAACAGTGTCAGACTCTATATTTTGGGGCTCCAAAATCACTGCAGATGGTGACTGCAGCCATGAAATTAAAAGATGCTTACTCCTTGGAAGGAAAGTTATGACCAACCTAGATAGCATATTGAAAAGCAGAGATATTACTTTGCTAACAAAGGTCCGTCTAGTCAAGGCTATGGTTTTTCCAGTGGTCATGTATGGATGTGAGAGTTGGACTGTGAAGAAAGCTGAGTGCCAAAGAATTGATGCTTTTCAACTGTGGTGTTGGAAAAGACTCTTGAGAGCCCCTTGGACTGCAAGGAGATCCAATCAGTCCAAAGGAGATCAACCAATCCAAAGGAGATCAGTCCTGGGTGTTCTTTGGAAGGAATGATGCTGAAGCTGAAACTCCAGTACTTTGGCCACCTCATGCAAAGAGTTGACTCATTGGAAAAGACTCTGAGGCTGGGAGGGATTGGGGGCAGGAGGAGAAGGGAATGACAGAGGATGAGATGGCTGGATGGCATCACCAACTCGATGGACGTGAGTTTGAGTGAACTCCGGGAGTTGGTGATGGACAAGGAGGCCTGGCGTGCTGTGATTCATGGGGTCACAAAGAGTCGGACATGGTTGAGCGACTGAACTGAACTGAAACTGCAATTAAGGATGTATTTTAGAATCAGTGGTGTCTTAGCACTGTGTCAGTTTTTCTTTTTCCCCTTTTTAATGGCATGTCTAAAAAATGGTGCATCTTAAAGAATTAATGGCTGCAATTAAAACCAGTATTTAAGCTACCCTTCTATTAGTTTATACCAAGGTCATGAAAATTTGTGAGTTGCATCTAGTTTATAAATAAATCAATTAAAGCTTATGGAATTAAGATGCCAGGATAAGAGACACTAGAGTATTAATAGAGAATGATCATCCTGTTCTCTGCTTTTCTAACAGAAATGAATGTTTATATTTAAAAGCCATTATTTCCCGAGGATGCCAGGGAAGAACTGAAAATATTAAGATGGTGATTCATGCTTTGTGGCCAGTGAGGGAAAATAAGTCCCAAAATAGACAGTACAAAGAATAGATTAAACCAACCAAACCCAATGTGCTAAGTACAATGAGACCTCATAGGAGGGAAAACACACATCCCCCAGGGAAACAGGGTTGTCACAGAAGATGCACTCCAGCTGTCAGAAGATGAGTATGAATGTCCAGGGCAGGAGAGAGAGGGCATTTCAGGCAGAGAAAATACCAAATGCCAAAGGGGGTCAAGGAAATCGCAAAGCACTCCAGTTTTCTTACCTGGAAAATGCCATGGATAGAGGAGCCTGGCAGGCTACAGTCCACAGGGTCACAAAGAGTCAGAAACATCTGAAGTGACTTAGCACTCAAAGAGAGTCAAACACACAAAAACGGTTGCCTACAATGTGAATGGGGAAAAGACGTGTTAAACAAGGAGGTCACGAGACTGGGATGGCTCTAAGGCCTTCACAGCCTACGTAAGCAAATGCAAATCTAAGCCAGAGTCAACTATAAGTGTACCCTCAAATGAGAAAATTAAACATAAGAATAACCAATCACAAACACCCATCTGGGCTTTCACAAATAAGGCAACCGCACAAGCAATACCAATCGATCATTTCCTTGTGCTGCTTCTCTACTATCCTATTAAAGCTCTTCCCCCAGCACCTGGCAACTGACTGGCTCCTAACAACCAGTTAGAGGCTGCCTGATCCCAAGAGATGTCTGCTCAAATGAACTCTTGAAAATTTTAATGTGCCTCAGTTTACCTTTTAACAGAGGTAAACAGCAGTAGAAAAACCTAGAGAGAGAAGTGGCAGTCCCAAAGTAAAATATATTTTAGGCCATTTTAAGTAATAATGATCACCATCTTCCCCTCTCTGATCATTTCAGCTAGAGTTTCCAAAGACTCAAATAATTGTGTTTTTTTTAACCTCCAGTCTGATATGGATATTATTGGACTTATTGCTTAAGAGCAAAATCAAGGTGTTCCAGATAGCTGTAAGTTTGAGAATGTCTTCTTTAGACTTGACATGCTGAAGTTAAAATGGAATTTTTTTTAACATTATTTTTCGCTAATCAACTCATAATGGTCTTCACTGTTATAATTCAGCAGGTAGGGTTTCTAAAATTACAGACCTCTCTAACAACCTAAAAGGAACTTGTGAATAAGATTATGAATGAAATCTAAAGACAGATGAAATCTGCTCCCAAGTATAAGAGCCAAAGAATGTATCCCATTAGCATCTGAATAGTAAGTGCCAATGCAGCAAGCTGTCATCTGAAACTCTTGGCACTTCCTCCTTTGAGCCCTGATGAAGCAGGAGTCATTGTAAGGATGTGTGAGGAGATAATTAGAACTCTCCTTTCCCCCAAGTACTGACAGCCGAAAGAGAATAACAAGGTGCCATGATTTTATTATGCAGCAAGTTCTACTGTTACATAAGCTGAGTTATAATAACTTCTTAGACAACAACGTAACATCTACTAGCTGCTTATTATGTGTATCAAGCACTGAAGATGCTCCCCCAGTAGGAAAGATGCTCACGGGGGACATACCGCTTTGTCTTCCTCACTGCTGGGACCAGGCACAGAGATGCTCCACAAGCGCTCACTAAACACAAGCACAAAAACACAAGAAACCCAAGTACTGTATATCCACTATTTCATTTAACCCCTATGTAGAATTTTCCACCCCAACCGATGAATTATTTTAAGCTGTTTACTTTCTAAGAAAGAGCAGACAGGGGAAGAACTCCAAAAACCAAGTAGGACTTAACCCTTCTGAAGAAACATTGACATTTATAAGGAAAACCTCGATTTGTAAGGGATTCCCTTGTGGCTCAGCTGATGAAGAATCCACCTGCAATGTGGGAGACCTGGGTTTGATCCCTCGGTTGGGAAGATCCCCTGGAGAAGGGAAAGGCTACCCATTCCAGTATACCCATTCCAGTATTCTGGCCTGGAGAATTCCACAGACTGTACAGCCCATAGTCGCAAACAGTCGGACACGACTGAGCGACTTTCACTTTCCATTTGTAAGGTTGTCTTCCTGGCGGTACCAGGAAGAGGAAAAACTCCAACTGATGGAGATGGCGAAGGCAATGACCTAAATCTACACTAACAGCTTCACCTGTGTTTACTGTGCTTAACCTGGTAACCTCTCATAACCTACTCTCCACCCTCAACATCTTTTGTTTTCAGCTGAGGACGGTGTTTAAGATGAGGGCTTCAACTACGTCAGTGAGTTTTCCTGGATCTCTGCCATGTACACATGTTCTTAAATTTTTGTGTGATTTTCTTTTCTAGTAAACTTTAAACTTTTTAATCTGTCTCATGCCGACTGAATTCTTAGGTCAGCCAGAAACCTAGAGGCACAGAGGAAAATCTCTTCCTTCCAGACAGCTGCAAATTATGGCAAGAAATCCTGTATTACTTTTTCCATTTTGCTCAAGGGAAAACTAAGGCTTGAGAAGCAAGTGACTGACCTAATGTCAGCACAAAGCCAGACTCTCACACCCAGGCCTCCGTGCTTCACCTCCTTCCATATCTGTGTACATTTCCTCCTGTGTGCTATATCAAATCTTCACGCAAATCTCAGCAAGTTTGAGACCTGGAGTTTGATTTAGAAAAAACTCAGAAAAAGCTAAGTGGGAGATTCTCAGTAACCCACTGACAGCCACTGAGCTTCCAGCAGAATCACGGGCTGCCTAATGAACCTTCAAAGCAGCAGCAAACAGATGAGAAAACTGAAGGAACCTCAAGGATAAAGGGCATTTTAGCGCCCTGTTGTGTCACAGTCTTAAGTTCTCCTGTTTACCAAAGTAAAGCTTCTTCTTTATACAAGTACTTTTCCTTCTATCAACCTTCTAAAATTGCTTCCCAAATTATATAAAATGAATATACTGTTTTGATTTATTTCAGAAGTATTTCATCCAATCTAAGCCAGAGTTTACCATAATGACCCAAAGAATGATACAACCAGGTCATGAATAACCACCTGGCTGACTGTGAGTGCAAGTGTTATCCCAATTTTATGAAGGCAACATAATGAGACAGAAAATTTAAGTCTCTGAGAACCCACCAGAGGGTGAGCAAGAGTGAACGCTTCTCAAGAACAGAGGATTTTAAGCTTGTTTCAAACAGCCTTATACAGAATGGAGGGCAAAGCACCAGCTCAATAAATATCAACTAAAAATACACAGAATAACTACTGATTTGCTTCAAAATTCTGTGTATGAGGATGACTTCTTTTTTTTAAAGTTAATCTAAAATAGTATCCAAAATTTCTCAACAAAAGGGTGCTTTAAACCATTTTTCTAAAAAGTAAAGGACCAGATAAACCAGAAAAATGGGTCGCTCCTAAACCCTGGGTATGTTAATATTTCACAAGAGACTACATATTTAATTTTTGTAAATAAAGAAAATGCAAAGAATGCATGGGAGATACAAATTACTTCATACATACATATGACTTGGTGCACAGGGGCCCAACAAATGCTGAAAGGTTTCCAAGAAAATAAAAATAGTTTTACTTGCATAGACCACTGAGCGGACACTCACTGTAGGTAACAGCAGTTACTATGGTTACTGTGGGTTTCCATATTAGCTAATTTACATACTACTCTATACCACTACATAGCCAATTATTCTCAATGCACATTGTATCTAAAATAAGCAATGAACAGAACACATCAGCCAATACAAAGCTCAAGATAAAACCTGATTTTTCAAATACAAAAAAACTACCATATGTATTTCTGAAACAGAGCAGGAAGGACCCTATGGTCCTTGCCCCTCACCATGCCCTCTGCCTGCTTTTTGACTGTGGACAACTTTAGTCAAAGAGTAAGTTTAATCAGAGAAGTGAGAAATCTGGAAACAAAGGAAAACAGCCAAATGAGACTAAATAATAATAATGCAGTCATTTAGCATAGTCAAGGACCTTGAGCTCCTTCTCCAGGGCTCTAGATCATATTCTGAGCCATACTCTGTGAGCTGTCTTAGAGATACCAAAGCCCCAGGTGGAGACGTTAACTACTTGAAGACCAGACTGTACCCAGGACATGAGCTGCCACAATGCCAAGAACTGGCCTCAGAGAAACGGGAACAAATGGGCCCTTAAATGAAAATTAACTGTACCTAAAACAACCAAGATGATGCTCGTTAGACCACTGATGACCAATCTGAAGATGACCATTAGAGATAATTGGGTTGCTTCTGCATGTAGCCCCTTCCATCTGACTATACAAGCTCTGGCCCCACTGGTTACCGTGGGTGGAGGTGGGGGTGGCCTTTGAACAGATGTCTACCACCCTCCCCACTAGCTACCAATATCTGAAATAAAGGAGACTTTCCTAGGCACCAACCTGGCTTGCTTACTAGCTTTGGGGAGGAAAGCAGCTGGAACCCCCACGCTCTTTCAGAAATGTGTATGTGTGTGAGTGTGTGTTGCTTTAAACCAAAAGAGACCTACAAGAACTCGAAGGTACCCAAGCAGGCAAGAAAATAAAAATAGTCTCTGGATGCAAATGGTGTGCCAACTGTAACAAACATTCTCTTATGGACTGAACTCCACTGAGACTATCCTGAACTCTTTTTCAAGTACATATAACGTTTGGGCTCTGTGGCCATCTCTGCATTGCCCAGCTTTAGCATGAATCCTGCTAAGTCCATTTAACCAACGGCCACCACCCCCGCCACCCCACCCCGGCACCCTGCTCAGTATCTGATGGGGCTCCTCCTCCTCCACCGTCCCCCTGGTGTAAATGGTCACCCTGGCCTGCCTTCAGCAAGAATCCTGTTAGGCCGGTTTAGCCAGAATTCCCCCCCATTGCCGTCTGATATTTCTTCTCAGTAATTTTCCATCCACAGACCCCTAACCTGGTCCTTGGCCATAAATTCCCACTTGTCCTTCGAGTTCAATTTCTCTCCCACTGAAGTAGTCCTACACCTATTACTGTGACCTCTCCCTAAAGTCTTCCTTACTACACTTTAACAAGTGTTACTGAACGATTTAACAGTTTGAGTATTTTTCTTTGACACCTACTAGGTAACAGGGAGAAAGTGAAAATAAAACACCTATTATGGTGGCATGGTTAGACCTGCAAGGACTTCCTTCTTTTTCTGTACAATTTTTATAGAAGATGCAAAGATTAGCAGACAAAGAATCAAGCACAAGAAAACACAAAAGTTAGAGGTCAGGAATTTTAACAAGGTAATTATGACTGAAAAATTGACAAATAGCTATAAAAGGTCTTGATAAAGCTACATATAACAGAAGTTCAAATGAGTTCCAAAAAGTTGGGGTGACATTCTGTGACAGAGAATTAAGACATGTAATGATTATGCTTAATGGCAAAAAAAAAAAAAAAAGGCATACTAATAACTGAACAGAAGGAAAAACTGGGCTCATCCCCAGGTTAAATATACTGTATGTCAGTATCACAGGGCAGACCAGGGAGAAAGGGAAGGAAACATCAGAACTGATAAACATGTATATTAGGAGCCACAAAGCAAGTAAACACAAACCTATTTATCTTTGACTTCTAAATGAGAAAATCTCAGACACAAATGAACTGAGTCTAACCACAAAACTTAATAGATTCACCTATTACAGCTATCCTACACTTTTTCATCAGTACCCCTTTGTACAGCAAGGTGAAGTAGACACAGATAAAATACTGGACTTGGGTTCCAGTTCTTCCATAATTAATGAACACAGGCTCCATAAAACCTGGAGACACCTTTATCCGCAGTACTCAATCAATAATAAATGCCCTTCCTAAGTTACTGACAAAACCTTTAAAAATAATAATAATAGTAAATGCTCTTTAGGTAGCTCGCTCTCTGTCTTCAGTCGCTAAGTCATGTCTGACTCTTATGACCCCATGGACTATAGCCTGCCAGGCCCCTCTCTGTCCACAGGGTTCTCCAGGCAAGAATACTGGAGTGGGTTGCCATTTCCTGCTCCAGAAGATCTTCCCGACCCATGAATCAAACCCGGGTCTCCTGCATTGCAGGCAGATTCTTTACCCACTGAGCTATGAAGGAAGCCCATTTAGGATATCTATAAGCTTTCTCAAAGTCAGTCTCTGAGTCTCAATTTTCTCAACATCTTTTATAGTGCTTGGCTTTTTCATGAGCTTGACATAAAGGTACTGGAGATAGAACATTGTACCTGCGCTCAGACATTCCAGAGTCTAGCAGGAGGCAGATGATTAACATGAGGTTGTATGAGAGAAATAAAAACATAAGAGCAAAACTAAGACTGGCCTGTGTGGCCCTGAGGCCAAATCTTATCCTAAAATTTTTCACTAAAATTAGTATTTATCTAAAGAGTTAAATTATGTCTATCCACTGTTCAACATATAATTACTACAAACTGTCTTGAGTTAAAAATTATATCTGAATAAAATTAATTATAAAATTGATTCAAATTTGAAACTATTTATAAGAAGTGAACAAGGGAAAATCTCATGCCCTTGAACCCCATTCAGGCCTCAAGTTTAATAAGGACCTTCTCAAACACTCCACTGCTAGCAATGAAAATTCCCATTTCCTCTCTGTGATGTATCCATCTCCAATCATGAGGCCTGCAATTGAGAAGAATGCTTTCAAGGGAGAATCTGTATGGATAAACGAGCCACACAAGCATAAAGGAAAACTACACCAGCCTAAATCAATCCAGGATGTCTCTCATTACTAAATATACCTTTTTTAAAAGTTCAAAGGAGAAGAATATTAAAGAAGAAAAACAATAAATTATAAAACCACCACCTCAAGATGATATACAGGAGTGAAAATGAGAGCTTCTTTAATAGATACCCTCAGAGATTTGAGGATATTATGAAGATTACAAAAGATGGCAGGGAGAAAGGAAAAAAGTAATAAAGGGAGAGAGTAGAAAGATACATTAAAAGTAAACAAATTCAATACAATCAATAAACAACACAGTCTTTGAAAAAG
>SJYQ01002244.1:270101-296883 GCA_006410935.1 Redunca redunca
AAACAGCCATTTTGCTTTTTTGCATTTCTTTTCCATGGGGATGGTCTTGATCCCTGTCTCCTATACAATGTCACGAACCTCATTCCATAGTTCACCAGGCACTCTACCTATCAGATCTAGGCCCTTAAACCTATTTCTCACTTCCACTGTATAATCATAAGGGATTTGATTTAGGTCATACCTGAATGGTCTAGCAGTTTTCCCTACTTTCTTCAATTTGAGTCTGAATTTGGTAATAAGGAGTTCATGATCTGAGCCACAGTCAGCTCCTGGTCTTGTTTTTGTTGACTGTATATGTTAAAACTAGTTAGCAAAGATCGAGAAAGCACAGTGAGTGAAAAAAGAAACCAGAAGACAGGGCTCCTAAAAGCCAGCACAGAGGGAAATTTGAATGCGTTATCAGTCAGACAACCTCAGAAAACTGGCCTTGTTCAGGATCACTTTGAAGTAACAACCCTGATACATAAACGACTAAAGGAGAGTCACATCAGTGAATCAGTGAGTGAAGTCGCTCAGTCGTGTCCAACTCTTTGCGACCCCATAGACTGTAGCCTACCAGGCTCCTCTATCCATGGGATTTTCCAGGCAATAGTCCTGCAGTGGATTGCCATTTCCTTCTCCAGGAGATCTTCCCAACCCAGGGATCGAACCTGGGTCTACTGCACTGTAGACAGATGTTTTACCGTCTGAGCCACCAGGGAAGCTTCAGTGAATCGAAACTTGGGTAAATGTGCAAAGACATAAAATAGATGTGATCACACTGACAATACAACAGAATGCAGAGAAGAGCTCCAAACCAGGAGCACAGCAGAAGGCGACAGCGTCCATGGCCTCGGTGCTGGAGGCATCCTCCAGGAGGGGCCTGCACCTCTGTCCACCTTGTGGGTGAAGCGTTGACTGCGTTTGTTTTAGACAATCTTTTCAAGGGTCTTTGCATAGTCAGACTTAAGAGAGAGTATGTCTGTCTCCTTCGGAGGCTAACAGTAGGTGACCTTGTAGGGGGCTCTTCCCTCCACTGTCGCCGTCCCTTCTGCATCTGAACCTAAGGCAGGAATTACATGGAGAATGCTTGTGCCTCCCTGGCCCACAAGTGCCAGAGGTGACTGATCAGCTGAGAGAGCAGCAGGTGACGAAGGGCTCCTCAAACACGTAAGCTGTTCTGCCTGTCGAGGTCCAAGGTCCAAGGTCTGGCAGAAAAAAGGAAAATCACAGCTTCATGAAGGACTCAGAGGCAGTGGGGTGGAACAGGCAGAAGAGAAGCAAGATCTCTACAGACACACGTAGCCAGAGGGAAAGGTGAACGGGAGCAGGAGGCTGAGGCCTGATCACCACTGTCTGGATCCAGCTGTTGCTCCTGACCCTCCCTGCCCCCAAGACATAGCTGAACCCTCCACAGACTAGACCAACACCTTCTCTCCTCTCCCACAGGGCCCTGTGTGGCCCAACACCCACTGGCACTCACGTGTAAGGCCTCCAGGCACATCCCTGGGAACCTCAACTCTTCAGGCTATTTGCCAACTGCGGAGAGGGGAAGGGAGTCTGGGTTTAGCGTCCTTTGACACCTGAAGTCTTCCTGATGGCTCTGGTAAAGAATCTGCCTGCAATGTGGGACACCTGGGTTTGATCCCTGGGTTGGGAAGATTCCCTGAAGATGGGAAAGGCTACCCACTCCAGTATTCTGGCCTGGAGAATTCCATGGATGAGTCTATGGGGTCACAATGAGGAGGACACAAATGAGCGACTTTCACTTCACTTCACTGTCAAAGAGATCCTGTTAGTGACCATGTCAGAAGGGTCACTCTCCCAGCCTCTGCCAGCGAAGGCGGCCTAGAAACCCTCACAACATCAAGTGCTTCCTCCAGGCTACGTGGGCAGATTCACGATCACCTCAGTGCCTTTGGCAGTCGAGGACCCCCATCATCAAAAGGATCCCGATACCTTACTGCACTCTCTGGGCTCCAGAAACAGTAGGGGCCACACTTGACCACTCCACGAGGTACTTAATATGGACTAATCTACAAGCCAGGACTGGCAACCCTGTTCCCAGCAGCACCTCAGCTCTTCAAGGAGCAGTGACAACTATGCCCCTACGGAAGTTTTTTCCCCCGACTCTGCTCCCTGAAGCAAAGGCACTGGCTCACGCAGCTCTCAGCCAGGCTGAAACCCCATGTCCACTGGGCGACCGCAGCTGTTCAGTCTCAACCCCAACTCTGCAGAAGTCCAACAGACAAGATGCCTCTGTCAGCAGGCCAAGCTCAAGCTGCTCTCTGGCCAGGATGGCCTTGATGGACCTTATTGTATTTTTACTACCCTGAGTCCACTATCAGTGAGTGGTTTAGCTCACGCCTCATCCTGCTGCTTTGGAGTACGACTGATCGTGCTTTGGTTTAATTTGTATGACATAAACTGGACAGATATGGTCAGAGCACCTATCAATCTTATTAGCCAGTGGCCAACAGAGTGGGGTATCTTGTGAAAATCCATCAGAAGCCAAGACAGCAGAGAAACAAGGTAGATTACTGCCAAAAGGTCATTCGCTTGCAAAGGAGGTGTTCAAACATTTTTGCTCCAGACTAACTTTTCAAGATAGTTTGGAAGATAAGAGACAGAGTCTGCTCTGAAGCAAAGTGCAAGCCTCCTTACTATCCAGTATAATATAGTATCTCCTTCCATGGCATTTACTTCCCATTGTAAAAAACTGGAGATTCATTAGCTCTGAGTTCCTCTCATATTAAAACCCGCAGCATTAAAAAAGCTGTCACCTGACCCTCTTCCCACCATCTAATGGAAAACAGGATCGAGGAATTGCCCTCTGGCTGTTGCTGTGAGTAATAGCTGTCCTGCATCTCTGATCTGGGGGTCCTGGGTTTTTAGCAGTATACACCAAACTGTGGCAGCCGACTTGTCAGCTTGCAAGTGGGGTAGTCTAAGGTTGCTCATGGTTCTTAATATTTATAGCATCAAGAAAAACTAAATTACCGACACGACTGATGCAGCACTGCACACATGCAGACGCCAGCTGCAGGCACAAGAGTCAGCTGCGTGGAGCCATTCATAAGATTCCTAAAAAGCTACGAAAT
Source organism: Redunca redunca (assembly GCA_006410935.1). Classification (NCBI taxonomy): domain Eukaryota; kingdom Metazoa; phylum Chordata; class Mammalia; order Artiodactyla; family Bovidae; genus Redunca; species Redunca redunca. The sequence continues at coordinate 273,182 of SJYQ01002244.1, forward strand.
GCTACTCTCCTCGACTTGGCCCTTCCCCCACAAGCATCAGCAATACTTATAGGTATACAAAGGTATTATCTGTATCATGCCAATTGAACTTTATAAATTTTCAGTATTTTATGAAGTGACTCAGAGTAAAATCATATAGACCTGAGGAACTCTAGAAAACTGACTATAAAGGATTTATTTCCAAAATTCTAGGAATTAAAAAAAAAGCACTGATGAATACCTAAAATATTCTCTTGGGAATCTGGTGTTGTTTTAATATGGATATTTCTAAGAATTTACAACTCTAGTTTATGCTATAAATAATGTATCAGGAGAGGATAAATATTATAGATGTCACATTTCTGAAATGTTTAAGAATACCATGGTTTACAGAAATAGTAAATATGCCAGAAGAATACATATTCGGGCTTATGGGTAGAAAACATATGTCTGTGTCAACAAGACTCCTGAAATGACTGCCAATTTTCTTTCCTTCCAGAAGACAGTATTAACAATCCCATAAAGCACAAGATACTTTCATTCACATCATAAACTACCAAGTCAAAATACATGCCTTTGAGTGCAGCCATGGAATATGTCTCAGTAAATGCCAGTTATCTTCATCATAAATTTCTAACATCTCATTATAAACAAAACCCAGGAAACAAGAGTCAAAATTACATTAAAGACAGGTCATTGCTCATGATTGATAGCTTCTGTACACAGCTGAGGTAGGGGGCTACTGGATAGTAGTAACCTTTATACCCCAAGAAACAGTGAGGTTCACATCCTTTGAGAAATTTTTTTCAACCCAAAGGCAACAAAAACAACATCATTAAAGTAAATCTTATACACATGGTATCATTTCATCTGTAAATATTTCAGCATGCATCATCTCTAAAAGATAAGTTCTTTTTAAAAGGCAATACCATGATATAATCAACACATTGAAAAAAGCTTTTTTTAAAAAAAATAATTGCTTGGTATCAATTACTCCATGTGTTCATGTGAAAAAAAATTTTTTTATACTTGGTTCATTCAAATGAGATTCAGACAGACTCAGCACATAAGTCTTTTAAATCTCTTTCAATCCAGGTTTGCCTTCCATCCACTTAGCTTTAGATGGCTTCCCGCTTCCCTAGTGACTCAGAGGGTAAAGCGTCTGCCTGCAATGCAGAAGACCCGGGTTCGATCCCTGAGTCAGGAAGATCCCCTGGAAAAGGAAATGGCAACCCAATCCAGTACTCTTGCCTGGAGAATCCCACGGACAGAGGAGCTTGGTAGTCTATAGTCCACGGGGTCGCAAAGAGCCAGACACGACTGAGCGACTTCACTTCACTTCCTCTCCCCTAAAAGCGATGGTGTAGTAGGTAACCGGTCCTTTGGGAAGCAATTAGGTCCTCAAGGTGGAACCATCATGAACAGATTAGTGACCTGGTAAAAGAGACCCCAGGGAGCTCCCCTGGCCCTTCCACCAGTGAACACACAGTGAGAAGGCCCCAGCTGTGAACCATGAAGGCGATCTCGCTGGCGCCTCGATCTTGGACTTCTCAGCCTTGAAACTGTGAGAAATAAGTCTCCGTTGTTTTGAAGTCAGCCAGTGTGCGGTGTTTTCCCACCGAACAGATTAAGACATCTTTCCTTTCGTTATGATCACCATCTACAGCCACTATTTCCTCAGCAGCAGCAGTTCTAACTCTGGAACTGCTCTTGACTTCTAGCGCTGCTCATTAGGAGCTGAGATTCTAATTCCACCGTTACTCCTATTACCTGGAATATTTCTGTTAGAAGAACCTTCCGCATATGACTTATTTGTTTTCCCTGATATTTAGTCTAATGGCGAGATAAACATTTTTTTTTCTTCACGTACTTGCTCCACTAGGTGGATTTTCTTATTTGTTTTGTCGCAGGTTTCCTGTGTTTTGGGGGAAGGAGCTGGTTTGGGGAGGGCTTTAGTTTTGGTCACTGTAGTCAGGAGTGACAATCAGACTGATGGTAGACTTACAGCTGGAACACTGGAAGCCAGATGATGGTGGTGGGATACTGTGAAGTATGCACACCTCAACACTCGACAAAACGAATAGCAGAGGTTCAGTCTAAAGAAAGAATAGTACAGCTAGAATATTCTTAGATCCTAGAGTCTACTAAGAAGCTAAAGATAATTAACTTTATGCTTTGCGTCAAATATATATGTTAGAAATTTTAAAATAAGAACAAAAAGAATACACACAATGTATATAACGTCTCAAAGAGTAAAGCGGAATACAATTAAATAAGAATTATAGCAAAATACCTAGAGATGATAGAATAGTGAGGAGGTTTAAAAATAACACTTGGCATGGATGACACATAACAGGAAAAACTGGTAAACTGGCCCTTGTCAAAATTAGCAACTTTTGCTCTGCAAATGACCCTGTTAAGAGAATGAAAAGACAAGCTACAATTAGGAGAAATATTTGAAACCCAGGTACCTCACAAAGAATCTGTATCTAAAATACAGAAAGAACCCTCAGAATTCAACAGTACAAAACCAATTAGAAAATGGGCAAAAAAAAAANAAAAAAAAAAAAAAAAAAACCATGAATAGACATTTCACCAGAGGCTGTACAGACAGCAAATAAGCAAATGAATTCTCCATCAGCTATCAGGGATGCAAATTGAAACCACTGTGACTTATCATCACACACCTGTCAGAATACCTAGAATTAAAAATAGTGATAATACAATGTCACTAAATGTCCGGTATAGTGCAGAGAAACTGGATCACTCACACAATGCTGGTAAGACCAAGCACTCTGGAAGACTAGGACAACAGAAAGGAAAAAAAAAAAAAATGCAACTACCATATAATCCAGCAACTGTACTCCTGGGCACTTATCCTAGAGACAGGAAGACTTAACGCTCACACAAAAACCAGTACACGAATGTTTACAGCAGCTTTAATTGCAATAACCCAAAACTGAAAGTAACCCAAATGTCCTTCACGGGAGAAATGATGAAACAAAACGACGAGGCATTTCTACCATGGAACAGTATTCTGCAATAAAAGGGAATGAACCATTGATATAGTCAACTTGAATGGATCTCAAAGGAATCATGCTGAGTGAAAAGAGGCCAACTCAGAAGGTTACACAATGGATGGTTCCGCTTATATAAAACCAAAATAAAATCACAGAGATAGAGAACAGATGAGTAGATGCCAGAAGTTAGGGATAGAGAGGAAGAGAAGGGTAGGTGATGCTACAGAGGTTTGGTGCCAGGGAACCTGTGCTGATGAACAGGCTGCATCTTGAATCTGGTGGCGGTTACAGAAACGTACACATGAGTAAAACTGCACAAGTACACACATGCGCACATGTGCACACACATACAGAGAGACAAATGCATGTAAAACTAGCAAAATCTGAATTAAGTCCCATGGAAAGCTCTGTCAATTTCCCAGTTTGGGTATTGTTCTAACACATACCATACAAATGCAGCTGCTACCATTCCAGTAAACTGGGTGAGGGGTACCTGGAACCTCCCTGAGTAACTTTTCTTTTTTTACAACTTCTTGTAAATCTCTATGTCAAAATTTAAAATGATAAAAACACATATCCACACAAGAACGTTCATACTTAAAAACTCAGAAATGAACCAAATTTAATCAGTGATCATAGTCAAGAAACAAAGTAAAATCTCTAGTTCAAAGAGATTATCAGACTGGATATAAAATTAAAACCCAGCTAAACTATATGCTGTTTACAAGAGAAACATTAAAATATTAAGGACCAAAAGAGCCTTCAAGCACAAAATTAGAAAAATATATATTAAGTAGGAAGATATTAACCAAAAGATGACAAATGCTATCAGACCTCACCACTAGTTTGTCAACAATATTCATTTCAGGATATATCAATCCTTTATCAACTTGGCACCATTCCTGGGGGGAACAAAGTATTAGAAAAATATGTCAATATTGCTGACATTTCTCTAACTTTTCCAGTGCCTACCAGGGTTTGGGACCATAGTAAGTACTCAAATACTGTTGACTGATCAACTGAATGGCAAATACTTCTAGAACTTCCAAATAATGTGAACCTGCAGGCAATGGCAGTGATGGGTCAGCTTGATAAAATATTTATTACCAGGTCTCGACCAGGCCTCAAGGAGTACAAGGTATTTAAGTTCGATACCAGCATGCACTTTATCCTCAAAAACATACAAACAGCAAGAGAATACTTTCTTAACATTTAAACAAAATAATATATTTGACACTCAAAAAAAAAAAAAACTTTATGTTGAAATCAAAATTTTTACCTAAAACTTGCTACTGCCTTTTTATATAAGAGTTAATTTTTTCTAGTAAGGTTAGGTCTATCCAAGAAGCAGTTACATATTATAACATTGCTATTCAACTCCAGTTTAACTTTCACTCAATATTCCTAGTAATCATTAAATCAGATAATTAATATTTTACTCATTTATTATTCATTTCCATGAGGTATTAAAATGTTANCATATTAAATGATGATACAATATTCAAGATACCATTTTAAATCAAATTTTGCAGATTACATTCACTTTATAATTATATATTATCTTGATTTTCTTATAGAAATACTGATTTTCTTATAGCAATAAAATTCACTTACAAATAAACACAAACTTTTAGATTCTTGTCAAGAATGAAATTCTAGTCTTTAAAAGGCAGTTGTAAAAAGGATGGCTAAATATTAGTGCAAGAAGAACAGTGTCCAAAAAATTCTACATAACCAACACAGCAAGAATAAAATTACTAGTTTAAGAAAAGCTCAAAAATTGAAGCCTGTTTGGTGGTAAATGGAATTTCCTGAATTGGCTATATCTTCCTCCACAAAAAAGAATTCCTAAACTGATTAAATGTTCTGTACCCTGAGAAACCATAATTATGTGGTAACTATTGTGAAAATCAATTGGTTAAACTCTGGTAATCAATTGGTGCTCTGGTATCATGGATTTAAAAAGGGGGAGGATAGACTAAATTAAATAAATCTAAAATTCTATGCCATCTTTACTCCACACCTCAGAAGGAAGAAATCTTGCCTTTGCTTCCTTTCAATCTTCCTAGTACAGGGTGCTGCATTCCGCATACGATCAATAAATGCTTTTTAACTATAAAATAGCTAAGAATCAGGCCCAATGTCCCATGGCTCCAACTACTTTCATAAAAGATTTCCTTCCATTAGCTCCCACTTCATGGCCCCATGGTTCACTGAAACTCAATTACAATCAACTATTTTACAAAAAAGGGGGGAAAAATCTCATTTTAATAAGTAGATCTCTCCTACTCTCAGTAAGAGAGAGCATTTTGTGCACCCTGTACGTTTAATCCTCTACTTTTGAATTTTTCAAGGGCATTGGCATATCAAATAAATTTTTATGCCAAGTGAACATTCCCCAAAACGTCATCTTTCCTCAGAATACCTATAAATTCTCTGAGTTTTTAAAAACTAAGAAATCAGTTTAGAAGAGGTTTCCAATTTAAAGTAAATATAGAGATGGCAATGGCACCCTACTCCAGTACTCTTGCCTGGAAAATCCCATGGACAGAAGAGCCTGGAAGACTGCAGTCCATGGGGTCGCTGAGGGTCGGACTCCACTGAGCGACTTCACTTTCACTTTTCACTTTCATGCACTGGAGAAGGAAATGGCAACCCACTCCAGTGTTCTTGCCTGGAGAATCCCAGGGACGGGGGAGCCTGGTGGGCTGCCGTCTATGGGGTCGCACAGAGTCGGACACGACTGAAGTGACTTAGCAGCAGCAGCATACAGAGATGACAAGCATTTTTTTTCCTTCTCCCCAAAGGAAGAGCCAGTTCACTGGGTATTTTAATCACAATAGAGAGAATCATATTCATGCTCCAAGTCTACTTTGTTCAGCCAGTTCTTGGTGTTTATCTCATCTGACTGCAGACCCAGGAAGACGCATTCAAGTCTCTGTGTCCCATGACCATCTCAAACACAGCCACAAGAGGCCATTGTCAACTCAGAATCCAAACAAAATTCCTGGTCACGGTCACAGCAGGCTGGGTGTAGGCCAGCCTTATTACACAGAAGAAAAAAATTCAAATTTGAGTTCTGCATTTTTACATATTACAGATGAACAGAAGGGATCTATAGGAAGAAATCAGACCTACAAGAGTCTACCTACTTTCACCAGGGAAACTTCAAAAAGCTCATTCTCCTACAATATGGAAGAAGAGAGGTGTGGTTAATGACTGTTTATAACTGGCATTAGCTGAGCCCTTACTATTCTAAGTATTTTGTGTAACATGCACACAACACTATGGTTAAATGCTCTTTCCATTCCCTGTTTTTAAGGTGGAAAGACTCAAGAGGTTAGTTCATTTGGCCAAAATCCAAGAACTGGCTGGCAGTGGGGAGTCTGTCCCCAGGGTTTCCCATTCTGCAGCAAAGCACTGTATAAATTCTGTACATTTCTGGGCTGAATCTTTGGGAGGACACTGACTGAAAGATCTTTCTTCCAGTTTTTATAACAGCAGAGCTACAGAGCCTGGGGGCATTTTAAACACATTTGAATTATACATGAAGACTAAATTATTTGGAGGCTGACAGAAGTAACCAACATCAAACCAAATGAAAAAATATTAAAAAGTCACTGATGTGCTTCTCAGGGACAGAGAGATGACCAAACATGAATTAAGTGGGACACAGGTCCACACATGGTCCACACTCTGCCACCCTCTTTACACAATTCCACTTCTGTCCTCAAACCTCCTTCCTCACTCAGTCTCATCTTACAACCTTGCATTCTTCTTCAGTGATACACTGAATCAGTCACCAAAAAGGCACCAAATGCATGCGCTCACTTCCACCATTTACATACTCTACACCAGGCTCCTTCGCACACAAATCACTGTTTATGCTCCTAAGACCTAACTCCTCCTCCCGTGTCCCAGATCCAGCCCCTCTTATAGTAGATCTCAGCAATCAACCCTATCACTTCTCTGTTTCTTCCCTCTTCTCTCCTACAGAACTACTACCTTTTCTTCTGGAACATTCCTAACAGCATATTCAATACTATTAAATATCCTTGTTTTAACACACTCTCTCTCTAATTCTTCCTCAACCTATCTCCTCATTTCTCTGTTCTATGTTACAGAGAAATGCCAAAAAAAAAAAAACAAAAAAACCTTGAGAACTCTAGTCACATTTTTTCCCTCAACCCCTAGTATCCCACTCTCTTTACTTTCACTCCAATCAGGCTTTCAGTCCCACCCAAAGAAAATGCTCACATCACAGTCAGCAATGACTCTGCTTTGTTCAATCGATGGTCTTCAGTCCTCACGCCTGTAACTGTGAGCAGGAGTTCATTTAGCTGANGAATCATATTCATGCTCCAAGTCTACTTTGTTCAGCCAGTTCTTGGTGTTTATCTCATCTGACTGCAGACCCAGGAAGACGCATTCAAGTCTCTGTGTCCCATGACCATCTCAAACACAGCCACAAGAGGCCATTGTCAACTCAGAATCCAAACAAAATTCCTGGTCACGGTCACAGCAGGCTGGGTGTAGGCCAGCCTTATTACACAGAAGAAAAAAATTCAAATTTGAGTTCTGCATTTTTACATATTACAGATGAACAGAAGGGATCTATAGGAAGAAATCAGACCTACAAGAGTCTACCTACTTTCACCAGGGAAACTTCAAAAAGCTCATTCTCCTACAATATGGAAGAAGAGAGGTGTGGTTAATGACTGTTTATAACTGGCATTAGCTGAGCCCTTACTATTCTAAGTATTTTGTGTAACATGCACACAACACTATGGTTAAATGCTCTTTCCATTCCCTGTTTTTAAGGTGGAAAGATTCAAGAGGTTAGTTCATTTGGCCAAAATCCAAGAACTGGCTGGCAGTGGGGAGTCTGTCCCCAGGGTTTCCCATTCTGCAGCAAAGCACTGTATAAATTCTGTACATTTCTGGGCTGAATCTTTGGGAGGACACTGACTGAAAGATCTTTCTTCCAGTTTTTATAACAGCAGAGCTACAGAGCCTGGGGGCATTTTAAACACATTTGAATTATACATGAAGACTAAATTATTTGGAGGCTGACAGAAGTAACCAACATCAAACCAAATGAAAAAATATTAAAAAGTCACTGATGTGCTTCTCAGGGACAGAGAGATGACCAAACATGAATTAAGTGGGACACAGGTCCACACATGGTCCACACTCTGCCACCCTCTTTACACAATTCCACTTCTGTCCTCAAACCTCCTTCCTCACTCAGTCTCATCTTACAACCTTGCATTCTTCTTCAGTGATACACTGAATCAGTCACCAAAAAGGCACCAAATGCATGCGCTCACTTCCACCATTTACATACTCTACACCAGGCTCCTTCGCACACAAATCACTGTTTATGCTCCTAAGACCTAACTCCTCCTCCCGTGTCCCAGATCCAGCCCCTCTTATAGTAGATCTCAGCAATCAACCCTATCACTTCTCTGTTTCTTCCCTCTTCTCTCCTACAGAACTACTACCTTTTCTTCTGGAACATTCCTAACAGCATATTCAATACTATTAAATATCCTTGTTTTAACACACTCTCTCTCTCTCTAATTCTTCCTCAACCTATCTCATTTCTCTGTTCTATGTTACAGAGAAATGCCAAAAAAAAAAAAACAAAAAAACCTTGAGAACTCTAGTCACATTTTTTCCCTCAACCCCTAGTATCCCACTCTCTTTACTTTCACTCCAATCAGGCTTTCAGTCCCACCCAAAGAAAATGCTCACATCACAGTCAGCAATGACTCTGCTTTGTTCAATCGATGGTCTTCAGTCCTCACGCCTGTAACTGTGAGCAGGAGTTCATTTAGCTGACCACTCCTTCCTCCCAGGAAGCACTCTGGTGCATCCCTAACATCCCAACCTCCTAGTCCTCTTCTGGCCTCACTGTGAGTCCCTCACACTCTCTTTCCTGGTTCCTCCACTTCTCCCCAGTCTCCTAAAGTCAGAATCCTGGCTTCAGCCCTTGGCCCACTTCCTGTCTCTATCTGCCATTCACTCCACTGATGATCTCATCCAATATCATACTTTTACTACCATTCATGGCTGCTGATTTCAAATGTGTCTCTCCAGCCCTAATCTCTTGGCAGAATTCCAAGTTAACAATGTAAAGTAACAAAGGAAGCAACAGAATGGGAAAGACTAGAGATCTCTTCAAGAAACTTAAGAGATACCATGGAAACACTTCATGCAAAGATGGGCACGATAAAGGGCAGAAACTGTATGGACCCAACAGAAGAAGATATTAAGAAGAGGTGGCAAGAATACACAAAAGAACTATACAAAAAAGATCTTAATGACCCAGATAACTACAATGATGTGATCACTCACCTAGAGCCAGATATCTTAAGATGTGAAGTTAAGTGGGCTTTAGGAAGCATCACTATGAACAAAGCTCATGGAGATAACGGAATTCCAGCTGAGCTATTTCAAATCCTAAAAGATGATGCTGTGAAAGTGCTGCACTCAATATGCCAGTAAATTTGGAAAACTCAGCAGTGGCTACAGGACTGAAAAAGGTCAGTTTTCATTCCAATCCCAAAAAAGGGCAATGCCACAGAATGTTCAAACTACCACATAATTGCAGTCATTTCCCATGCTAGCAAGGTCATGCTCAAAATTCTGCAAGCAATACTTCAATAGTACGTGAACCGAGAACTCCCAGGTGTTCCAGCTGGATTTAGAAAAGGAAGAACCAGAAACCAAACTGCCAACATCCATTTGGATCACAGAGAAAGCAAGAGAATTCCAGAAAAACATCTGCGTCTGTTTCATTGACTAAACTAAAGCCTTGGACTGTGTGGATCACAACAAACTGGGCAATTCTTAAAGAGATGGGAATACCAGACCACCTGTGAAACCTACCTCCTGTGAAACCTGCATGCAGGTCAAGAAGCAACTGCTAGAACCAGACATGGAACAATGGACTGGTTCCAAATAGGGAAAGAAGTACATCAAGGCTATATATTGTCACCCTGCTCATGTAATTTCTATGCAGAGTACATCATGTGAAATGACGGGCTGGATGAAGCACAAGCTGGAGTCAAGATTGCCAGGAGAAATATCAATAACCTCAGATATGCAGATGACACCACCCTTCAATCTTTCCCCATCAGGGTCTTTGCCAATGAGTCTGTTCTTCACATCAGGTGGCCAAAGTATTGGCGCTTCGGCTTCAGCATCAGTCCTTGTAATGAATATTCAGGACTGCACTGTAATCTGCATGTAAGTTAAATAAGCAGGGTGACAATATACAGCCTTGATGTAGTCCTTTCCCGATTTGTAACCAGTCTGTTGTTCCATGTCCAGTTCTAACTGTTGCTTCTTGACCTGCATATAGATTTCTCAGGAGGCAGATAAGGTGATCTGGTATTCCCATCTCTTTAAGAATTTTCCACAGTTTGCTGTGATCCACACAGTCAAAGGTTTGGTGTAGTCAATAAAGCAGAAGTAGATGTCTTTCTGGAATTCTCTTGCTTTTTTGATGATCCAACAGATGTTGGCAATTTGATCTCTGGTTCCTCTCCCTTTTCTAAATCCAGCTTGACAATCTGGGAGTTCTCAGTTCACATACTGTTGAAGCCTGGCTTGGAGAATTTTGAACACTGCTTTGCTAGCGTGTGAGATGAGTGCAATTGTGCGGTAGTTTGAGCATACTTTGGCACTGCCTTTCTTTGGGATTGGGATGAAAACTGACCTTTTCCAGTCCTGTGGCCACTGCTTGAGTTTTCCAAATTTGCTGGCTCATTTAGTGCAGCACTTTAACAGCATCATCTTTTAGGATTTGAAACAGCTCAACTGGAATTCCATCACCTCCACCAGCTTTGTTTGTATTCTCCCTTAATTGCAAGTTTTTTTAAATATACTGGTGGCTCAGACAATGAAGAATCTACCTGCAGTGTGGAAGACCTAGGATCAATCTCTGGGTTGGAAAGAGCCCCTGGAGAAGGGAATGGCTACCCACTCCAGTATTCTTGCCTGGAAAATCCCATGGACAGAAGAGCCTGGTGCGCTACAGTCCATAGGGTCACAAAAAGAGTCAGACATAACTGAGCAACTAACATGTATCAATGTAAAGGGAAAAAAGAACATATAGCTGTACCAATCTTTCTGATTGTGTTAGGGAGGAAAAAGTTTTCCTACACCCTTAGAGATTATTTTGGTGGTCTAGTAATTAAATTGACAGCAAGACACATTAACCAGGAAAAAACAAATTTAATTACATATGCATGAGATCCCATAAGAGTATGCGCTCCAAGGGCAAATAGGGAAGCTGAGGCTTTAACATGCTATTCTGAGCTAAGGAATGGGCTAGGGATCTGGGGCTTCAAGGGAAGGTAGGCAATTCACAGGACAGTAAGAACAGATGTTTGGTATTTAGATGTTTGCTATCCTACACAGCTAGGTCATTCAGATACAGTTATTTCGAGTAATAGTTATCTTGAGCCAGAATTCCTATCTAAATTTTTTCAGGTAGTTAGGGAGAGGTAAAGTTTTTTTCTTGAGTCTTCTGGGTCTTGATTGCCTTCAGCTCAAAATTATCTGTATGCCAAAATGTCCTATTTTAGGGTCATGTATTCTGCTCCTTTTCAATTGCAAAATTCAATTTACATTTTTACCTCCAACCTGTACCAATCAGCATTATGCAAATTTTAACATAACTTCATGTAACATAAAATCTCAATTATTGCTAATAAAATTTTAGGGAGAAAAACTTTAAAAGTTCACTTTTCAAGAATAGTATGTCAATTTTTTATTAATTTCAAATGAATATAAAGGAAATATTTCCAAACCAATCCCAAAATTGTACATGTTTATATACGCTAAGTGTCAGTAATCCCAATTTATTACCATAAAATTGAAGGAATGGATAACCAATCACATAGATTCTATTTCCTCAACAACTGGAGTGAGTTAATGCTTCTGGATTTGTTAATAAACAACCAATTCCATTTATGCAAGGTTCTTTTTAAAGTGAAATTTTATAGCAATGATAACTCTGACTATATAAGAAGAATGGTAAGCTTTTACTCTCGTTGTTATGACATTCCATTAAACAATTTATCCTCCTGTACTTTGTTTCATCTCTCTGTGCCTTAGTTAAGTGTGCAACTAAATTTATAATAAAATGGATTCCACACAAATATGTAAATATCACTGGAGGTCCAAATAAAAATATTTTCATAGCAAATGATACTCATTCCTCTATATGCACCCTGGAGGAACAAAAGGAAATGCCCTTATTCTTGCCTGTACATTATCACCAAGTTTTACTTTATAAAAATGACTTTATTTTGAACCCTGAAGTTACTGAAAACCTCCTGCCCCGTATGCAACTTATTTTAAGCCTTTTCCTTTAATGACATATCTCTGGATTTGATTTCAGACTGCTATGGCATTTTTTTAGTGTTTTATTTCAAAGATGTTGTCACTTTCATATTTTCTTACTGTTCTTTGAGGCTTTACAGGCTCAGTCATAAATATCCAGATAGTCTTCTTTATCTGTATTTACATGAAATAGAAAGGCGACTACCCTTTTTCAGTAAAAAAATACTTTCTTCAACATGTTAGCTACTGGCCGCTATTAGTCAGAGCAGAAGCCTAATTGAATTCCAGTCTGAATTCCTTAGTTCACAGCCATTCTTTACAATATACCTTACCGTATGTCTCAACCCCATGGCCTGCTCATCAGAAGAAATCTGATTTCCTCATCAGCGACAGTCAAGCTCTCCAGAACCCCCACCAGCTGCTTGTGCCCACAGACAACGCAGTGCACTCTGAACGGGCCGGCCAGGACCACAGGCTCCCGGGGTAAAAAGGTAAAACCACCTAATCCAACCACCCAGATGCAGCACAACACAACCTCTCTTACAAAGAGGCCATGAAAACAATGCTTGAACGTCTCAGGAAGAGTCAGAATTGCAGCAGTGGAGCGCACCAGAGAAGTACTCCTACAAGGATTAAAAATGTGCAGTGCAAGATCTAAAGAAAAGGCCAAATCTAAATTTAGAGGACCATTTCAATCTGAAACTAATGCTATACCTTCCAGAGCCTACCCCAAAATTACTGTTCAGAATTACCAGATTAGAACTGTAGCCATCTGATCACTGTTAAACTAACCAAAGTTTATACAGCATTTGCATCTCAAGGTTATTTCTCTTTAGAGCAAAGAAATCTTGTACTCTCAAGAGTTAACCACAGCTTTATTAAATTAGCCTTAAACAGAGGAAAGTTTAGGGAAAGAAGGATAAGTGAATTTGAAGATTATAGGTTTAGAAGAAATGTAATGTCACCATTCCTTTGGAGAGCAGAAAGCTGCCAAAGACAGAAAACCATGAAACCTTTAATTTTGGACTAACTCAGCTCATTCAGTTGTCCCTTAGAAACTTTACATGGGAACTTTCAACAAAAATATAATAAGCTTTAAAATGCTGGCATGTACAAAGTATCAGATCAACTGCCTAGATTTCAAGCTTGCATAAAGACTGAATTCACTTGAAATTACATGTGTAGGATACTAATAGTTACAGCCCACAAGGATTATTTGCATCATTCCACCACTAGTTTGACAGTGTTGCCATTAAAAATGGAGAATTACTTTCCAACCTTCAGTGAAAATTTAGCCTGCTATCACTACATGTGGGATTTTGACATTATGAGAGAGAACAGCTCTTCGGAAAATTAGTTCTTATCTTAAAAGCTTAAGTTAAGATGCTGAACAAAGATAAAAGAAATTAAAGTAATTTTCAAAGAAAAACCTGTCAATATATTCCAAACTTCTCCAAGAACACTCAGATTTCAGTTTCACATTATAATTAGCTTTCACAATTGAAATTTACAATTGCTCATGCACAATGACTATGTGAAAGGAAAAGACTAAAATATTATACTGCAGCCTATGATTTATTGGGCAAGTAGAGCTTTAATGCAAAAAAAAAAAGAGAGAGAGAGAGACTCGAAGAAGAAAACTGAGTTGGAACGCAACACGGGCAATATCGACTCATCAAGAGGATTCAAGCCCACATATGCACTAGCCACAACTTTCAGTGCTGTTATTTCCCAGCTGGAGGTTATTCCGTCCACTGCCACTTTCGGTGCTTCCTGCCAGAATTTCAGAAGCTAGGAACAGTATCTGACTACCAGTATTATGATTCTGCTTCATTATGCATCAAATCAGCTTTTATGGGCTAGTCTAAGACCTTAACCAACACTGTATTTTCATTTCCTTAAGAAAATATATTCTGAACTGAAAACTACAAACAAAAAATATACTCTTGGTACAGCTGTCTATATAGATGTAAAGTTCTTGTTAATTAGAGACAATCAGCAAAATATTTCTCTTACCAACTTGAATTTGATGTTCTCCTAGGATCATTCACCATTGACTTTTATTTACAGTAAACCAAGCCAAATATCTTATTCTCAACTATGCACAAAGGTCAAAAATTGATTTTAAAATTCACAATAACTACATCCAATAACTTACAAAATGCTTGGGACCCATAGCCCTCACTTTTATGTAATTCTACAGCAGAGAAAACCATTTAACATACAACTACCGTTGGTTCTGCAGTAATTAGCCTTGGATTGGGCTTCTATGTTTTCAAATACTGTCTAGTTCTGTCGAAAAATAGAGTGAATATGTTGGAATAAGTAATTTATTAACAGCATTTTATATAAAAAGAAACCTGTCTATTCATAAAAGGCTCTGTGATGAGGCAAGACTCAAGTACAGCAAATGGTTGTTTAGACAAAGGGAAATTTATAGCACAAGTGATTTTGAGAACTTATGTATTTATCTTCACTCTACTTCAAAAATCTCTTTTGTGGACTCCTTTATTTCCTTTCATTTATCTCCCAAACTCCTTTGAAGATCAAGAGCAGCCTGAAAGGCAGCTTTAAAGGAAAAAGAAGGTTAAAGTTCAAAAAAAAAAAAACAACACCAAAAAGGCTCAGAGGGCAAAAAGAGGAAGGAGAAAGAGACAGAACAATCTATAATAAATCATTTTTGTAAACAAATGGGACCTACTCAAACTTATAAGCTTTTACAGAGCAAAAGAAACCATAAATAAAAACACAACCTACAGACTAGGAGAAAACATTTGCAAACGATTCAACTGACAAGGGTTTAATTTTTAAAATACACAAACAACTCATACAACTCAACAAAAAGGACTCAATCAAAAAATGGGCAGAACTAAATAGATACTTCTCCAAAGAAGACATAACCAACCAATAGGCATATGAAAAGATGCTCAACTTCACTAATTATTAGAAAAATGCAAATCAAAACTACAATGAGTTATCACCTTACACGAGTTGGAATGGCCACAATCCAAAAGTCTACAAACAATAAATGCAGGCGAGGGTATACAGAAAAGGGAACCCTCCTACACTGCTGGAAGGAAGATAAACTGGTGCAGCTACATGGAAAACAGTAGGGAGGTTCTCTACAAAAAAATAAATATAGATTTGCCATATGATCCAGCAATCTCATATGGGCATATATATGGAAAAAACTCTAATTCTAAAAGACATATGCATCCCAATGTTCACAGCAGCACTATTTACAGGGAAGCAACCTAAATGTCCACTGACAGATGAATGGATAAAGAAGACACGGTACATATAAATGAATGTGTGTGTGTGTATAAAGGATATTTACTCAGCCATAAAAAAGAATGAAATAATGCCATTTACAGCAACAGGGATGGGACTAGAGATAATCACACTCTGTGAATTAAGAGAAAGACAAACATCGTATGATATGACTTATATGTGGAATCCAAAACATGCTACACAGGTTCAGATTATACTTGATCCCTTCGTCATAGCCGACTCTACAACCCCACAGACTGCAGCCCACGAGGCTCCTCTGTCCATGGAATTCTCCATGCTGGAGTGGGTTGCCATTTCCTACTTCAGGGGAACTTATTCACGAAGCAGAAACAAACTCACAGACATAGAAAACAAACTTACAATTACCAAAGGGGAATGAGGATGAGCAAGGATAAATTAGGAGTCTGAGTTTAGCAGATATGCTGCTGAGTCACTTCAGTCGTGTCCGACTCTGTGCCACCCCACAGACCACAGCCCACCAGGCTCCCCCGTCCCTGGGATTCTCCAGGCAAGAACACTGGAGTAGGTTGCCATTTCCTTCTCCACTGCATGAAAGTGAAAAGTGAGAGTGAAGTCGCTCAGTCGTGTCCGACCCTCAGCGACCCCACATATAGACTATCATATATAAAATAACAAGGTCCTATTGTATAGCACAGGCAACTATATTCAATATCCTGTAATAAACCATAATGGAAAAGAACATGAAACAGTATATGTGTATAACACAATGACTATGCTGTACACCAGAAACTAACACAATATTGGAAATCAACTACACTTTAATTTAAAATTAAACAGAATAAGTCATTTTGTTTTACTACTAATACTTACTATAACTTATAAGATGCAGGTGGCACACAGTTTTAATTTTGAACCACATTATTAAGCCAAAGAAATGATTTTTATAGCTTTTCTGAGATGCCATTTTGCATTCTGTATTTTAAGTCAACTCTTTAACGGACACTTTAATGAACTCAAACCAGCAGTTAATCCATACAGGAACCACTGAATTTTGTTACCGAGCAAATCTTCCCAAGGTACACATTAAAACCTGATTATTTGGGGTACACAGAGTACTAACACATAGTAATCAATAGATTTACATATTCATTAAACTGTAACAGCATGTTTTCTCTAATAATGTATTTATCTAGTATATTATAAACTGTAACATATACTGGATTTGTTCAATGAGCTGGCTATTTATATGTGGCATTTACCCAGATGCTAAAATCAAGTTACTTCTATAAGTTGACTGTGTACATAGACATTTTTCTGAGTGTGACACATAAATGTGATTCAGAGCAAATATACCATTATTTTTAAAACGCTCCTAAATATGCAATCACCATCTCTTTTTACAATGGCTTTCCAGTTCAAATGTTTTATTTAGTCCAAACTCCTATCCTAACCTTATCTTTATCAAATCATTTCCAATCTACCCTATTCAATCATAATCTTCGTTCGTTCAGCATTTCAGTTACTGCTGTGTAGTATTCAAATTTAGATGTTCCATTAAAGGTAAGAAATATTTTAGACTCTTAGCCTTCATTTCTTTTTTTAATTTTGCTATCCATATATAACCAATAAACAATAGTTACCAATCTTTCTCAAACTCAGCATTTTATAGAAAAATAACTATAGGACAATAATTTGGCCACTATAAGAGAGCTTTAGTATATCACACTGCATTCACTTCTGCAAAAATACTACAGCATTGTGGTAAATGATCTTTAAAGTAAGAAAAAGTAGTTTACCCAATTATATTAAAACAATTGGTAACAAGGATGAGGCTGAAAGTACATAATGTGCCATTCTTATGTGTACTATAACCTACCTTTTTTCATGCGTATCCAAAGGGAAGCTTTTAAATTCTTACATATTAAACTTTGATAATATATCAGTAAAATATACAAATAAAGAAATTCAAATACTGCATTCGCGTCTCTGGCAAACTTCAAATTGAATCAAAATTATCTATAAAATACCTCTGAGCAACTGACACAAAAGTCCAAAAGTCAAAAATTCTAAGAAATACAATGACATATAGTTTCCTTTAAAAATAGCCTTAATCCCTAGATTTACTCCCTATTTTTCTTCCATTTATTCTACTTTATACACAACTTTAACTCAACTATTTAATGTGTCAAATAATAGATTAAAAGTAGCTAGGCAGACGTCAGTGTAAATTCATGGCATTTTAATATACACACAGATAGATATTAAAAGAAATAAATGTAGCTCTGTGTGTTTGTAAGAGTTAGAAAACATACTTTGCTGGCCCCATCTACTGAGAGAGCCTTGAAGCAACTGAGAGCAAAGCAGCTGTGAGCACAGGCAGCCCTGAGAACTTGGCTTCTGAACGCCATTCTCCAGGGAAAGGAACCAAAGCCCCTTAAGCAGCAGATTCCAGGACTGGAGCAGGGAAAACACAAGTCGAGCCTAGAGCACTTGAAATGCCAGAAATGAAGGATGCTCCAAAAAGATAAATATGTCAAATGGGCCCAGAAACTAATCTGAGTTCTCTCCCTGGTCAAAGCTAGAAGAATTCAGGAAACAAACAATTGTGTTGGATTATAACCCATAAAATAAAATACCCATGAGGTCTTGAAAGTTAAAGTCGCTCAGTCGTGTCCAGTTCTTTGCAACCCCATGGACTATATAGTCCATGGAATTCTCCAGACCAGAATACTGGAATGTGGAGCCATTCTCTTCTCCAGGGGATCTTCCCAACCCAGGTCTCCTGCAATGCAGGCAGATTCTTTACCAGCTGAGCTACCAGGGAAGCCCCATGAGCTCCTACTGATATAAATAACTAAAGAAATAGAGAATGAACAGCTCTTCCTTACAAAAGAATTCTAGTCACAATGCAAAAGGGAAGGGGGAAACAGAAATTCACCATCAAACACAGTAATAACTGCTGCAGACAAAACTGCACCAGTGCACACAATCATGGACAGNTGAGATGGCTGGATGGCATCACTGACTCGATGGACATGAATCTGAGTGAACTCCGGGAGTTGGTGATGGACAGGGAGGCCTGGTGTGCTGCAATTCATGGGGTCTCAAAGAGTCGGACACGACTGAGCGACTGAAGATATTCCACTTAAGACAAGGAAGACACAGAAACACAGCACATTGAGCTTACACAGAATGTTCTTACTATAAGCACCTCACAACGCTGACTAAAATAGAGTAAGCATGTAAGACTGTTCTCTGTAACAATATAACTGCCCTCTCAAGAGAGGGAATCCCCCAAATTTGGGGACAGGCATGGTGGATAACAAGAGGAAGCTGAAATCTCATGAGAGATTGCATCAGAGAAGACTCGTGGTAAGACAGGGAGCAAGACAGGAAGTAGAGGAAGTCAAGCAGAAGCAGGGTGTGATTTGGGGCCTGTTCTTTAGGGTTCTGACACCAACACAAGGACAGGAAAAGAAATCATGGCACATGCAAGGCAGAGATTTGGAGCTGAGCATCCTAGCAAGTCAACTTAAACAGTGTACCTCATTCTCCGAATACACGTAACAGAACAGAGTACCGGTGATACAAAAATCAATAAGCAGTCCTGTCTTGCCCTCCAGCAACTCAGACAAGTATACCAACCAGTCACAGCACCACTCAGTAAGTGACCCTGCCTCCTCAACCTTGACCTGCTTCTTTGATCTCAAGTCCCTTGCCTTTCCCAAACTTCAGAACTAGACAACCCTTCCTCTTAGATATAAATAGCAAACTCAGAAATATCAAAAAGAACCCCCCCACATACTATAAATATGAAGACAAAACTAAAATTATGTCCTGACCCACTCCAACTGCATTCTAGGTATTTATGACAGGCATCACTGCCTTGCTAAGTCAACACACTGTAGAGCTGCCAAATACTTCTTAATGTAAATGTCTGGACACCCACATTACAGGAAAAATTACTTTTAGTGTAACCGTGTTCCGTATGTTGTTTGCTAAATCTTTTTTATTTGCTAAAACTAGTAACACTAACCATTTATATAATTCAGGATCTAGGCTCCTCGGGGGGGAAAAAAAACAAAACTCAAGGATTTCTCAACCACTTTGATCTCAGTTTACCTGAGCATTCACTGATCAATTATGGATCTACTATTAGCAAAGCATTAGTAGCATGCTCCTAGCATTTTATGTGCCTGTCACATAATCATACACTGTAATTATCCTAAAAATAGTGTCTAGTCAATGATTAGAGACATGATGAACAAAACTATTGCATTAGGAAGGCTCAATTAAGCAAAATATCCTGACAAGCAGCTGAGGCAGGGGAATTTTTAAAATCTCAGATAAGATTTTAGCTGAAGATGAAAGACAGCGTCAGAAAAACCATTCAAGAAGTCACAAGACCTCAGTGGCTAGACTGAACTCAGAAGGACCCTCCATTTGACATACATTGGAATGGGTAGAAAGCAAAACAGAGGTAAATTTCCAGATCCAAGGAAGCTAGACTCCTGGGAATATCAGAAAAGGCCTTCCTTCAAGAAAAGCATAAGTGAGCCATGTCATCTGAGATAAAAATGACAAGTGTATCCTGGAAATTCTTACCAAGACAAGAGCACTCAGATCCTGACCCCAAGATTACAGTGACGGCAATTCCTGAGGACCGCGTTGGAGCTCCAGGAAGTCACCTCTGCGGGCAGCTTTGTCAACTGCACCCCCAGCCCAAGTATCTACCCTATCCAACCTGCTTCCCCTCTGTCAACAGAACGTCAATGTACCTAGGTGGCAGTATGTCTCTGCCCCAGTCCTAAGCAACAAGCTGTGACCAGCCAAACCTGCATGATAGCGGAACTCCACGTGGCTGGTCTCTAGAAACGGCCACGTGACCAAATTTGGGACAAAATAACATGAAACAAAAAGTCAATTATGTGAATCTTCTGGGAAAAAACCTTTTCTTTTCTCATATAAAAGGATGAATGAGGCTGCCTGTCCCTTTTTTTAAATCTCAGCATCCTATCCTCTTCTTTCTGCTTGGAATGAAACCATGACATCCACAGCCAACACAGTAAGGACGGACAGGTACAAAGAACACAGCTGCGTCCCTATCAACAGAGCTGAGCAGCTGCACCAGCCCTCAGCCACCTGCCTCCAGACCGCTCAACACTCAAGAAAAGCAGACCCCTAACTGTGTAACCTACTGTGAGATGGGTTTCTCTATTACTTAAAACCAAATGCATTCTGAACTGATACACCCTTTCCCAACTAAAGGTGGCAGTGGTCTCACTGACCAGGACGGAGCAGGACTAAAGCGGTCCTGCCGAGGACCTCCCTGGCGGCTCAGGGGCTACGACTCTGTGCTTCCAGCGCAGGGGGCACTGGTTTGATTCCTGGTTGGGGAAGACCCCACATGCCGTGCAATGCAACCAAGAAAAAAGAGAGAGATTTAAAATAAATTTTAAAATAAAGTGGTCCCACAGAGAAGAGATACAGAGTGTGGGAAGGCTTCCAAAGGAAAGAAATGAAACTATATCAGGCATTCTGCATGTACACATACAAAATCAGCACTGAAGAATGCTTACACCTCAGGCTCTGCAGCCACACTGCCTAGGTCTAAACCTTGACTCTGCCACTTACTAGACATGAGACCTTGGGCAAGATAGTCAAGGTCTTCATGCCTCGGTATTCCAATCTCTAAAATGGGAGTAACACTATCCTCCTTCCTCAGAGTGGGTTGTGAGAATAAACAATATAATACTTATAAAACTCTAGGAATAGCTCCTCGCATACAGCAAGCTCAGCAAATATTCAAAATCATCACCATCATCTTTACACTCATAATGCAAACACAAGTTGCTATCACACAGACACAAAGAGATAAAAAGAAGTAAGTATAGTTTATGCAGTTCACACGTGGCTCAAACTGTGCAGTACAAGTGAGCAGAAAATTCCTCGCAGAACTCAACCACTGCTCAAGTGTTCTCGTCTCAACTGAGTAGTTCTTCTGTGTCTGTCAATAGCTGCCATCAGCAACTCCAGCTCTTAAAGAGGCCATAAAAATGATTCGATTTCATAACTAGAAGATTGACTAAACATAAGCCATTTGCACTTCAAAAAGCAGTTGAAGGGCAAAAGTGTAATGTCAGACTTTATCTCAAGCATTGTTCTTACCTGGCAAGTGGAAACAATAACTCATCTCCTAACAGTATTAGAAAGGGTGAATTTACGATCGATTTCGGGTATACATACTACAGTCTGCATAACCCTTTCAGTGTTCTAATATCACAGACCAATACACACTGCAGCTGAACCATTCGTTTCTGTGAATGACATCAGCACAAACCAGCACACACCTGGGTTCCTTTCACAGGAGATTTTTTTTTTCTTTTTAATCAACAGGAATTACTGCAGGCACATAATGACAGGTCCACTGAAAACAGGAAACACGAATTCAGGACGATGAGTTGATAACAGGCGATAGGGAACTTTGAAAGACCAAATGTTCCTACGACGACAGTAATTCCAATCAAGAAAGAGACGGCAGAAATTTAGAGGAAAACTACTGTGCAGTGTCGAACAAAAACTGTATTAAAGTTTCCACCAGGCTTCAAAACTTTCAAGACTCACCTGGCTTTGAAAATTACAAAAGTCATTGGCACTAGACACCCATAAATCCCCATCATTATCTCATTTTTCCCCAGGCCTACCCCATTCCCGATACTTATATGTCAGTGTTCCTAGCCTTTCAAGTCTATCACAAAAATATCAGCTTCTTTTACCTACCATTCCCTGGGTACCTCACCAATCCCAAATGCATCCTATCCTACTGGCAAATCTCAGAATTAAAATTGAAGTTTTATAAAATTTATGAATTAAAAAAAAGTTTAAACTTAGGGGCAAAACATTTTTCACAATTGATTTAGACACTTGTTCAGCAAAAAAGTCATTTCTTTAATTAAAAGGTAACATTTAGCACATGGAGATCACGCATACAGAAATTAAAGTGCATAAAATTATACAAGAGCTGCATAAATGTAAAGTTACTGACTGCTATACCGCTTTCATCTTTTTAGAAAATAAGTTGGGGAAATATACAAACAGAAATCCAAATGGCCCTGGAGGTTCTTTCACCTTCCTCCCTGCTCAAATTTCTGGATCTTTTGGTCAGAGTCCATCAAAGAACAGGCTCAGCTGAGAGGCCAAGAATCCAGGGCTCCCACTTCCATCAACCAGTACTTCCTACTGTGACAGTCACCGAGAGCTGGCGGTCCCCACCTCCGGGATCCAATGCCTGATGACATGAGGTGCAGCTGACTTAACAATAGCAGAAATAAAGTGCACAGTAAATGTAATGCACTTGAATCATCCCGAAACCATTATCCTCTCTCTTTGTCCGTGGAAAAACTGTCTTCTGTGAAACTGGTCTCTGGTGCCAAAAAGGTTGGGGATGGCTGACCTAGAGGTTCCAGCAAAGATATGGAACATCAGGGGATGGAATTTTTCTCTTGGAGTCATTTGCAAGACACACTTCAGTCCAGGAAAGCACCTCTCAGGGGGATGACAGCCTTTCTGGGTGCCTGCTTGTATGTTTGTCCCCCGAAACACCAGGTAACAACTGCACTGTGCATCGTGCAGTTTGGGGCATGTGTGTCTCACCCACTTTGCCCCTTCTCCTACAAGGCCCTAGGAGGGTTTCCAGATGCTTTTTTTTTTAACTTGTAATGCTCACAGCCTATAATAGATCATTTATAGATCAGGAAATAGATTTCAAAGAAATTTAAAACTATCTAACTACCCACCTTTTAAATTAACAATAAAAAGAATTAGTGCGAAAGTACAATTTTCCATAAATTTAAAAATAAGACTTCCATGTAAATATAAAATGAACAAATACTAGAGATATTATTTGACTCACTAATTAACTAGGATAACAGTTCAAATTTGAGTATAGGTAGGTAACCTGACCTGGCTCTTGAGAAACCTATATGGTCAGAAAGCAACAGTTAGAACTGGACATGGAACAACAGACTGGTTCCAAATAGGAAAAGGAGTACGTCAAGGCTGTATATTGTCACCCTGCTTATTTAACTTATATGC
>SJYQ01002244.1:297479-364426 GCA_006410935.1 Redunca redunca
AAGATCATGGCATCTGGTCCCATCACTTCATGGCAAATAGATGGGGAAACAGTGGAAACAGTGTCAGACTTTTTTGGGGGGGGCTCCAAAATCACTGTAGATGGTGACTGCAGCCATGAAATTAAAAGATGCTTACTCCTTGGAAGGAACGTTATGACCAACCTAGATAGCGTATTAAAAACCAGAGACATTACTTTGCCGACTAAGGTCCGTCTAGTCAAAGCTATGGTTTTTCCTGTGGTCATGTATGGATGTGAGAGTTGGACTGTGAAGAAAGCTGAGCGCCAAAGAATTGATGGTTTTGAACTGTGGTGTTGGAGAAGACTCTTGAGAGTCCCTTGGACTGCAAGGAGATCCAACCAGTCCATTCTGAAGGAGATCAGCCCTGGGTGTTCTTTGGAAGGACTGATGCTGAAGCTGAAACTCCAGTACTTTGGCCACCTGACTGACTCATTGGAAAAGACCCTGATGCTGGGAGGAGTTGGGGGCAGGAGGAGAAGGGGACAACAGAGGATGAGATGGCTGGATGGCATCACCGACTCGATGGACATGAGTTTGGGTAAACTCCGGGGGTTGGTGATAGACAGGGAGGCCTGGCATGCTGCAATTCCTGGGGTCGTAAAGAGTAGGACACAACTAAGCGACTGAACTGAACTGAACTGAACAGGATTACTGAAAAGAATTTGCTAACAGATGCAAAAATGATGACTCCACTGTAGGAAGGATTTAAGAAATGAGCACCAAGGTGCCCAGGATGGCTCAGTTAACACAAATGGCGATTTGTGTTAATTCTTTGGTTAGTTTATTGCTTAGTTCTTTGGACTTAACTGATTAATAAAAACAACCGTCAAGTATTTCTTTTGGACTGATGGCATCATGAGAAAATTACTGATATATTAAGAGTGCTACAAACAGAAAGAAAATTTAGAAATCTCTGCTACAGGGAAACGGCTTTTGTCGTGATCTCCTTTTCAGAGTTTAAATCAACTGCAACTCCACTGGATAAAAACGTTTTGCATTGTGATGGTAAGAGTCATTTGCACAACGCTGTCAATTTCCACACCTACAGAGCTGCCAAGTAGCCTAGACAAAGGAAAATGAGTAAAAAGTATACACCCCAAACACAAGCACTGCAAAGTCCACAAAGACAAGCCCAGCATCCCACTGAAAAGACACCAGGTCCTCTCTTTTGCTCATTTTCAAGTCTGGGACAATTTCTCCACCTTAGGTTTCAATCAGTAGTAACGGAAATAGAGCAAAAACCACACAAGATGGGGGCAGAGCAGGGGCAGCAACAATCTAGGAGTATTTCCATCCGGAATTACAGAGCACGCCCTGCCAGCACGCGCGTGCTCTGAGGGACACTCGGATCCTCTGCCACTGGACACACAATCGCACAGCCTTCCTAAAAAAGGCACTTGGTGACACATCCTGTTAACAGAAACTGCAGAGACTCAGACCTTTGATTCTGTAATTCCACTCATAAGTTTTTATTCAACATATAATAGATTACATCTATCTCACAGCATTAATTACAAAGTAATTTTAAAGGATGTGAAACAATTTAAGTAGATTTCCCAGCTTAAATGTTCTTTTCAGAAGCCTTGTAAGTCTCAAGTCCTTTCTAAGTGATCCACTTAATACCCGGGATTTCCCCTAAGATGTTTATCACACTGCACTCTAACTTCTGATTTGGTAATCCATTCACTCCATTAGCCTATAATCTCCATGAAGGCCTGGGCCACATATTTACATTGCATCGATTTAGCAGAGTACCACATGCATCAGTTCAGTTCAATCGCTCAGTCATGTCCGACTCTTTGTGACCCCATGAATTGCAGCACGCCAAGCCTCCCTGTCCATCACCAACTCCCAGAGTTTACCCAAATTCATGTGAATTTAGTCAGTGATGCCATCTCATCCTCTGTTGTCCCCTTCTCCTCCTGCCCCCAATCCCTCCCAGCATCAGGATCTTTTCCAATGAGTCAACTCTTCGCATCAGGTGGCCAAGTACTAGAGTTTCAGCTTTAGCATCAGTCCTTCCAAAGAACATTCAGGACTGATCTCCTTCAGAATGGACTGGTTGGATCTCCTTGCAGTCCAAGGGACTCTCAAGAGTCTTCTCCAACACCACAGTTCAAAAGCATCAATTCTTTGGCGCTCAGCTTTCTTCACAGTCCAACTCTCACATCCATATATGACCACTGGAAAAACCATAGCTTTGACTAGACGGACCTTTGTTGGCAAAGTAATGTCTCTGCTTTTGAATATGCTGTCTAGGTTGGTCATAACTTTCCTTCCAAGGAGTAAACGTCTTTTAATTTCATGGCTGCGGTCACCATCTGCAGTGATTTTGGAGCCCCCAAAAATAAAGTCTGACACTGTTTCCACTGTTTCCCCATCTATTTCCTGCCAGGGTCCAGCCCCGGTGGATCCAGGGAAATTCGAAGGAGAGACGGCGTTGGCGAGGAAAAAACTTATTTATTAATACAAGATTAGATTAGGAAGAAATAGTGTAGTAGAAAAATTAAGTGGAGAAAAGAGGCTGAATAACTTGGTTTATGTGGAAAGCCAATAAAGTTCCAGATAAGGAGCTTGCACCATCTACATTAGGCCACCGCCGCCCGTTTGAATATCGGAGAGTGCCCTGCCTTGGGCTCTCTGTCTTATGGATCTTAGAAGCCAGGACAAGTAAGTAGAGATGGTGAGCCTGCACGCCCCAGATGGGAATTCAGCCTGAAATTAGAGTAAAGAGGAGAGACGGGGGAAACCAGTCCAGCGACTGGCTTCGGCCTCTACTGTCCTTCAAGGCCTTTTATACTTTTGATTATACATAGAGATCAATGGGTAACACAAAATTATGTAGCGTTAGCAGCCCAGACTCTTTCTGTATATCTTTTTGTATACAAAAGGTCTCAGGTGATTTACATTATCTTCTGCCCAAGAGGCTTGCTAACACTTTTTGGCTTTCTCTCTTAATGAATGTTAATTTTGTTTCCCCTGAAGTGTTTTTCTTTAATCTTCATCTCCTTAAAGCACTAAAGTTACATCTCTATAGAACAAAGGCACAGTGGGTTATAACAAAGAAGGTATTTAACTCAAAGATCTAATGTTGCTAATACCAGGTCTACTACTTATTTTTCTATATACCAACTATATCTAAAAATAAAGGATATGGAAATTTGGCAGCAAGTATTGGCTCAACAAAAGAAACCTTTAATCAGTCCTATTCTAATGATTTTGACTCCTCGGAAGCCCCTGCATTCCTAGGATGTTTTAAGCTTCCCGTGCCTCCTGAGGTCAGGAGGCCTCAACCAATCACATGCGCAGCTGTATGAGTCCTGCAGGCAGGCTAGAAGGCCATCAAAGGGGTTTTTGGATTGAAACACTAGTATTATGCCCAGGAGATTTATTATCTAAAAGCTCTAATTTTTTCCAGAAAAAGGTGGTGGGGGGACAGCCCCGTTAATGACAGAAGGGTAGGTGGAAAGCATAACACAGTAAAGCAGGCAGATTCTGGTCTTGGGGGGTGGATGCTCAGGAAATTCCAGGGGAAAACCTGAAGCCGTCACGTCCTTGCATTTGTCAGGCTTCCTTCCGCATGACCTTGTCATGGGTGGGATTCCTCACGCTGGCTCCCGGCAATTTCCCATGAAGTGATGGGACTAGATGCCATGATCTTAGTTTTCTCAGTGTTGAGCTTTAAGCCAACTTTTGCACTCTCCTCTTTCACTTTCATCAAGAGGCTTTTTAGTTCCTCTTCACTTTCTGCCATAAGGATGGTGTCATCTGCCTATCTGAGGTTACTGATATTTCTCCAGGCAATCTTGATTCCAGCTTGTGCTTCTTCCAGCCCAGCATTTCTCATGACATACTCTGCATATAAGTTAAATAAGCAGGGTGACAATGTAACTCCTTTTCCTATTTGGAACCAGTGTGTTGCTCCATGTCCAGTTCTAACTGTTGCCTCCTGACCACATGTATAGCAGGCACTCAAATGCTGACTCAATGAATGAAATGTTACACAACCTAAAATATGTTTCCTCTGTGGAGATGAAAAAATAATTACAAGTATTAACAACAGAGATTATGTCACAGAAAAACCTTGAGTTATATCCCAACTATACTGATAGACCATCAGAATCATTTGCATGTATTTTGAAAATTTTAAGACTGCCAAATGTGACATGCACACAGATACCATTAGTGACAAGAATGAGACCACAGTGTCACACTGAGGAGACCATTCTCTGCCACTGTACGTCCTGAGTGCATTATCACACTATACATTTCCACAGACAACAATAAAGCTCGAAAGAAAACCATCATACACTTCTAGCTTAAAGGAAATTTTTAATAATGATAAATATCATCCTTAAATATGGGATGGAGATTTTTTTTGTTTGTCTTAATCATGTTAAAAAGGAATCTTATATGTTCCTTTGGTCAGTGCTTCTCAAACTTTAAAGGAGCTAAGGCTCATGTAGTGGTCCTGTTAAAATGTCGACTCATTCTGTCGATCAGAAGTCGGTCCTACACCTGCATTCTTACATGTCCCAGGTAACGCCAACAGTGCTAGCATGGCGACGTCAATCTAAGTATCTGGGTCTCATACAAGGAAACATACAAATGTAAAGAAGGGTACGAAAAGCTCTGTCCTCCTGAGGGGCTTTTTTGGAGTCCTAAAATACTCTCTCTCTTCTCTAATGATTTATCAGAACCTTCCTGATCAGGATTCTCAACATCCTGTGGATGTTACAGTTTAAATACAGAGAACACAGAAACAGAAGAAGGGTCATCACTCCAGATTCCATGCAAGTTAAAAGCATATTCGAGGAATAAAATGAACAACTCTACAGCCACAAATTTTTGATAACCCAGATGAAATGGACCAATTCCTTGAGAAGACAAAGTCTGCCAACACTCACACAAGAGTAAATAATGTGAATAGATCATTCAAGAAATTGAATCAATAAATAACCTTACAAAACAGACAACATGAGACCCAGATGGATTCACTGGTGAATTCTACAAACATCTAAGGAGGAAATCATACCAATTCCATAGAAGCATACCAATTCTATCTCTTTCACATGATAGAAGCAGGAAGACTTCCTACCGCATTTGATGAGGCAACCATTACCCTAACGCTAAAACCAAAGACATTACAAGCAAACTAGAGATCAGTATCTCCCATGATCACAAATTCAAAAATCCTCGACAATATATTAGCATACTGAATTCCAAAAATGTATGGAGAGAATTATATACCACAACCAAGCAGGCTTTATTTCAGGTATGCAAGATTGATTTGATAACCAATGTAATTCATCACACAAGCAGACTAAAAAAGAAAAATAATATGATTATTTCACCTCATGCAGAAAAGTCATTTTAAAAACTCCAACACAAAAGTAGAAACAGAAGCCAACTTTCTCAACTTGATCAAAGACTACCTACAAAATACCTACAGCAAACATCACACTTAAAAGGGAAAAACTTGAAGTTTTCCCAATGGTTCCCAGTGAGGTATTGACAAAAATATTAGACAAATATATCAATGGAAAATAGAAACAGAGAGCCCAGAAATAACCCCTCATATAAACAATCAACTTATTTTTGTCAAAGGAACAAAGGTAAGACAATGGAGCAAAGATATGTTTCCAGGTCAAAGGAACACACCCCTACAAAAATATGCAAGTAGATACAGACCTTATAGCTTCACAAAACCACCCAAAAATGGATCAAAGACTCAAATGAAAAATGCAAAACTATAAAATTACTAGGATATAAGAAGTAAACCTACATGACCATGGGTGTGGCAATGCCTTCTTAGGTACAACAACTAAAAGCATAATCTACGAAAGAAAGAACTAATAAACCGGCTTTCCTTAAAGTTAAAAACTTCTGCTCTGCAAAGGACAACATCAAGAGAATCAGAAGACAAGCCATAGCCTGGGAGTAACTATTTTCAAATGATACATCTGATTAAAAAGACTGTTTTTCAAAATATACAAAGAACATTTAAACTCAACATTAAGAAAACAAAGCAACTCAATTAAAAAATGAGCCAAAGACCTTATTAAATGCCTCACCAAACAAGCTATACATGTGCCAACTAAGCCCATGAAAACAAGCTCTGCTTTGAATGCCATCAGGGAAAAACCCACGTTAAAACACCACCACAGATACAAACACACACCTGCTGGAATGGCCAAACCTGGATTACAGACAGCATCAAATGCTGGTGACCCACAGGAGTCCTCATACCCTGCTGGTGGGAGAGTCAAAGTGACTTTGGAAGATAGTTGGGTGGTCTCTTACAAACCTAAACCTAACCTTACCATACAATCCAGCAATTGCATCCCCAAAGCAGCTGAAAACTTATATCCACACAAAAACCTACGTATGGATATTTATCACAAGTTTATTCCTAACTGGCAAAACTGGGACGCAACCAAGAGGTCTTTCAACAGGTAAATGGGTAAACTGTGGTAGCACTAAGAAGAAACGAGCTACCAAGCCATGAGACGACATGGAGCAACCTTAATGTATGTTAATAAGTAAAAGGAGCCAATCTGAAAAACCATATACTGTATGATTCCTACTATCATGATATTCTTGAAAAGGTAAAAATCATACAAAAAAAATAAAAAGATCAGTGTTGCAGGGATAGATAAACAGTCAGAACCCAGAGGATTTTTAGGGCAGTGAAAATGTTCTGTATGATTCTGTAAGGATGGACATATTTCATCAGACATTTGTCCAAAACCATGGAATGTACAACAGCAAGAGTGAACCCTACTGTGAACAACAGACTTTGGGTGATTCCTGTCTACCACTGTCAGCTCATCAAACACATTGTAACAAACCCACCACTCTAGTAACAAATGTTCCACTCTAGTGGGGATGTTGACAATGGAGGACAGTATCTGTGCTTGTGTACAGGGCATATGAGAACTCTATACACCTTCCTCTCAATTGTGTTGTAAACCTTAAAGTACCTCTAAAATATAAAGTCTTTTAAAAAATGAAAGACAGGCTCTCAGTAAGTATTCTTGAGAAAAACATCTGATTACTAATGCCTACACTGGCACAGTGGATCTGAGAAGTATGAAATATAAAGAAAATTGCTGGTACCTCTTCCATATAAAAGAGTTTGTGCTACATAATAGGCACTCAAGTAACTGTTGAACAAATAACTACAATATTTAGCCTGGAAAAGGGGGAAAAAAAGAAAAATCTGGTTAAGGTATGTCAGTATTTGAAGGCAATTAAGACAGCATATTAAGAATCAGAGACATCACTTTGCTGACAAAGGTCCATATAGCCAAAGCTATGGTTTTTCCAGTACAGACATGAGAGTTGGACCATACAAAAGGCTGAGTGATGAGGAAGTGATGCTTTTGAACTGTAGTGCTGGAGAAGACTCTTAAGAGTCCCTTGGACAGCAAGGAGATCAAACCAGTCACTCCTAAAGGAAATAACACTGAATATTCATTGGAAGGACTGATGCTGAAGCTGAAGCTCCAATATTATAGCCACGAGATGCAAAGAGCTGACTGGGAAAGACCCTGATGCTGGGAAAGATGCAGGAGGGGATGACAGAAGATGAGATGTTTGAATGGCATTAGGGACATGAGTCTGAGAAAACTCCAGGAGACGGTAAAGGACAGGGAAGCCTGGCATGCTACAGTCCATGAAGTTTCAAAGAGTTGGACATGATTGAGCAACTGAACAATAAAAAGTAGAAAGCAGGCACCCCATCTCCGGCTCAGCAGGTAAAGAATCCTCCTGCAATGCACAAGACACGCAGATTTGATCCCTGCATCAGGAAGATCCCCTGGAGAAGGAAATGGCAACCCCCCCCCCAGGATCCTTGCCTGGAGAATCCCATGGATAGTGGAGCCTGGCAGGCTACAGTCCATGGGGTTACAAAGAGTTGGACACAAAGGAGGGACCATGTACAGCAGAAAGCAAGTGAAAGTCTATCTGATTTCAGTTAGAAATAAGAAAACTCAAGGTCAATTTCAGCTTATTTTAAGCATACGTTTTTAACAATCAGTTGACCAACAACAATAGGATGTATTTTCTCAGAAAGACAGAGCTACCTGAACATGGTCAAGCAAGAAAGCCACACAGCCATCTCAGAGGGGCACCACCAAAGACACACTTGCCCCAGGAACACGAAGGGTTTCAAAGATTTTCTCTCCAAGCACAGGATTCACTGCTCACTGCATTTGTACTCACATGAGCTATAAACTGCAAGAGCAGCTTTCCTTCTTTGAAAAAGAAAAATAAAGTTGCCTCAACATAAACATCAGCAATTGGGCCATGAGCCCAATTTGTACAACTTACACATGACCTAAGAGTAAATCAAAGCTTAAATTCTCTAAAGACATAAAAACAAAAGGAACTATTCCATGGTGATAAATGAACACCTTCAAAGACAATGGTGTGATAAAGATACAGGAATACTCTCAGAATGAAATCCATTTGTTTGAGCATCTGTTTGCCACCTACAAACAATAATAACTCTTTCTGATGAATTTTAACAAGAAGGAAGGGAATACAATTCATTTGAATGAGAAGTTAAGGCACAAATATACCTCAGTTTCCTAGAGAACCTTCAAAGACATCTAGTGTTAATGTATCAAAACCCACAGAAGATTTTTGGGGCGGGGGGGGTAGTGATCAAGTCATAACATTTGAGCACTGAGAATATCAGAACTTCCCCCACAGCTTCGCTCCATATTTTCAATTGCTTTGTTTAAAAGAATAGTATTATTTCTGAAAATGCTACAAAGGACTGATTTACAATATTTTTTAAAATTGGGATTATTTTTAAACTCACTTTAGAAGCTCTCCTTTAGGAAAGTACGCAACTATTAAAATGCTAATATGTAAGGATGTGGGAGGTGGGTGCTGCAGAGACTTAACACCACTAAAACAAAGGAAATTGATTCTCTAGATGATGTGGAAAAGATGGCTTATAAAGTTAATGAGATATTACTTATGGCAAAAGAAACAATTTGGCCACTAAGAATGAGGATGAACCAAACATTTTTGTCATCAGATATATAATGAAACTAATTAAAACAACAACAAAAATTAAGGCAAATATGAAAATCAAACAAAACACATGAAAAAGTTAAAATACATCAAACACATAAAGTTTACTTGTGACAGAAAAGTCTTTGTAAATTAGAAATAAATTGGAGAAAACAAAAAGGAAGAATTCCAACAATTATGAGTTATACACCAAGGAAGAACAAGAAGAGTCAGCAACATTCAAGAGACTTGAAAACTACCTAGAATGGATTTCTAATTGAGCAGGAAAGTATAAGTAAGAGGTTGTTGTGTGAGTGCTAGGCGTGTCCAGCTCTTTGCAACCCCATGGATTGTAGCCCGCCAAGCTCCTCTGTCCATGGAAATTTCCAGGCAAGAAATTTCCTTTTATACTCCTTTAATACTGGAATGGGTTGCCATTTCCTCCTCCAGGGGATCTTCCAGACTCAGGGATCAAACCCATGTCTCTTGAGTCTCCTGCAATGGCAGATGGATTCTTTACCTAGGAGCCCAAAATAAGAGGATTAACACCTGAAACTGGAAAATCCACTAGTTTGCCTCCTGGATATCTTAATTATTAGCCTGGATAGCAAAGATATCCGGAGAAGGCGATGGCACCCCACTCCAGTACTCTTGCCTGGAAAATACCATGGACGGAGGAGCCTGGTGGGCTGCCGTCTCTGGGGTCGTAGAGTCGTACACGACTGAAGCGATTTAGCAACAGCAGCAGCAGCAGCAGCAAAGACATCACAATCCTTAAGCTGAAGGTTTAGCCTGAGGTCTACATGCCATCTACAAAGGGATGAAAACATCTTGAAAAAAAAAAGCAAGTTTCAAAGCAGGCATACTGCCTTAAACAACAGAAAAGCTGTATTGATATTAAGAAAAACATAGTCAAAAAACCCAGGCACAGTCCTAGTTCTGTCTCTAATAATTGTTTCCAAAGGCTTTCCATGGAAAATAACATTCTACTCCTCGTGTATTGAAGCTTGTTCCAAAAGTCCCAGTCTACGAGTTGGCGCTTGCTGATATGAACAAAATATCTGACAAATTACCACAAACTAAATGTAAAGTGTTTCTAGTGAAACTTTAGCATCTAAATCGAGACATGCTAGAAGTATAAACTATACCTTGTGGAGTTTGAAGGTTTAGTACAAAAATGTCAATTATTGCATTCATAATTGTTTATTTCTGATTACATGTTTAATTATATCAGTTTAGATATATTAGATTAAATAAAAGATAAAATTAAGCTCATCTGTTTTCCTGTTTTAAAGAGGCTACTAGAACAATTTAAATTACTTATGAAATTTAGATACTTAGGAAGTGTTGAATGAATAAGAGGACATATTGTAGAGAAGGACAAAACAGCAACTAAGTAAGACTGAAAGTGACTCTGTGATTCATCTACCAGTGATATGACAGGGTCTTTAAAGGGGTAATTAAGGTAAAAAGAAGTCGTAAGAGCGGCACTAACCCGATAGGACAGTTACCTTTTAAAGAACAGATCAGAACCCAGGGGACACACAGACCAAGGGGGAACACGTGAGGACACAGAAAAGGCCACCGTCTGCAAACAAGAAGAGGCCTCGGAAGAAACCAAACCTGAATCTCTGACTTTTGGCCGGAGAACTGTGAGAAAAACTTCTTTAAGCCACTCAATCTATTGCACTTTGTTATGGCAGCTTCAGTAAACTAATACATTGTTCCAAATAATTAAGACTTTTTTTCAATAACTGATGGGAGTTTTATTTCTCACAGTGAAATAACAAGACTCAGTGTTTCCGTCACACTAGCCATATTTCAAATGCTCAACAGCCACGAACCAGAAATTTCTAAGAAGAATGCTTAACTACTTCAGCTTTGTGACCAAGAAGCATCTTACTACTATACTGAAGAATTTTTCATCTGTAATTTAAAAAAAATGCAAATAACTCAGACCTACCCTTACATCATTCTTACAAGGATTTACAAATAGAGACTAAAGAAGGGAGTTAACAGTTTAGGGCTATGTTTGGTACTAAGCATGTCATCACCAAGGGTTCTTGAGAGGTCTGCTGCTGAACTAGTGATCCAGGTAGCCACTCATTTATTCCAAAGGAGTCTGAAGGTACAGATTACCCAGGGATGCCCAAACCAGCCTCTAGTAAATCAGAGAATGCTACTATCCATCTTCATGTTTTATACTCCTTTTATGGGTTTAATCATGCATTTTCAATGGAGAATAAGTTCCAGAAATACAAAAATAACAGGAATGCTATACTGAATGAGATATTCCCAACACATTTCCACTTAATCATGAGGCATCAAAACACTACCACCACTATTAAGAATTGCATGTACCTAGAAATAATAAATTCAGTAAGTATAGAAGAAAACTACACAGAGAATTCAGGGAAAAGAACAGGTAGCCCTGCCTAACTGAACACATTTACTAAATAAATAGCTATCTCCTTTGAGAACTATAAAAATAGGGATTTCAAATTTCAATAATATAAAAAAGTTCATTTAGTACAAAGTATTTTCCATTTGCATTGATTCTACCTCTTAAACTTGCTTTTTATACTTTACAGTAGCTTAAATGGGACCACAGACTTCAAGTTTGTATGTATGTATGTATATATGTATTTTATACAGAGAAACTACGGCTTTAAGTATGTTATGTATGTATGTATGTATGTATTTTATATAAAGAAACTACGGCTCTAAGGAATTGAAAGACATATCCAAGGTCACATATCTAGTGAAGAGGATAGCTAAAACATAAACCTGGACTTCTAGGTCCACAACTCTTCTACACGTTTTACAGTATTGAAGTATTAAAACCATGCCCAGCACACAGTGTTACAGAAATGTTAGTTGTTATAAGAACGTGTAATATAATTATGCTGATTCGATCAAGTGTGTGCCCATAATACTTAAAAGGGTAATTCGATTCATAATAAACCTCAACAATGGTAACTCAGCTCAGAAGAAATAACTCCCAAGAGCATTACGGTCATAGAAATCTTTTTAAAATTTAAATATATATAATTTTTTTGCAAAGAAAGGTAGAGTGATAGATAAAAGGTTTTCTAGCACAAATTTATAATGAAATTATGTGGGAAAAATAAAATGGAATTTTTGAGTTGGAGTTTATCATGTATTTTTAAGTGAATGATGGTTCATACCAAACTGCTATATTTTTTATTCCATCAGATCAATTTAAAGGGCATATAAAAGCTTTATCAATACTCAACATTAAAGGACATTTAAAATATGAGGGACAATGTTTCGAGATTTAAAATCCTGAACCCAATGCATAGGTAGTCCTAGTCTGAAACAAGCATCTGGAAGCTATTTTGAGAATGAGAAAATTTAAACATAGTGGGGTATTAGATACTTTGAAATCTGACATGGAAAAGTAAAGTGATGAACTGAATAAAGCAACTTACATTATGTTCTCACTTTGGTTTAAAAACGTCTGTGTATTCACACACAGA
This sequence comes from Redunca redunca, assembly GCA_006410935.1. Taxonomy (NCBI): domain Eukaryota; kingdom Metazoa; phylum Chordata; class Mammalia; order Artiodactyla; family Bovidae; genus Redunca; species Redunca redunca. The sequence goes on from SJYQ01002244.1 coordinate 310,031, forward strand.
AATATCTGGAGAGATACCAATACCAATGTATACACAACAAATGTACACACACGTGGAGAGAATAGTGGCAATCTCCGAGAGGCTGAAATACCACATTTTTATTTCATCTTTTATCCATATCTTTTTATAACGCATATATACTATGTTGTAAAAATATACAAAAATGCCTAAATACCAGTACTTTAGTAAACTAGAAATTAAACTCTGTAATTGGTTGCTCTATGTCTTAAGTCTGTGAAATAAGCACATGTAACTTAATGATCCTGAGGAAGGTTTTACTCTTTTGCTCTTTTGCTTTAGCTGCGAAGTGTTTAAAATAAATACACTTTACTTTCAAGCATACACAGTGCTAAATATAAAGATGCATAATAGAAACTGAAATGATCACAGACACTACAAGAAAAAAAAAATTCAGATTTTTAAGAATATTGGAAAACGCACCTATATTAACAGAGTTTAAAACAGCAAGAGTATATGCTTACCATATGTGCTTAAATATTATTCAATTTTAAAAACTTCTACATAAAATGTTAAGGCAATGAACAAAATAAATAAAATGTCTGCATTCTTACTGTATGTATCAGTGTTAAACGCTTTACAGCTACTTTTTAATCTTCATACCTCTCCTTGAAAAGTGTCCTTATCTCTATTGCATTGATGAGAAAATCAAGACTTAAAGAACTATATATCCAGAACACATAAACTTCTACTTGTAATCCTTTTGCAATATATACATGTATCAAATCAAAAATAAAACACTATATATCAATTATATCTCAATTAAAAGAAAAACACCTACAAATTAAATTTTAAAAAATCAAAGACAATCCAATAGAAAAATGGCAAGAATGACCATCATCAAAAAGTTTACAAGTAATAAATAAATGCTTGAGAGGGTGTGGAGAAAAGGAAACCTTCCTACATTGTTAATGAGAATATAAATTCGTGCAGCCACAAAGGAGAACAGTGTGGAGCTTCCTTAAACTAAAACTAGATTTAATACATGATGCAGCCATCCCTGGGCTTCCCAAGGGGCACACTGGTAAAAGAATCCACCTGCCAAAGCAGGAGACACAATAGACACGTGTTCAACCCCTGGATCGGGAAGATACCCTGGAGGAGGAAATGCCAATCAGTTCCAGTATTCTTGCCTGAAAAATCCCATGGACAGAGGAGGCTGGAAGGCTACAGTCCATGGGGTCCCAAAGAATCAGACACAACTGAGCAACTGAGCATGCACCAGCAATTCCACTCCCGGGTACACAACCAGAAAAGGTGAAAACTTTAATCTGAAAAAAGACACACGCACTTCAGTGTTCACAGCAGCACTATTTACAACAGCCAAGACACGGAAGAAACCTACACAGACACACACACCAGAACACTACCCAGCCCCATAAAAAAGACAATGAATGGACCTAGAAATTATCATACTAAGTCAGATAAAGACAAATATCATATGATCTCATTTATGTGGGATCTAAAAATTGATATAAAGGAACTTATTTACAAAACAGACCCAAAGACATAGGAAACAAACTTGTGACTGCCAAAGGAGAAATAGGGGGAATGGATAAATTAGGGATTTAAGATTAAACCTTAATCTTCTCTGGTGGCTCAGGGCTTCCCTGGTAGCTCAGTTGGTAAAGAATCCGCCTGCAATGCAGGAGACCTGGGTTCGATTCCTGAGTCGGGAAGATCCCTGGAGAAGGGATAGGCTACCCACTCCAGTATTCTTGAGCTTCCCTTATGGCTCAGCTGGTAAAGAATCTGCCTGAATGAGGCAGACCTGGGTTTGATCCCTGGGTTGGGAAGATCCCCCCTTGAGAAGGGAAAGGCTATCCACTCCAGTATTCTGGCCTGGAGAATTCCATGGACTGGGGTCGCAAAGAATCAGACATGACTCAGTAATTTTCACTTTCAAGATTAATAAATACACACTATTATATATAACATAAATGCCAAGGACCCACTGTATACCACATTACAACACCTTATAATAACATACAATGGAAAATAATCTGAGAAACAGATATATAGACATAATTAATAGATGCAGGTATAATGAATCACTGTGCTGTATATCTGAAACATTATAAATCAACTATACAAAGAAAAAAAGTAAAGTGGCCAGAGACAAATATTTCACAATTAAAACAGACAATATCCACATTCTGCCATAAAGGAAATGCAAATTAAAATCAGAGATTCCTCTACTTACCCACCAGAATGGCTAAAGCTTCACAATGAGGACTCTAAGGACTGAAAATGAACACTTCAGGGGATTAGTGGAGCATCAGCTAAGGTCAAAGTATTGAAGCTCCAATCATTGTTCACATAGTAAATAGTGGTGAGTTCTGCTTGGCTTGGACAGAGAGGTGAGTGATTTAAAAAAAAAAAAAAAAGTATTCTGGAAAAGTGGTTAAGAATCAGATGGTGAAGGGCCTTTAAAGGTCAGGAGAAGGACTTTAACCTGTACACAATTAGCAATTCTGAACCATAACATGGATGACACAATTTAATCGAGTTTTAAACGTATATAAAAGGCTGTTTCATAGAGAATGTTCCAGAGATGGAAGGACACAGAAACTTTCAAAAATCTTTCTATCTCCTATCCTGCAACAAACTTCTCTGTCCTCCACAATATGGTTTAACTTCACTGCTCAACCATTCTTCCAAAATCTCCACCTGTTCTGTCAACCTTTCTTCCTCACTAGTCACCAGATGGGAGAAGGCAATGGCAACCCACTCCAGTACTCTTGCCTGGAAAATCCCATGGACAGAAGAGCCTGGCAGGCTGCAGTCCACGGGGTCTCAAAAAGTAGGACAAGACTGAGCGACTTCACTCTCACTTTTCACTTTCATGCATTGGAGAAGGAAATGGCAACCCACTCCAGTGTTCTTGCCTGGAGAATCCCAGGGACAGGGGAGCCTGGTGGGCTGCCGTCTATGGGGTTGCACAGAGTCGGACACGACTGAAGCGACTTAGCAGCAGCAGTAGTCACCAGATGAACTGAATTAGTTCCCAGACAGATGCAGGACTGAGCTTTCAATCAAGGCGGGCCCAGGGTCTGCAACGTTCTTGTGCTTCTCCCAGGCATCTCACAAATAAGTCCAATGCCCACCTGACATCTGTCCACCCATGATTTATCAGCCTACTCCAGCCTGCCCTCCTCCCCTTCTCCCAAGTCCCTATAGTTCCTACTTGGGTCCCATCCCACAAAATTCAACATCTAACTAGCATCTATCTTGTTTTGTTCTCAATTCCGACAAGACTGATTAAACCCACAGGGACCAGAACTGCCTGTCTTTCCTACTATTTCCTACTAGTCTGTTGCTCCAAACCTTTTCCATCTCAGCATGCAGGCATGTTGAGCTCTGTAGCTCAGTTGCGTACAACTCCTTGCAATTCTCCAGGCAAGTATACTAAAGCCATTTCTTCCTCCAGGGATCTTCCCAACCCAGGGATTGAATCCATGCCTCTTGCTTCTCCTGCACTGGCAGACGGATTGTTTACCACTAAGTCACCTGGGAAGCCCTTTCCATTTCAACACTGACCCTGAAATCCAACCACGATAGCCTGACCACTGAACCTAATCAATTGCTTACCGCAATTAAAGCTAAATGCTTTACATGTTTTACAACTCATCTATGCTCACAAGTCTGCAAAATATTTCTATTTCACAGATGAAGAAACTGAAATACAACCAGCAAATCTAAGACTTAGACCCAGAAACCCTGTTGCCCCACTCCAACCTTTCCTATGTAGCACTGTGTCTATAACCTATCTCTTTAAAACTGAGAAAATACTAGAAATCTTCCAGCAGCAAAGTGCTCATGCTTAGCAACAAATCTGAAAGTCAATAGGCCAGCTGAATCCAATGTTTACTCTTGGAAATAGTGTTGGTCCCCACTACCCTTGGATAACTGAGAACTACCTAAGTTTCAACTACAAAATGTTTATGTTTGCCAGTGCTTTTCCTAACTTAGGAAAAGCTGTCTTCAAAAATGATTATAGAGCTCAACCTCTCAACAAGTCAAACAGTTCAGACTCTAGTTCCTTACTACCTGTAAAGTAAGATATAAAGTATATGTACACAATGTAACACAGCAAGTGACTGGGCAGAAAGGAGTCAGGGTCCCCTGCTGTAATTATCTTTTGATTGCTTTACCATGAGTACTCCGAGATTGTGGGGAAGCTGACGAGTTCAAATCAGATTCAATACTCCTGCCCTCAAAAAACTCATGAATTTGGTTTACAGAAAACTGTTAACACTACAAAGAAATTTGCATTCTATTTACATTGATGAGCTCATAAACTAGAAGTTCTACACACGAGAAACAGAAGTAAAAACCGGTACAGAAAAAAAATGTTTTCATACCATGAAATGAGCACTCGGGTCAGTTACTACACACAATAATGAAAGCGACTAACAATGCCCTCAGAAAAACTCATTCTTCCGTCTATTTCCCTGTGAATTACAATCACTCCACACTTGAAGAATAACCCTTGACTACTGTATCTTGAAAGCATTTTTATTGGGTAACCTCAGGCATTTTCAAAGGATGGCAAACGGGCACAATGGGCAGGCAATCAGAAAGTCAATAAAGACTGATGTTTACCCCTTCCGTCTACTTTTCTGCTCCAATTGTCAGGAGCCTGAGAGCTCACATTACCGGTAGGGCTTAGTCTTCTCCAGGTGAAGGGCATCACCTTTTAGTCCTCACGCAACTCTACAGCGCAAAGACTAAAAACTATGCTCCTTTTTTCTTTTTTCCGGATAAGGAAACTGAGACACGAGAGAGGCTGTAATCTGCCTAAATGTAGGAAATCTGAGTCAGACTGAACACCATTCTGGGTCTAGAGTCCAGCCCTTTTAACCTTATCAAGGCTGGTGGTGGGGGACCGGGGACTGCACATCAATTGCACTGTAAAACGTGTGAAGAAATACAGTTACCAGAGGGAAGCAGGGGTTCCAGCGGGCTAATGGCATGCTCCATAATGGATTGCTGGTCTCTGCGTTAAAAAAAAAAAAATGCCACATCAGAACTTCTCCTAGCTAATTAAACAGCACGCGAACACGCCAGTACGTGCGGCCACGAGGCGGACCGCGGAGCGAGCCGCGCTCCCGGAGTGCGGGCCCGGGCACGGCCGGCTGGGCGCGCGGCGGCGGGGGCGCAAGGGGCGTTCCAGGGCGCGCGGGGGCGCAGAGAGCGCGCGCGCTACGCGTGCCTCAGCGCCCGGTCCAGCCTCTCCCCGTGCCGCCGTCGCGGCCCGGGAGCCAGGGTGGGGGCCAGCCAAGGGAGCCAGGGACGCGAAGGGAGCCGGAGCCGCCTGCTCCCCGCCCCACCCGCCGGGAACGCGGGTGGCGCTCCGGGGCTGCGGTCGCACTTACACAATATGGCGGGTGGAGCCTCCAACGAGCGGGAGCGCAGACTGCGGGAACCGAGCGATCGACGGCTCGGTGCTCGACTGAGGCGCCTCGGCGGCGCGCGGCCCGCGGCCCGCAGGTTTAAGGGAAGGGCGCGCAGGGCGGCCCCGCCTCCTTCCGGGCGCCGGCGGCGTTTGCGGGCCGCGGGGCCCCGCCCCCAAGCCCCGTCCCTCGCCGCGCACACCCCGCCTGTTCCCCCACCACCCCCGACCGTGTGTCCCGGGCGTTCGGGTGCCGGAACCTTAGGCCACTCTGCCCCCCGCTCCCTCACGCGCCGCCCTCTCTTCTAGACTAGTTCTGCCCTGGAGCCATCGCTGGTGTTTCTGAGGAAAGCTGGTCCCTGAACTTTAGTCTGCAGGCCGCTATTTGCTCCAAGCCAAGCGTTAACTTCCTCCGTCATCCTTCGTCAGCTTGGCATCAGGGCCAAGCCAATGTCGCAAGTTGCCTAGACTCCTTTTTCTCAATCCTCATGCTCTTTGACCTCCCGCTTGCAGCTCATGTGCCTCAGGAGCACGCCTTCGTTAAAGTCTTCGCTGGGTTGCAACAATCACAGAATGTTATCGTTGGCAGGAACTTGAAGCTGCTTTTGCAGCTCTGCTCGCTCCAACATTCACAGGTTGAAGAGTTCCTTCTGTGGCCACGCAGCCCCTTCCAGGACTGAGCGAGCCAGGTCTCTAGACTTAGTAGACTCCCTAGGCTTTATCTTTTCCAGACTAAACTTGTTCTTTGAGGTTCTTAGAAGACCTGGTTTTTAGTCTCCAAGTGGTGGTTCCCACCCTCTATATTCAGTGTTGCCATACGTCGTGATTCTGACAGCTGATGGCAACTGCACAACATCTGACCACTCTTGCAGACACCTGCCCTCAGAGACGCGACCAACTCTAGCACGGGCTTCTACCAGCCCACGGCCCTCCCCAGGACACACACGCTTCAGAAGGCCGACCTGCTGCTGCTGCTGCTGCTAAGTCACTTCAGTCGTGTCCGACTCGGTGCAACCCCATAGACGGCAGCCCACCAGGCTCCCCCGTCCCTGGGATTTTCCAGGCAAGAATACTGGAGTGGGTTGCCATTTCCTTCTCCAGTGCATGGAAGTAAAAAGTGAAAGGGAAGTCTCTCAGTCGTGTCCGACTCTCGGCGACCCCATGGACTGCAGCCTACCAGGCTCCTCCGTCCATGGGATTTTCTAGGCAAAAGTATTGGACTGGGGTGCCATCGCCTTCTCCGAAAATGCCTACCTGAGAAAGTCCTAACGAACCCCTGATGACAGGCCCCTGACCTCCCAAGGACTTGCGATTGTGAATATGTATCTTAAGACTCAGAAGCATCTCTCCCAACTTGAGAGCCATTTCCTGCAAATGCAGGAAGGGTAGCATCTTTGTGGGAGAAGAGACTCCTTGCTTTGGCAGCTGCCAACCAGCAAGAGAAGCTTGTGTAATCGCCTTTAATACTGACCGGCTCTTTGCCCACTCTTCCCCTTCCCTCATCCTCCTGCTGTTAAAGCTGGTCCCAGTAGCCTCCGCACGTAGAGGAATAGAGCTCAACTCTTTCTCGACTGTCAGTAGTTACTAAAAATCTGTTTTTGACGCTTGGACTAATACCTGGCTGTGTTTATCTTTGACACTGGTCACCAAGTTCCAGGGGTGATCCAACCATAGAAAAGTACATCGCTGATACTCATTAATCAGCTGCAAGTTCAAATGAAACTTGCAGGTGTTTTTCACATTCACCATGTTAAGCCAAGTGTACACCTACCTCACAGTCAATTTTAGACCAAACTACGAGGGACTTCACATTTATTGTAGTAAAGTTAAATATTAGATCTTTACCATCAGGATACAGCAGGTGAGCCATTTTAACTATGTGCTTGCTAACTGTGGGGCTTAAGAAAACTACTTAGGTTTCCTCCGATATAAAATGGAAACAGTGTTGTCTACTTTGGAAGAGTTCTATAAGGACCAAATGACTAGGTTTGGATAAACACTGGGTGGGTGCCTAGTGCATATAGGTTTGCAAGAAAGGTTTGTCCCTGTCCATCAATATGAGAAGTATCCAATTTACATCTTATAACATCCCTGTTTATATTTATAACACACTTCCTTGCAAAGTTTTTATGTGTAATCTAGTTCAGGTTTCTTTCTCCCAAAGAAAACTGAAATATTAACTACAATAAATTTCAAAGGTCCACGTGTTTCAAGATGCTCATAGTGAAACTAGAAGACAACACACTGAAGGTGAAGGGAAACTGTGACCATATAACAGACAAGCGGTTGCTGACTGTATTTCAGTATCAAGCGAATGGGGGCTTCCCAAGCGGCGACAGTGGTGAAGAACCAAATAGGGGCTTCTCGGGTGGCGCTAGAGAACCTGCCTGCCGATGCGGGAGATGGAAGAGACACGGGTTTGATCCCAGGGTCGGGAAGATCCCCTGAAGGAGGGCACAGCAACCCACTCCAGTATTTTTGCCTGGAGAATCCCATGGACAGAGGAACCTGGAATGCTATAGTCAGTCCACAAGGTCGCAAAGAGTCAGACATGACTAATGTGACTTAGCATACACACCCAACAAGCAAGTGGACCAATAAAATGATGACCAAGGGTGTTACTGAGTCCAAGCTCACACTGCTAACTGTATGAAAGACCAATAAATCAAGAGTTGAGTTGTTGGAGCAAGGAATACTGACATCACTCAGAAAATCAGACCAAGAAGATGGTAGACTAGTGTCCCAGAGAATCATTTGTCTGGGTTTGGATGCTAGTTTCTTTTACAGAACAAAGAGAGGACAATGAGGAGGTGTAGTAAAATAAGGCAATAAATTGTTGCAAATACTTCCAGGTTCCAGCCAGACTCCGGAAGGTGTGTGTTTTCTTTTTTTCTGCAGCCATACAGGTCAGGATGTTTCCTATGAGCTAAACAAAGGTATTTTAGCTTAACTCTCAGGCATGGGAGGCAGAGTTCCCTGAGATAGGCCACTATGTACACTTTTAAGCCGTAGGCAGCATTTCTTTAGTGATTCAGTTCAGTTCAATCGCTCGGTCATGTCAGACTCTTTGCAACCCCATGAACCACAGCATGCCAGGCCTCCCTGTCCATCACCAACTCCCTGAGTCCACCCAAACCCATGTCCATTGAGTCAGTGATACCATCCAACCGTCTCATCCTCTGTTGTCCCCTTCTTTTCCTGCCCTCAATCTTTCCCAGCATCAGGGTCTTTTTAAATGAGTCAGCTCTTCGCATGAGGTGGCCAAAGTACTGGCATTTCAGCTTCAACATCAGTCTTTCCAATGAACACCCAGGACTGATCTCCTTTAGGATGGACTGGTTGGACCTCCTTGCAGTCCAAGGGACTCTCAAGAGTCTTCTCCAACATCACAGTTCAAAAGCATCAATTCTTAGGCACTCAGCTCTCTTTATAGTCCAACTCTCACATCCATACATGACTATTGGAAAAACCATAGCCTTGACTAGATGGACCTTTGTTGACAAAGTAATGTCTCTGCTTTTGAATATGCTATCTAGGTTGGTCATAACTTTCCTTCCAAGGAGTAAGCGTCTTTTAATTTCATGGCTGCAATCACCATCTGCAGTGATTTTGGAGCCCAGAAAAATAAAGTCAGCCACTGTTTCCACTGTTTCCCCATCTATTTGCCATGAAGTGATGGGACCAAATGCCATGATCTTAGTTTTCTGAATGTTGTGCTTTAAGACAACTTCTTCACTCTCCTCTTTAGTGATTAACTTGTAGAAAAAGCAATAGAATAAAATTGAAGTTGCTCAGTCCTGTCTGACTCTCTATAACCCTGTGGGCTGTAGCCCATCAGGCTCTTCTGGCCATGGGATTTTCCAAGCAAGAATATTGGAGTGGGTTGCCATTTTCTTCTCCAGAGTATCTTCCTAACCCAGGGATTGAAACTCAGTCTCCTGCATTACAAGCAGACTCTGTACCCCCTGAGCCACCAGGGAATCAAGGTTAAAGCAAAAGTAGCAGATTCAACACGGAGTCAGATTTGCTCTTCCCCATTACAAGGAAGTGTGTGCTTATACTAACTTGCTTCAGTCCTGTCCAACTCTTTGTGACCCCATGGACTGTAGCCCACCAGGCTCCTCTGTCCATAGGATTCTCCAGGCAAGAATGCTAGAGTGGGTTGCCATGCCCTCCTCCAGGGGATCTTGCTGACCCAGGGATCAAACCAGAGTATCTTATGTCTCCCGCATTGGCAGGCCAGTTCTTTACCACTAGTGCCACCTGTGAAGCTCTGTTACAAGGATGCTGCTGCTACTGCTGCTAAGTCACTTCAGTCATGTCCAACTCTGTGCAATCCCATAGATGGAAGCCAACTAGGCTCCCCCATCCCTGGGATTCTCCAGGCAAGAGTACTGGAGTAGGTTGCCATTTCCTTCTCCAATGCATGAAAGTGAAAAGTGAAAGTGAAGTCACTCAGCCGTGTCCGACTCTTAGCCGCCCCATGGACTGCAGCCTACCAGGCTCCGCTGCCCATGGTATTTTCCATGGGCGAGTGGGGTGCCATTGCCTTCGCTGATATATACAGGCAAATTACAGAAGGTATTCAAATGGCAGCTAATGAGAAAAACACAACATCTCTAGCGTATGGAGAAGCAAATTTGAACAATGAGATAAATTTACTTACTAGATTGCAAATAACATTGTAAATTATCATACAAATTTACATTTGTTCAATAATTATTATGTTCCAGTAACTCTGTTGAGGTCTTTGTATTTTATTTAATTACCCTAAAATGTAGGCTCCAAGAGAACAAGGACCAGATTTTCATTGTTCACTTTTGAATCCTCAGACTCGGGCACAGTTGCTGGCAAATAGTAAGCAATCAATGAATATTTACTGAATGTTCAGTAATATATTCAGTAATAATGAAATTGTTTGCAATAGCCTAGAATGTTTCTTCTCACGGCTGACTCATTCGTCCAGCCTCAGCACAAAAGTAACTTTCTCCCTCTGTTATTCTTCGTCTTACCTAGGATTGTTTGCTTTGCTGAAGAGCTATGTTCATAATCTGTAGTTATTTAACTTGTTTGTGATTTTTCTCCTCCTGCTAAGTGAGAGCTTGCTAAGAGCAGGAACCATATATGTTTGTTCATTGCCATTTATCCAGGCAAACAAGAATACCTCACCCATAATAGAGACTGAATAAATATTTGTTAAATGGATTAATGCATGGTGGGAAAAAAATGAAAAATTGAAGTATAGAATACCAGCAATTATTAAAAAGAATAAGCTAAATCAATGTTCCCTCATGTGGAAAAATATCCACGATAGAGTAAATTTTAATAAATGGAAGTGGTAGGAAAAACCCTATCTATATTTTTTAAATGTGTTTTGATATCCATAAAAGGAAAATAGTTTAAAATAACCTCTGAGATAAAGAGACCGAGTACATAGAAGGCAGTAGACTTTGGGAAATATCATTATTATTTTACATGTGTTTGTATTTTATTATTTAATATTTTTGCAATGTGCACATTCAAGAAATTTAAGGTTGTGAAATATATATTAAAAGGAAATTAATGCTCACTATTGTTAATCCTTGTCATATCTGGGGCTTCCAAGGAAAGGAACCTACATATACATGTGGTATAATTTTCAGAGAAGCAATTTCATAGCTTCAAGCAAGTGTTCAATGGATCCTACTATTCCCAAAAGTTCCATGGAGCAGGATAGAACCTCTAGCAATAGGTTATACATTTTTCTCCAGGATATAAAGATGGCTGTCCAATCTCCCTACCCAGTTATCTTCTACTCTTACCCCATTTTCTTGAACTGGTGGAGTTCAAATTTTATGATGTTTCAAAAAGATTCTACAATAAAAATTTTCTGCAGCAAAATAAATTTTAAAAACACTGCACCCTGTTACCAACCTCCTTTGAGGTTTATAGCACATTATCCATCTTTAACATCTCACAAAGATCAGAAATAAACAAGTTTTTTACCTCCAAACCCAGAATGTCTCAAAGACATTGGAGCGTTGAACATGCTTGTTATATCTTCCAAAATCTTGCAGAACAATTTTTGCTCCAGACAACTGGTGGGGGAAAGCTGAGCGAGGCTATGAGCACAGGTGCTAACACCACTTTGCTTCAACAGCTGTTCTCCCTACTGCTGCCACTAAGCAGTTTTAGAATTTCTGGTCTTTAATCAACTTCTGTCAGCTCATGTACTTCAGCATTTTTTGTTCAGAAAATGAAATCATTCTCTCAACGTCAAGATGTATATCTGTCTTGAGCTCTTGAAGCAGTATTTCTAACTGTCCTTAGAATATTTACACTTAAATATTTCACCATTACCTCTGATTCAAGTGGCTAAAACTAAAATCATTACTTCATTCCCCCCCCCCGCCCCCCCGCCACCCGCAGAGTCTTCATTTCTTTCCTTAACATCATTATTCTTCTGCACTCCTTGGTAATAAACTTTAATTTGCCTTTTCGTTCATTCCAAAAACTCAGTAAGGTGTCAACTTTTGTTCTATTCCAGCCTATTGAAGTCAATATGGATAAAGATTCAATCATTCTTGTCATTTCCTCTGAACTATCCATCAAATTTTTCATTATTTTAAGCCCTATCTAAAGTATCATCTTCTCTGAAAAGTCTTCCATGAGCTTCATTCAGGCCTCACAATTAATCTCACTTTGGTCTGTAAGCTCATTACATTCTTTTTGTGCTCCTTTTTATAGCCCTGTGATCTGGTATCATATGATTTTAAATGTATGCCACCTCATGGTCCCAGAAGGCTGCTTGAGCTCCAGCCTTCACCTATACATTTCAACCATCAGAAAGGAGGAAGGGCAAAAGTACACCACCTGCCTTATAAAAAGATCTGAAAGACAAAATGCATCTGTCAATCAAAGAGATGATTTTATTCAAGCTACTGGGGGCACACCCTAGGTCCTAAGATCCAAGTGTCCCCTCTGCACGGTTTTGCTTTAGATATTTATAGGGAGGCATAGTGAAATCAGGTGGGATGATTTGCAGTTGGGGTCATTTTACAGTTAGGGGAAACCTCAATCAGCTGAACAGAAATGTTTATCTGTGTTTAGTTACTTTCAAGCAGACAAACATTTCTAATATCAGCTAGTCATTCATGAGACAAAGAACCAGAGCTGAATATACCCAGAACTAATGTCAGTTATATCTCATTTGGGGAAAAAAAAAGGAATGGGGAGTTGGAAAGACTGTGTCTGGCCTCCTCAGAAGGTCAGGTGAAAGTGAGAGACATCTGAGAGTTTCATGGGAGCCCTGACAAAGTATGGATGGGACTCTTACCTGAGTCATGTGGGGAAGAGTAGTTCTTTGAGGTAATCCTTTTCCTGGAACATAGAAAGGTGAAAGCTTAGAAAACAGGGGGTGGGGGAATTTCTTAGCCATCACTATTTTCCCAGAGCAAAACTTTAGATCAAGTTGAACATTTTAAAGGCTTCCCAAAAGCCTCACACAATACTTCTGTCTAAACATAATTGTCTGGTGTCACTTAATCATGTGGCTCCTTCTTGCTTTAAGGGAAGCTGGGGAAAGTAATCACTTAGATGAGAGGCAGGAAGGCCAGATAAAAATGGGTGCTATTAATAAACAGGTAACAGTGAGCTATTGATGCTTTCGAACCGTGGTGCTGGAGAAGACTCTTGAGAGTCCCTTGGACTGCAAGGAGATCAAACCCGTCAATCCTAAAGGAAATCAACCCTGCATATTCATTGGAAGGACTGATGCTGAAGCTGAAGCTGAAGCTCCAATATTTTGGCCACATGATGTGAAGAGTCTATTCATTGGAAAAGACCCTGATGCTGGGAAAGATGAAGGCAGATGGAGAACAGGGCAACAGAGGATGAGATGGTGTGATGACATCACTGATTCAGTTGATTCACCAGTTAAGGGTCAGGGAAGCCTGGCGTGCTACAGTCCATGGGGTATTGAAGAGTCGGGCACAACTTGGCAATTGAACAACAACATAGGCCAAGCTACCCAATTAGCATGTCCCTCACAGGGCTCTGTAACGCTCCTGACTGCCACCCTTCTCCACCCTTGCATCTTTCTAATCTAGTCCTCACATGGTAGCCAAAGCTCCCTTTTTAAATTATGAAATTGATCATGTCCCTCTTGCTTAAAAATCATCAGCTGATTTAAGAATAGAATCCAAACTGAAAAGGTCCAGAACAATCTGGATGTCTCCTATCTCCAACTCTATCTTATTTCATTCTTCTCTTCACGTGCTTGTTATATGATGGTCAATAAGAAGAGACTTTCCTACTAGGTATAAAAAAAAAAATATGTAGTAATTTAAAGAAGGTATTATAAGCATAGAAACACGTAGTTTGATAGAACAAAATAGAGTTCAGAAACAAATTCATATATGGGAATTGTTTATAAGTTACATTTTAAATCAGAGGGGGAAATATCATGGTGTATTTTTTAAATATTCTTGATGGAATTATCTACAGATGAAAATGATAAAAAATCAATTGCTACTTCACACCATATAAAGCAAAATAATAAAAATCTGCTGTCTAGCAGAGGGAACTATATTCAGTATCCTGTAATAACCTATCGGAGAAGGCAATGGCACCCCACTCCAGTACTCTTGCCTGGAAAATCCCATGGGCGGAGGGAGCCTGGTAGGCTGCAGTCCATGGGGTCACTAAGAGTCGGACACGACTGAGCGACTTCACTTTCACTTTTCACTTTCATGCATTGGAGAAGGAATTGGCAACCCACTCCAGTGTTCTTGCCTGAAGAATCCCAGGGACAGGGAACCTAGTGGGCTGCCATCTATGGGGTTGCACAGACTGAACTGACTTAGAAGCAGCAGCAGTAATAACCTATAGTGGAAAAGAATTTGAGAAAGAATATATAATATCTTCTTTATATTCTATAATATATTTTATACACATGTACACACAAATATATGTAGCTCTGTTTGCTGCTGCTGTTTAGTTACTAAGTTATGTCTGACTCTGCAACCTCATGGACTATATAGCCCGCCAGGCTTCTCAGTCCATGGGATTTCCCAGGCAAGAATCCTGGAGTGGGTTGCCAGTTCCTTTTCAAGGAGATCTCCTCAACCCAGGGATCAAAGCCGAGTCTCCTGCTTGGCAGGTGGGTTCTTTACCACTGAGCCACCTGGGAAGCCCAGTTCTGTCTGCTCATACTTACTTTGTGTAACTACTGCCAGTTGTGCTCTGCTGAAAACCACCTGGGAGAAGGCGATGGCACCCACTCCAGTGCTCTTGCCTGGAGAATCCCAGGGACGGGGGAGCCTGGTGGGCTGCCGTCTATGGGGTCACACAGAGTCGGACACAACTGAGGCGACTGAGCAGCAGTAGCAGCAGCAGAAAACCACCTGATCCCTGAATGGGGCATATCCTATTCCCACCTGGTTAGTATGAGACTCGTTGAGGACATCACTCCAATTCATAATTTTTTGTCACTTTTAGTATTGAAATATGCTTCTTGTAGTATTAGAATATGCTTATTTGGGGCTTCCCAGGTGGTGCTAGTGGTAAAGAACCTGCTTGCCAATGCAGGAGACATAAGAGATGCAGTTTTGATCCCTGGGTTGGGAAGATCCCCTGGAGGAGGGCGTGGCAACCCTTTCCAGTATTCTTGCCTGGGAAATCCCACAGACAGAGGAGCCTGGTGGGCTACAGTCCATGGGGTCGCAAAGAGTTGGACACGACTGAAGCGACATAGCGGCAGCGGCATGATTATTTTAATGTTAAAATTAAATGTTAAGTTAAAAACTAAATATTGAAATAGGCTCAGTTATTAAGATTCAGTGCTTTTCATTGTAAAACTCAGAGCTATAAGCCAACCTTTCACTCTCCTCTTTCACTTTCATCAAGAGGCTCTTTAGTTGCTCTTCACTTTCTGCCATAAGGGTGGTATCATCTGCATCTCTGAGGTTATTGATATTTCTCCTGGCAATCTTGATTCCAGCTTGTGCTTCTTCCAGCCCTGCGTTTCTCATGATGTACTCTGCATATAAGTTAAATAAGCATAGTGACAATATACAGTCTTGGCGTACTCCTTTTCCTATTTGGAATCAGTCTGTTGTTCCATGTCCATAGGTCAGGTGGTCTGGTATTCCCATCTCTTTCAGATTTTTCCACAGTTTATTGTGATCCACACAGTCAAAGGCTTTGGCATAGTCGATAAAGCAGAAATAGATGTTTTTCTGAAACTCTCTTGCTTTTTCGATGATCCAGCAGATGTTGGCAATTTGATCTCTGGTTCCTCTGCCTTTTCTAAAACCAGTCGTATTGACTGATTTTTAAACATTAAACCAATCTTAACTCTTGGAAATAAATGCTAATTTGTCATAATGGATTATCCATTTTATATATTGCCATTTGATTTGCTCACATTATGTTAAATATTTTGCATCTATGTTTATGAGGAAATATTGGGGTTTCTCTGATAGCTCAATTGGCTTAGAATCTGCCTGCAGTGTGGGAGACCTGGCTTCAGTCCCTGGGTTTGGGAAGATCCCCTGGAGAAAGAAAGGGTACCCACTCCAGTATTCTGGCCTGGAGAATTCTTGGGGTTACAAAGAGTCAGACAAAACTGAGCAACTTTCACTTTTCACTTTTTTTTAATGAGGAAATATTAGTATTGGTATTCCTTTCTTGTAAAGTAATTGTTTTTTTTTTTTATTTTTGTTTCATGATAATTCTAGCCTCACAAAGTAAATTGAGAAAAGTTCCCTCCTCTTGTATTTTCTTAAAGTTTATGTAAGAGTGGTTTTATTTCTTCTGGGAAAGAATACACCTGCAATGCAGGGGACCCCTTTTCAGTTCCTGGGTGGGGAAGATCCCCTGGAGGAGGGCATGGCAACACACTCCAGTATTCTTGCCTGGAGAATCCCCATGGACAGAGGTGCCTGGTGGCCTGCAGTCCATGGGTTTGCAAAGAGTCAGATACTACTGAGCAACTAAGCACAACACACAACACAACTATCTGATATAATTCATTGGTGAGGCCACTTGAGCCTGGAGTATTTTAGAGGAGAGAATTTTAAATTACATATTCAATTACTTTAGGAAATNTTCAATTACTTTAAGAAATACAATGTTATTCATGTTTCATGTTTCTTCTTATACCAGTTTTTGTAATTTCTGTTTTTCTAGAAATGTTTCCATTTCATCCACACTGTCAAATTTATTAGCATAATAATACTAATATTCCCTTATTGTCCTCCCCAAATCTAAAGGATCCAAAGTGATGATATTTGTCTTTATTCTGATATTGGCAATTTAGTTTTGGTTTCCTTAGTTGCTTGCTAGTTTTACATTGCTTTGCTAGAGTTTTATCCATTTTATTAATATGCTGAGAANTATTTTTCTAATTTTCTCTGATTCATCTGCTACTTGGAAATGTGATACTTAATGTCCAGATACTCAGGGATTTTCCAGATGTACTGTTGTTATTGATTTTTAGTTTAGTTCTACTAATGCCTGAGAACATACATTGCAAATTTATATGTTTGCTAAGACTTTTTTGGAGATTTGACTTGTGATGTACCCTAGAGAATGTTCCATGCATACTTGAAAAGAATGTGTATTCTGCTGCTGTTGCTTGGAGTGTTTCTTATATGACTGTTAGGTCCATTTAGTCTAAGTTATAGTTCAGGTCCAGTGTTTCCTTATTGATTTTCCATCCAGAAGCGCTATCCATTATTGAAAGTGAGGTACTCAGATCCCTATTATTATTGTATTGTTGTCTATTTCTCCCTTCATATCTGTTAGTAATTGCTTAATATATTGATATTTAGGTACTCTGGTGATGGGAGCATATATATTTCCAATGTTCTTCTTAATAAACTGATCCTTTTGTCATTATACAATGATTTTATTTGTCTTTTCTTACCATGTTTGGCTTAAAGTCCATTTTGTCTGATAATAAGCATAACTATCCTGCTCTTTTTTGGTTACATGTGTATGGACTGTCTTTTCCTATTCCTTTACTTTGACCATATCTGTGTCCTTAAAGTGAACCTCTTACAGGGAACATGTAGTTGGTTCTTGCTTATTTTTTAAAAAATTCATCCAGCATATCTTTGATTGAAGCATTCCATCATTTACATTAGAGTTATTGTTGATAGGTAAAGACTTGCTAGGACCGTTGTTTCCGGGCTCCCTTGCTCCTTTTCTTCCACTCTCACTGCCTTCCTTTTTGAACTGATGGATTTTCCACAGTGGTATGCCTTGATTCCCTTCTCTTTATTTTTTTGTGGATTTACTGTAGCTTTTGTTTTGTGGGTGCCATGAGGCTTACAGAGAACATCTTATGAACATAACCGTCTGTTTTACACAGATAACTTCAATCACATATAAAACCTCTAAACTTTTATTCCCTTCCCCCTGTCACTTTATGTTTTTGATGTCAAAATTTACCTCTTTTATGTTCACCTTCAAATTATTATAGTTACAGCTATTTTTAATACTCTTGCCTTTTAACCTTTATTCTAGAGTTAAGCGGGTAATACTCCACCATATGACAGGATTCTAACTTACCTGTGTGTTTAATGTTTTCATATGTTTTCCTGCTACTAATTAGCATTCTTCCATTTCAGCTTGAAGAACTCCTTTCAAGATTTCTTATAAAACAGAGCCAGCGGTGAAAATTTCCTCACTTTTTGTTCCTTGTGAAGTCTTTACATTGCCTTCATTTCTGGAGGACAGATTTTCTGGGGAAGGTGTTCTTGGATGGCAGTTTTTGGCCTTTAGAACTTTGAACATATCACCCCACTCTGTCCTGGCCTATGAGGTCTCTGTTGAGAAATCTGATTACTGCTAGGGGATTTCCCTGTAAGTTACAAGCTTTGTTTTTCATTTCTTTTAGGATTCTCTCTTTGACTTTCTGTTTTGAGTTTTTTATGCTGTGTCTTGGAGATGAACTCTTTAAGTTCATTTTGTTTGTTAACCTTGAGCTTCATGAATTTGGATATCCAAATCTTTTTGTAGATTTGAAATCTTTTCATTCTTTAAATAAGCTTTCTGACCTCTTTCCTCTCTTCTCCTGGAACTCCAATAATTCACAAATTGGTTCTTTGTTTAGTATCCCATAGATCATGTAGGCTTTCATCACTCTTTTTCATTCTTTTCCTCTGACTGGATAATTTCAAAGTTTCTGTCTTTTACCTCCCAGATTCTTTCTTCTGCTTGTTTTATTCTGATTTTGGTACTCTCAGTTGCAGTGAAAACTGCATTTTTTGGTATCCTTTACATCCAGAATTTATTTGATACTTTTAGTGATTTCTATCTTTTTGTTAAATTCCTCACCTTTCTCATATATTTGTTTTTCATTTCATTGAACTGTCTTTCTGTGTTTTCTTGTCATTCATTGAGTTACCTTAAAATAGCCATTTTGCATTCTTTATTGGATAAATTGCAGGTTCCCATGTCTTTGTGTTTGTTTACTAGAAGATTATTGTGATCCTTTTGTGTTGTCATGCTGCCTTGATACTTCATGTTCCTAGAAGTTGTCTGTATTGCTGTCTTCACATTTGGAAGTCAGCAGTCTCCCAGCCACCTCCCCCAGTCTTTACTAATGGTCTACCAGTCACCTTCTCCAGTCCTTACTAACGGTCTTCAGGAGACAGATACCTTCCATAGCCTTGCTGAGATTCTGAGGCTATCTCAGACTTTCTATGGGTACAACTGCTCCACCACTTCTTTCTTGTGGAAAAATTTTAAAGCAGTATGCCTTCTGTGAATCCTGAAAAAAAACCAGGTGTGTGCTGACAGCCTCTTTTGTATTCCAAAAGATGATGCTAAATCTCAAGTCTACGGTCTCTCCCCAGCCTGCAGATTTGAATCCAGTTTCTGTGTGCTCATAACAAAAAGTGGTATGTCTGACTCTGCAACCCCATGAACTGTACAGGCTCCTCTGTCTGTGGAGTTCTTCAAGCAAGAATGTTGTAGTAGGTAGCCATTCCCTTCTCCGGGAGGTCTTCCTGACCCAGGGATCATACATACCCAGGTCTCCTGCACTGTGTGCTCATAGTCATCTGCCAAAGATTACACTCTCTGCCACTATCTGGAGTGTGCACAGGGGTCTGGCTACAGGCTTGGGAAGTGTGCAGGTTACATGCATGGAGTGCTGTGGGTACCTGTGGGCTAGCTGGTGAGATTTGTGTATTAGGTGTTCCCAGTGGCTTGCAGGTGGCCTTGTAGATGGAGTCTGTGGACAGTAAGTATGATCTGCATCCTTTTAATGCCCTCTTAGTCCTATGTTAGTCCAGCTTTCCCATCTTCTTCCTGACCTTCAGGCATGTAGCTCATGATTCTATACTCTAGGTGGAGCAAGAGAGAAATGAGCCCCATTGGCAGCAGCCTACACAGTTGGGGAAGCCATGTGCTTCCCTGTCCATCACCAACTCCCAGAGTTCACTCAAACTCATGTCCATTGAGTCGGTGATGCCATCCAACTATCTCATCCTCTGCCGTCCCCTTCTCCTCTTGCCCTCAATCTTTCCCAGCATCAGGGTCTTTTCAAATGAGTCATCTCTTCGCACCAGGTGGCCAAAGTATTGGCATTTCAGCTTTAGCACCACTCCTTCCAATGAACACCCAGGACTGATCTCCTTTAGGATGGACTGGTTGGATCTCCTTGCAGTCCAAGGGACTCTCAAGAGTCTTCTCCAACACCACAGTTCAAAAGCATCAATTCTTTGGCACTCAACTGTCTTTATAGTCCAACTCTCATGTCCATACAAGACTACTGGAAAAACCATAGCCTTGACTAGACGGACCTGTGTTGACAAAGTAATGTCTCTGCTTTTGAATATGTTGTCTAGGTTGGTCATAACTTTCCTTCCAAAGAGAAAGCGTCCTTTAATTTCATGGCTGCAATCACCATCTGCAGTGATTTTGGAGCCCCCCAAAATAAAATTAGCCACTGTTTCCACTGTTTCCCCATGTATTTGCCATGAAGTGATGGGACTGGATGCCATGATCTTCGTTTTCTGACTGTTGAGCTTTAGGCTAACCTTTTCACTCTCCTCTTTCACTTTCATCAAGAGGCACTTTAGTTCTTCTTCACTTTCTGCCATAAGGGTGGTGACATCTGCATATCTGAGGTTATTGATATTTCTCCTGGCAATCTTGATTCCAGCTTGTGCTTCTTCTAGCCCAGCATTTCTCATGATGTACTCTGCATATGAGTTAAATAAGTAGGCTGACAATATACAGCCTTGACGTACTCATTTCCTGATTTGGAACCAGTCTGTTGTTCCATGTCCAGTTCTAACTGTTGCTTCCTGACCTTCATATAGGTTTCTCAAGAGGCAGGTCAGGTTGTCTGCTATTCTCTTCTCTTTCAGAATTTTCCACAGTTTATTGTCATCCACACAGTCAAAGGTTTTGGCATAGTCAGTAAAGCAGAAATAGATATTTTTCTAGGACTCTTTTGCTTTTTCGATGATCCAGTGGATGTTGGCAATTTGATATCTGGCTCCTCTGCCTTTTCTAAAACCAGCTTGAACATCTGGAAGTTCATGGTTCATGTATTGCTGAAGCCTGGCTTGGAGAATTTTGAGCATTACTTTACTAGCATGTGAGATGAGTGCAATTGTGCGGTAGTTTGAGCATTCCTTGGCATTGCCTTTCTTTGGGATTGGAATGAAAACTGACCTTTTCCATCCCTGTGGCCACTGCTAAGTTTTCCAAATTTGCTGGCATATTGAGTGCTGCACTTTCACAGCATCATCTTTTAGGAGTTGAAATAGCTCAACTGGAATGCCATCACCTCCACTAGCTTTGTCTGTAGTGATACTTCCTAAGGTCCACTTGACTTCACATTCCAGGATGTCTGGCTCTAGGTGAGTGATCACACCATCATGATTATCTGGGTTGTGAAGATCTTTTTTGTACAGTTCTTCTGTGTACTCTTGCCATCTCTTCTTAATATCTTCTGCTTCTGTTAGGTCCATACCATTTCTGTCCTTTATTGTGCCCATCTTTGCATGAAATGCTCCCTTGGTATCTCTAATTTTCTTGAAGAGATGTCTAGTCTTTGCCATTCTGTTGTTTTCCTCTATTTCATTGCATTAATCACTGAGGAAGGCTTTCTTATCTCTCCTTGCTATTCTTTGGAATTCTGCATTCAGATGGGTATATCTTTCCTTTCCTTCTTTGCTTTTCACTTTTCTTCTTTTCACAGCTGTTTGTAAGGCCTCCTCAGACAGCCATTTTGCTTTTTTTCATTCCTTTTTCTTGGGAATTGTATTGATCCTTGTCTTCTGTACAATGTCACAAAGCCTCCGTCCATCATTCATCAGGCACTCTATCAGATCTAGACCCTTAAATCTATTTCTCACTTCCACTGTATAATCATAAGGGATGTGATTTAGATCATATCTGAATGGTCCCCACTTTCTTCAGTTCAAATCTGAATTTGGCAATAAGGAGTTCATGGTCTGAGCCACAGTCAGCTTCCAGTCTTGTTTTTGCTGTCCCTATAGAGCTTCTCCATCTTTGGCTGCAAAGAATATAATTAATCTGATTTCAATGTTGACCATCTGGTGATGTCCATGTGTAGAGTCTTCTCTTGTGTTGTTGGAAGTGGATGTTTGCTATGACCATTGTGTTCTCTTGGCAAAACTCTATTAGCCTTTGCCCTACTTCATTCTGTACTCCAAAGCCAAATTTGCCTGTTACTCCAGGTGTTTCTTGACTTCCTACTTTTGCATCACAGGGCTCATCTTCTTGTTTCTCTTTTCTGAAGCATCACAGTTCTGCTCTGTTTCATATTTTATTCAGTTTTAGTTGTTTATGCAAGAAGGTAGGTCCTGTGCAAGATTCTTCTATATGAGAGTAAGATCTTTTCATTAAGTTGAAGACTGAAACTTAAAGCCCAAAAAGTTTGTTGGAAGCTCTGTGCTTGTTATGAGAAGTTCTGACTGCTGGACCTTGATTTCATTATCATTTCCCATAATAGTTATTATCTCTAAAATCTTTCTTTTGGACATCTCACTTCAAAATTCAATTATTCCTTGGTTCTTTATTCAGTTAAATAGCTCCAGATGAC
The DNA here is from genome assembly GCA_006410935.1 of Redunca redunca. NCBI lineage: Eukaryota > Metazoa > Chordata > Mammalia > Artiodactyla > Bovidae > Redunca > Redunca redunca. The sequence goes on from SJYQ01002244.1 coordinate 332,515, forward strand.
AAACCTCTCATTTTCTGTTAGGGTGTCAGTTCTCCCTTTAATTTTATTTTTTCCCGTTACATAACCTTATTCTGAAGATATTTCCCACTTAATCATTTGATACTTTAAGAATTAGTTTTTCAAGTTATTAATATTTTTAAATCTGTCAGATTTTTTATTTGTGGTGTTTTATACTACTATAGTGTCTATTCTTACTTTTACTCCTTTAATCATTTAATGTTTATTTTATAATCCTTTTCCTATTGTTATATCATCTTCAGTTTTTAGGTCTTAATTCTCTTGTTGGTTGTATCTATGGACACTTTCACATTGTTATTTGTTTCCTCATGTGGAAACAAAATTCTTGATTACATGTAAACAGCAGTTTTGTATTTGCTTATGACAGCATCCTTTGGATTTCAACATTGCTGAATTAGGTTTTATTTTAAATTTCATTTTACAGTTTTTATAAATATGAGTAGCAGAAATATAATTCTCATTAGTTCATTCACAGCTGATTTTTTAAAAATTTCCTTTCCATCCAAGGCACTGAATAAAGTAAGTACAAGGAAGCTTCCTTGTTGTTTCGCTGGCTGAGTTTATGAATAAAGTGGCGTTATGCAAGGTTTTGTTTCTGGTAGCCCCATCATATAAATCCCAAACCTATGCCTTTTGCCTCAAATGTTCTATGGTGTACTGGTCTCCCACTGTAAGATCTATATGAGGGTCTGAATCCCTATTAGCAACTGAGTCAGCACACATATATGTATGTTTGTGTGTACACATGTATTTATACACATAAATGCATAAAATGCACATATACATACGTACAAAAACCAAAGGCGTATGTATAAACAGTTACACGTGTATATATTTAAATCTACTCAACATTTCAATATATATGTAAAGAGAAGATGTGTCTTCTCTATCAGTTACCTGACATACAGCTGAAATGTGCCTGAAATTCCTTTGAGATGCTGGGATCTCTATGTATATGCATGTGTAATGTGTGAGCAGGGGAGAGGACTAAAGAAGGGATAGTTTTGCTTTGAATTACAGAGAAAACTTAACACACCTCATGATGAAATAACATGCCTTCTCCCTTCAGAACTACTCTTTCCTTATGTCCAGCTCCTAACCTCCCCCTTACAATCCCTCAAACAACCATACATGAAGTCTTTCCATCACATCTTCTAAAAATTTCTCCAGGTTGTTCACCCTCTCCTTCTTGTTTCAGGTTCTATCATATTTCACTCAGGCAACATCCCCTGAGAGAAACCTACATTCAGTCTTGTTCTGGCTCTCCTCGCACAGATGGCATAGTGATCTCTGTTAAACACAATTCTGATCATGTCATTCTTCTGCTGAAAATGACCAAATAGTCTCCAAATATTCTTAGAAGATAGGCCAAAACCCTTTACACGACCCAGCTCATTGTGCTGTAGCCTCATGTAGTACATTTATTTAACACACTGACTTTTAAGGTCCTTGAGTGTGCCAAGTTCCCTTCTAACTAGAGTCCTTTGCACATACTATTTGTTCTGCTTGTAACATTGTTCATGAAAATAATTAAATATTTATTCCTGTAGATTTTTGTTTAGTGTTTGTATCTCTTCATAGAGTATAAGTTCCATGAAGACAGGATCCAGTCTTGTTCCAGCTCTTAACAAGACATACTTGAGACATAGAATATGCCCAAAAACTATCGGCTGAAGGAAGAATGGAAACAAGAACAAGAAGAAAGAAATACAGTATTATGGCCTTAATTGGAATGAACATTTGATAAAGTGAAATTGATCCAACTATCAGTTTAGTTCAGTTCAGTCCCTCAGTCGTGTCCCCATGGACTTTACAGCCCCATGGACTGCAGCACGCCAGGCTTCCCTGCCCATCACCAACTCCCAGAGCCTGCTCAAACTCATGGCCTTCGAGTCAGTGATGCCATCCAGCCATTTCATCCTCTGTCATCCCCTTCTCCTCCTGCCTTCAATGTTTCCCAGCACTGGGGTCCTTTCCAATGAGTCAGTTCTTCGCATCAGGTGGTCAAGTCCTTTCAATGAATATTAAGGACTGATTTTCTTTAGGATTTACTGGTTTGATCTCCTTGCAGTCCAAGGGACTCTCAAGAGTCTTCTCCAACACCACAGTTCAAAAGCATCAATTCTTTGGTGCTCAGCTTTCTTCTTTATGGTCCAATTCTCACATCCATACATGACTACTGAGAAAACCATAGCTTTGACTAGACAGACCTTTGTTGGCAAAGTAATGTCTCTGCTTTTTCACGTGCTGTCTAGGTTTGTCCTAGATCCAACTGTAAACAACTGCAATTAATTGATCTTCATTTCCATTCCATTTTTGGTAAGGTGGCGGGGGGGGGGTAGGGTGATAAACTTGTTTTCTCGGTAGAGAAGGGAGACATTTAGAAAGAGGAGATTGGGAGCAGAGGTCAAAGTTTATGGACTTTATACTACACTTCATATTTTAGTTCATTTACTTATCATGGAGTGAACAAAAAAGTTACAACCCAAAACTCTGAGATAATTTCCTCCTACCACTACAAATACAGCCAACTCCAGTTAGCATGATTTATCATGATTTTGGAAAGTTGTTTTAGTAATGGTGACTTAAAGTAGCAATTTTGGGGGTAATGTATAACAATAAAAAAGCTACTTATTCTTTTTATGTTATCTTTGTGCTTTTTTCTCCCCAAAATAGAGTTTTCATTTGGTTTTCTGCTTTTCGGATAATAAAACACTGTATACATCCTGGCATCCTTGTAGAAGTTATTGATACAGTAGAGGGCAGTATAGGAGCACATCTCAGGATGAAAATACTGGGCTGCCTCTGGGCTCCCCTTGGAACGATGTGTGGCAAGGTCAGCTAGAGGAAGACTTAAGCAATTTAGGAAGCTACAAGTTTGGAAGATAAAGTAAGTATCAAGTCACTGAGTATCTCAAATTGTGGAAAACACATGAAATTTTAAACATGTTGATTTTTAGAAATTTTATATTTGATGCTCATAAACAGGAATACACACACTATTCTTGACAATGGTAGACCCTGGCTTTTCTTAGTTTGTTCTGTTAATGATCCATCCTTGTTTTTATTGAAAAAGCAAAAGTGATGAGTTTTAACAGGTTGGGTTTGTATTCATGACATAGACAAAGGAAGTTTAAGTATGAGCTATAAACATTTTTTCATGCTTGCAAAGATTACACCTAGGAATTTATTTTTATGTTATGTGGTCTCATGTTATTCTTATTTGGTTGAGTGAACTGGGAAGGTTACTGAACTTGGAGAAATAAATTCTGCAGTACTGTGTGCCATGCATTATGAGCCACCAAAAATAAATCACAGAGAGGAAGCACATGCCAAACAATTCCAAAGATACTTCTATTGACTGTGAAGCAGTTCAGTGCAGTGTTCAGCTAGGATGAGGCCATCAAGTTAGAGTATGTAGCTTCAGTGGAATTTATATAAAGCTCTAAAGTCTGTAAAGCTTGACAGAATTGAGCTATCATTTTTTTTTAAGGTTCCCTGTCATAGGAGGAGGTAGAAGTTGAAAGAAAGCAAGTAGGATGGCTTGGCTTACACACTTAGGTTTACCCATAGGTCAGTCTCACGGGTACTGGTAAAAGGTACACATGCCTATTTAATTACAGGGAAGTTTATGCAAGACTGGTGCTGTCCGTGGTACCTGGAAGACTGATAGTTCCAGGTACTCAGGGAGAAAGTGAAATAATTGGCTAATTGTGCTACCGATGACATGAGGCAAGAGAAGCATCCACAAAAAAAATTATGTTGGAAAAAAGAATTTATTTTCTTTTCCATACTCAAAAATTAACTTTATCTCATGGTTTTATGAGAACCAGATGATCTTTGGATATTCATTTTGGAATATATTCATTTGTGCTTTACAAATGATTTTGATAATAATAACAACCATAAAATAATAGAAATGATAACAATAATTACTTATATTGATAATAACAGAATTATACACTTCACAGAATTTAAGACTTCACATATTGACACTTCCAACTTTAGAAGCATCTAAAATTGATGGAGGGTTATAATCATTGTCAGCCAAACACCATTGCCTGTGAATTCAATTTGGTTATAGCTTTTTAAAAAAACTGTATTGAGAATTATTGTGCACACAGAAAATAATAGAGACAAATGTGCAACAAATGATTAAATATGTCTAAATAAAACAACTAAAACAGATTTTCTGATAAGTATAAAACAAGAATTCTAGGGGATAAGAAAGTATATTATAGTTAAAGTAGTATTCTGTTTCCCTTAGTGGTACATAAAACAATGCTGTATGTCACAATCAGTGGTGTCTTAGGTTTGATAAAATATGACATTTTTATATCCATTTTATGAGTGGAGAATCTGAGGCCAAGAAAGGCCAAGAAAATTCCCAGAAAACATAATAGAATATAGTTTCTCATCTATCATAGTTCGCCGCATATTCTGAATAGAAAGGCTAAAAGTGACTATTTCACTCTATTCTTACCTTCCTTTCCAATGAAAACTTCATTAACAATTGTTCGCATGCTTATAACTACTTAGTGAAAAAAGTTATACTTTCAAAAAAGAACCCAGAATGCCTATTTCGAACATAGGAAGCAAGTAGTACTATGATGTTGTCACATAACAGAAACTGAATTCTGAAAAGCCTCAAGAATTAAAAAGTTTATTTTGGCTCATTAAATCAACCCATAGTTAGAATAAATCTATGGAAATACAGAAAGTTCACAGAGTGAAATTGCTTTAAACACATAACAAAATTTAAATGTTAAACCTGTCCCAAACTTGATTGCCTGAACAGCATCCTTAAGTGCCCTACATTTCAGAAGAAAAGCATAGATATAAAAGAGACAAATGTAATATTTTGGCTCTTCCTTATAGTTCAAACAGTAAAGAATCTTCCTGCAATGCAGGAGGCCCAGGTTAGATCCCTGCATCAGGAAGATCCCCTGGAGAAGGGAATAGCAACCCACTCCAGTATTCTTGCCTGGAGAATCCCGTGGATGGAGGAGCCTGCTGGGCTACAGTTCGTGGAGTCATAGAGTCGGACACGATGGAGTGGCTAACACTAGTACCACTCTTACCAACGTTATACTCTCTTGTGGCAACAATTTCCTGTCTCTTGTCTCTCCAAGTAGAGTCTCAGAGTGTGGGATGAAAACTTGGAAGACAATACACTTAGAAGGCCAACTGGCCCAATGAAAACAAGCACCAGGCATATTTGGTAGGATCATCTGACAGTGTTAATGTCCAAATAACCGTCAGGCTTTGGATCTAGTTCAAATTCACATAGCCTTTACCTCTAGCAACCAGGTTCCAGATGCCTTCTCATTTATCACAGCCCTACAAAGGAGAAATTTTCAGATGCTGTGGGCAGGCATCATTATGTAAGCCAAGATTTTGTTTGATCCTGCTCAGTGCAAACAGAGATGGAATTCGATTTGAATATTGGCATTTGAAAGAAAGAGGCTTCTTACTCTGTGACCTTGAGGATAACTTCCTGCTGGAGAGGTAGACGCTATATCATGTTCGGTTCTGGAGTTAAAGGCATTACTTCCTGCATGGTGCAGAGCTATTTGCAAACAGTGTGTGACTCTGCATTGCTAAGCAATGTGAATAGCTCTGTGTATTTTACCCCCTGGCAGTTTACTTGGGATAAATGGAGAGAGCAGGGGTTTCTCCGAGTGATAAAAAGTACTAAAACACTATTTTGTTTACATTTCACCAATTAGTCACTTTTTCTAACCAACATCTCTTTGGAATAACAACATAATTTGCTTTAATCAGAGAGAGGGGTGTGTGTGTGTGTGTGTGTGTATGTATGTGTTAGTCAGTCATGTTCAACTCTTTGCTGCCCCATGTACTGTATCCCACCAAGGCTTCTCTGTCCTTGGAATTCTGCAGGCAAGAACACTGCAGTGGATAGCCATTTCCTTCTCCAGGGGATCTTCAGCGTGCAGGGATTGAACTCAGCCTCCTGCTTTGCAGGCAGATTCTTTACTATCTGAACCATCAGGGAAGCCCGATCAGAGAGGAACCCAGCTAAAATCATTTCCAGAGGAAAGGAGTTTGAATTTCAAGGAAGAACCTCAATCACAATCTCCCAGTTCATCCCACTACCCCCCTTTCCTCCTTACTATTCACATATTTGTTCTCTACATCTGTCTCTCCATTTCTGCTTTGTAAAGATCGTCTATACCAGTTTTGTCAGGTTCCACACATACGAGTTAATATATGATATTTGTTTTTTCTCTTTCTGACTACATTATGTATAAAATAAATAACCAATGAGAACCTGTTACCGAGTCAAAACTTCCCCTGCTCACCACAGGATAAGTCATTGAATCTGAGACGAGGTGTTGGGACTAGGAAGGGACTAGGAAGTTTTGCCAAGCACCTGGTGGGTGCTGTGTGTGCCACACAAAGAAGTTAAGAATATCACAGTACTTCACAGGTGAGCAAGGTCAGGTTATCTCCCAGAGGTAGGCCATTATGTATGCTTTAATGCCAAAAGCAGGAAGATAAAGGGTTAAAGTCACAGAAACAGATCCTGTGTAAATTCAAATTAACCCTTCCTGGCTACAAGCCTGGATAGCACAGGAACCTCTCCTCAATCCTCTCTGGTGAAGTAAATGGGAGTGAAGTGAAAGTCGCTCAGTTGAACTTTCAGACATGAGAGTCTGAAACGCAGTTCTTGGGTTCAGTCTCAAAAACGACAGAATCATCTCTGTTCATGTCCAAGGCAAACCATTCAATATCACGGTAATCCAAGTCTATGCCCCAACCAGTAATGCTGAAGATGCTGACGTTGAATGGTTCTATGAAGACCTACAAGAACTTCTAGAACTAACACCAAAAAAAGATGACGTTTTCATCATAGAGGACTGGAATGCAAAAATAGGAAGTCAAGAGATACCTGGAATAACAGGCAAATTTGGCCTTGAAGTAAGTACAGAATGAAGCAGGCCAAAGGCTAACAGAGTTTTGCCAAGAGAACACAATGGTCATAGCAAACATCCACTTCCAACAACACAGGAGAAGACTCTACACATGGACATCACCAGATGGTCAATACCGAAATCCGATTGATTATATTCTTTGTAGCCAAAGATGGAGAAGCTCTATACAGTGAGCAAAAACAAGACCAGGAGCTGACTGTGGCTCAGATCATGAACTCCTTATTGCCAAATTCAGATTTAAATTGAAGAAAGTGGGGAAAACCATTAGACCATCCAGGTATGACCTAAATCACATCCCTTCTAATTATACAGTGAAAGTGAGAAATAGATTTAAGAAATTAGATCTGATAGACAGAGTGCCTGAAGAACTGTGGACAGAGGTTCGTGACATTGTACAGGAGGCAATGATCAAGACCATCCCCAAGAAAAAGAAATGCAAAAAGGCAAAATGGTTGTCTGAGGAGGCCTTACAAACAACTATGAAAAGAGAAGCTAAAGGCAAAGGAAAAAGGAAAGATATACCTATTTGAATGCAGAGTTCCAAAGAATAGCAAGGAGAGATAAGAAAGCCTTCCTCCATGAGCAATTCAGTGAAATAGAGGAAAACAATAGAATGGGAAAGACTAGAGAGCTCTTCGAGAAAATTAGAGATACCAAGGGAACATTTCATGCAAAGATGGGCTCAATAAAGGACAGGAATGGTATGGACCTAACGGAAGCAGAAGATATTAAGAAGAGGCGGCAAGAACACACAGAAGAACTGTACAAAAAAGATCTTCACGACCCAGATAATCATGATGGTGTGATCACTCACCTAGAGCCAGACATCCTGGAATGTGAAGTCAAGTGGACCTTAGGAAGCATCACTGTGAACAAAGCTAGTGGAGGTGATGGAATTCCAGTTGAGCTATTTCAACTCCTAAAAGATGATGCTGTGAAAGTGCTGCACTCAATATGCTAGCAAATCTGGAAAACTCAGCAATGGCCACGGGATTGGAAAAGGTCAGTTTTCATTCCAATCCAAAGAAAGACAATGCTAAAGGATGCTCAAACTACTGCACAATTGCGCTCATCTCACATGCTAGCAAGGTAATGCTCAAAATTTTCCAAGCCAGGCTTCAACAGTACCTGCATGGAGAACCTCCAGATGTTCAAGCTGGTTTTAGAAAAGGCAGAGGAACCAGAGATCAAATTGCCAACATCCAGTGAATCTTTGAAAAAGCAAGAGAGTTCCAGAAAAAATTTACTTCTGCTTTATTTACTATACCAAAGCCTTTGACTTTGTGGATCACAACAAACTGTGGAAAATTCTGAAAGAGATGGGAATACCAGACCACCTGACCTGCCTCCTGAGAAACCTATATGAAGGTCAGGAAGCAACAGTTAGAACTGGACATGAAACAATGGACTGGTTCCAAATTGGGAAAGGAGTATGTCAAGGCTGTGTATTGTCACCCCGCTTATTTAACTTATATGCAGAGTACATCATAGGAAACTCTGGGCTGGATGAAGCACAATCTGGAATCAAGATTGCTGGGAGAAATACCAATAACCTCAGATATGCAGATGACACCATCCATATGGCAGAAAGTGAAGAACTAAAGAGTCTCTTGATGAAAGTGAAAGAGGAGAGTGAAAAAGTTGGCTTGAAACTCAATATTCGGAAAACTAAGATCATGGCATCTGGTCCCATCGCTTCTTTGCAAATAGATGGGGAAACTGTGGAAACAGTGAGAGACTTTATTTTTGGGGGCTCCAAAATCACTGCAGATGGAGACTGCAGCCATAAAATTAAAAGATGCTTGCTCCTTGGAAGAAAACTATGACAAACCTAGACAGCATATTAAAAAGCAGAGACATTGCTTTGCCAACAGAGGTCAGTCTAGTCAAAGCTATGGTTTTCTAGTAGTCATGTATGGATGTGAGTTGGACTGTAAAGAAAGTTGGGCACCGAAGAATTGATGATTTTGAACTGTGGTATAGGAGAAGACTCTTGAGAATCCCTTGGACTGCAAGGAGATCCAACCAGTCCATCCTAAAGGAAATCAATCCTTAGTATTCATTGGAAGGCCTGGTGCTGGAGCTGAAACTCCAATAACTTGAACCACCTGATGCAAAGAACTGACTCATTGGCAAGGACCCTGATGCTGGGCAAGATTGAAGGCAGGAAAAGGGGATGACAGAGGATGAGTTGGCTGGATGGCATCACATACTCATTGGACATGAGTTTGAGCAAGCTCCAGGAGTTGGTGATGGATAGGGAAGCCTTGTGTTCTGTAGTCCATGGGGTGGCAAAGAGTCAGACATGACTGAGAGGCTGAACCTAACTGATACTCCAATAAAAATATTTCAAAAATAAAGGAAGAATGAAGAAAACAGAGGGAAGGCCACAGAAGTGGGAGGAAAAGTATCTGCAAATATCTTTTGATCTATTGGATGGGAACAATATAACTGTTCATATTAGGTTTTCTTGTGCTCATTGAAATTCTAGTAAAATCCCTCGGAAGTTTCATGTGCATAAATTAGGCCATTTAGTCAAGAATTCAAGTAAACCAAGTTTAGATGCATTTCTTGTCGTTTACAGTATTACTTATATGCAGTTTTTCTCTCTGCATAAGGAATCAAATTCTTGGCTCTTTTGGCCATGCAGAATTGTTTGTCTAATATTGTCTTGGCTCAGTTAGGAACATCAGAGTTCTTTGTAACTTAAATTTTAATGCATACACTTCATGGATTTTTAAATTATTCTGTTTAGAATAACTTTCTGGGCTGAGGATTATATAGGTCAGCCTTAGAGGGAGATGTGATTCGCTAACCTAAAAGGATGAGGAAAGATCAGTGCTCAGAGGATATAAAAACCTATTCTTGCTTAAGTTTTCATTTTCACTGCGGCTATAAATAGCCTCACTTAAGTGAAAGGGTGCATTCTAAGTCATCCTCTGTAGCAGATGAAGACATTAGCACATTGCATGTACTTTATTGGTCTGACCATTTAAAGTTTCGTTGTAGGCTGACACATGACAGAGTTCCCATTTAAATCTTAGAATTAACGAGCTTCAAAAGCAACCTTATTAAGGTTAAAGGAATGAACTTACAATGTCTGTGTTTGGAGTAAAGGTGATGAGATACCCAGTCAATTGCTCACTGAATAGCTTGTCATCTCTGTGTCTGCTGTTGGAGCTCTACCAATGGACCATTCCATTGCAGGTAACGAGCATGATTCTCAAATTTTAAGGTACTCAAATAGAAGATATCATTCTATCACTTCATAAGTAGCAGTTTGAAGACCTCTTAAGTAAACATACTATTAAACATGTTTTATTAGACATATTACATAGATGGATGAGGTTATGAGCTCAGTAGTGAATCACCAAACTTATCTAAAAGCTACAGAAAAATTAGGAATTAATTTGGCATGTTCCCTCTCTTTTCATTTACAAGTAGATTCACAAGTTTTAATATGGTTTATGTACCATATTAGTTTGAGTCCAGTTTAGGTACATGGCTGAATAGAAATCTTGGCATAAAATGTAGACTTAATTACTATCCTCCAGAAACAAGAACTGGCATATTTAATCACATCATTACTGTAACAACAGTATAAGCAAATAAAGAGATTCAGGACCAAGTTGAAGGTCTACAGGTAAAAAATTTAAATAAATCACTTGTGTATTTCCGTTGTTACTCTCTTTATTGCAAAGTGGCTGGTTGCTTCTAACATTTTACATTTCAAACCTTAATATAGTCAGACTGCTCATTCACCCAGCTCACTAACTAATGATGTTTATTAGTTTTACTGCAAGCATTTTTCCCAGAGAAGTTAGCATTGTGCTGCCATTAATAATACCCCTGGAAGGTGATGACTGGTGGATCCTGGAGAACCAAGTTCAATCTCAAAACGTTATTATACTTAGCAATGCAATATGAACCCACACTTCTGTGTTTGTGACCTACAGGGAAATAATTGCTTTGTTCCTAATTCGTGAAGCAAAGAGAAAATAGGATAGTGCAAAAACTAAAATTGTCATTCAATGTTACGAAGCATGTAGAAAGAAGAAAGGAAGTGAATGCAATGGTGACTAACTCAGAAAAGTCAAAGGTGCTATCTAGGAAAAAGTGTGAGAGGAAGAGAAAATGTTACAAAAGTTAGTTGAAGAGAAACATTATTTTTTTTAATACCAAGAATCAAATGCTTATAGATGGGTAAATAATCTTTTTATTGTTATCTCCATCATTAGGCTTTGAGCTACAGGTAGAAAATCTTTCTTGTTACTAGAAATAAATTTATAATCTAGTAGAATATACCATTGACATCAGTCAGAATGGCTGCTCTCCAAAAGTCTACAAGCAATAAATGCTGGAGAGGGTGAGGAAAAAAGGGAACCCTCTTACACTGTTGATGGGAATGCAAACTAGTACAGCCACTATGAACAGCGGTGAGATTCCTTAAAAAACTGGAAATAGAACTGCCTTATGACCCAGCAATCCCACTGCTGGGCATACACAGTGAGGAAACCAGAATTGAAAGAAACACATGTACCCCAATGTTCATTGCAGCACTGTTTATAATAGCCAGGACATGGAAGCAACCTAGATGTCCATCAGCAGATGAATGGATAAGAAAGCTGTGGTACATATATACAGTGGAATATTACTCAGCCATTAAAAAGAATACATTTGAATCAGTTCTAATGAGGTGGATGAAACTGGAGCCTATTATACAGAGTGAAGAAAGCCAGAAAGAAAAACACCAATATAGTATTCTAATGCATATATATGGAATTTAGAAAAATGGTAACGATAACCCTGTATGCGAGACAGCAAAAGAGACACAGATGTATAGAACAGTCTTTTGGACTCTGTGGAAGAGGGAGAGGGTGGGATGATTTGGGAGAATGGCGTTGAAACATGTATACTAACATGTAAGAAATGAATCTCCAGTCTAGGTTCATTGCAGGATACTTGATGTTTGGGGATGGTGCACTGGGATGACCCAGAGGGATGGTATAGGGAGGGAGGTGGAAGTGGAGTTCAGGATTGGGAACACATGTACACCCATGGTGGATTATGTTGATGTATGGCAAAACCAATACAATATTGTAAAGTAAAAAAAAAAAATTAAAAAAAGTCAAAACAAAGGTAAAAAAAAATATATTGCTTTAGAGGATGTAATTGTAACATTTCATGAGCACAATTATTTGGCCATGAATTTCCATGAAATGAGTATGGTTTACTCAGGTATTCTACAAAATTATGAGAAGAACAATATCAAATTGGCTATTCTCAGTGGAAGTTAATATATCATTTTTATCCCTATGCATTTGTGAAAACGTTCAAGAAAATGTTTCTTCCATATACTTCTATCCCTGTCTACACATTTTCTCTTGTTGCAGTATTAGTCTCTGCTATCAGCTGTGAGCCAAGGTTGTTTTGAGCAATTTTGTCTAATCTTGCTGATCAACAAATATTTACTGGGATATCTACAATGTGGAAAGTCCTGGTTTTTTTGGTGCTATAGGTGAAAATTTTAAAAGCATAGAATATAGTTTTCTTTCATTGAAATCAGAACTTTTATGTATGTGAAGTGAAGTGAAGTGAAATGAAGTCGCTCAGTTGTGTCCGGCTCTTTGCAACCCCATGGACTGTAGCCTACCAGGCTCCCCAGTCCATGGGATTTTCCAGACAAGAATACTGGAGTGGGTTGGCATTTCCTTCTCCAGGGGATCTTCCCGACCCAGGGATCGAACCTGCGTCTCCCACATTGGAGGCAGACGCTTTACTGTCTGAGCTACCAGGGAAGCCCATGTATGTGAAACAACAATATTAATAGTATGAGTATTCATGGAGAGATCAGGATACGCTGGTGCAGAGCAGAGTCAAGGTAAACATCTACAGAAGATACACAAGAAATGAGCAGCTGGTTGCCTCTAGGAAAGGACACTGGGAATTTGAAGTAGAAGGAGATTTCTGCTTTTCCCTGTATACCCTTTTGTGTGGCTATAATTATTTACTTGTGTTCATAGTGAGTGAGAGTGAAGTTACTCAGTCGTGTCCGACTCTTTGCGACCCCACGGACTGTAGCCTACCAGGCTCCTCCAACCATGGGATTCTCCAGGCAAGAGTACTGGAGTGGGTTGCCATTTCCTTCTCCAGGAGATCTTCCTAACCCAAGGATTGAACCCAGGTCTCCCGCATTACAGGCAGACGCTTTACCACTTGTGTCCATATAACTTTTAAATTAAATATGCTTACCCCCCCTATTTGTTGGTCACATACAGCATGCAAGGATCTTAGTTCCCCAGCCAGGGATTAAACCCACACTACCTGCAGTGGAAGTGCTGTGTCTTAACCACTGGACTGCCAGAAAACTATGTTTTCTGAAGGTAGTATAAAGCTAGATTGTGAGGGAACTTGAATTCCAAACTAAGGAGTTTTAATTTTTCTCTGTAAGCTCTGGGAACACAAAGACAATTTTAAATTTGTTAATATTATAACAAATCATTGTGCTACAATTTTGGAAAGACTGGAGCAAAGAAGGATGAGAGGAAAATGCATAACACATCAGACAGTTTATAGTATAATTTTCTTTACTTTCAGATTATTGATATGAGACATTAACATTTTTTGTAAAGCATTATTGGGATATAATCCACCCATGAACAATATATGATTTCAAGTATTTTTCATATAGTCAGAGGTGCATGTGATAGTCAGTTTTACACATTGCATCACCTCAGAAAGAAGCCCTATGCCCTTTACCTCTCACCTCTCTTTCACGCATAACCCCTAACTCTAAGCAATCATTGAGCCCTAAGAAACTGTACTTTTTGTCTCTATAGATTTGCCTGTTCTGGAGGTATATATGAGTGGAATCAAGTAGTATGTGAACTTTTGTGACTGGCTCATTTCACTCACCATAATGTCTCAAGGCTTACACCTTTCTTTTTCTGGGCAGATAGTATTCTGTTAAATGGACATACTACATTTTGTTTATCCATTTGTCAGTTGATGAATATTTGTGTTGCTCCCACTTTTTGGCTATTATGAATAATGCTGCCATAAAAATTCATGTACAGGTTTTTATGAACCTAAGTTTTCATTTCTGTTGGCTATATACCTAGGAGTGGAAATGCTGCTTCATATGGCAAGTCTATGTCTGATTGTTTGAGGAACTGTCAAACTACTTTCCAAAGCAGCTACACTATTTACATTCCACCAGCAGTGAATGAAGTTTCTGATTGCTTCACATCCTCCCCATCACTTGTTATTTTCTGTCTTTTTGATTCCAACTATGCTTATGGGCGGGGCTTCCCTGGTGGTGCAGAGGTTAAAGCGTCTGCCTGCAATGTGGGAGACCTGGGTTCGATCCCTGGGTCGGGAAGATCCCCTGGAGAAGAAAATGACAACCCACTCCAGTACTCTTGCCTGGAAAATCCCATGGACGGAGAAGCTTGGTGGGCTACAATCCACGGGTTGCAAAGAGTCGGACACGACTGAGCGACTTCACTTCACGTCACTTCATGCTTGTGGGTATGGATTGGAATCGCATTGTGGTTTTGATTTGCAGTTCCTTGATGACTAAAGGTTTTCAGCATCTTTTTATGTGCTTGTTTGCCATTTGTATGTTTTTATTGAAGAAATGCCTATTCAACATCTCTTCCTGTTTTAAAAGTTGGCTTGCTTGTCTTTGTGTTGCTGAGCTGTAAGATCTTTTCATATTATGGATATGATTACCTTACAACACAGTTTTTTTCTCCCACTGTGTAATGTTACTTTTTTTCATGGTATCATTTGAAACACAAAAGTCTTCAGTTTTGAAGACTTTCAAATTATCTATTTTTACCTAGTGTTGCTCATTTTGTGGTGTCATATTTAAAATTCTTTTGCCAAATTTGAGGTCATGAAGATTTACCCCTGTGTGGTCTTATAGTTTTATAGTTTGAGCATTTACATTTAAGTCTTTGATATATCCTGAATTAATATTTTGTGTATTGTGTGGGATAAGAATTAAATTACTTTCTTTCTCTCTATTTTTTTTGCATGCAATTACCCAGCATCCTTTGTTGAGAAGACTATTCTTTTCTCATTAAATAGTCTGAGCACTCTTGATGAAAATCAGTTGACCATAGACACATGACTTTATTTCTGGACATTCAGGTATATTTAATTGGTCCGCATATCTTGATTACTGTTGTTTTGTAAGTTTTGCAATTGGAAAGTGTGTTTGTTTTGGCAATCTGTGTCTCTTGTAATTCCACAGGTGTATAGACTCAGTTTGCCAATTTCTAGAAAAAAGCTGAGATTCTAATAAGGATTACATAGATCAGTTTGGGGAGTGTTTGTATTTTCTATCTTTAATTTCAATAATATTTTGTAGTTTTCAGAGTATGTTTAGCACTTCTTTTGTTAAATTTATTACTATTTTATTCTTTTTGATGTTACTGTAAATGAAATTGCTCTCTTAATTTCATTTTTAGATTGTTCACTGCAAGAGTAAGGTAACACAATTGATTTTTTTAATATTGATCTTGTATCCTGCAACCTCATTGAACTCATTCAATAGTTCTAATAATTTATAACATACTCTTTATTTAAAAAAAACAAAAGCAAGAAATGTTTATCTGCTTGAAGAAACTGTGTAGGGAGAAGAGAGGGCAACCATAGTTATATGAGTTTGTTCTTCTCGTTTGTATCTTTCTCTTACCTTTTTAGGTATGGCCATCCTCATTCTCAGTTCCCTAATACGTAACCAACTTACCCAAACATGTGTTAATTCAGCTTACAGCAGTCACTTAATCCTTGTGTATCTAGATTGAGCATATTTGGTTTCTGAATCAAAATGTGAAAGCAAAGGATGAGAAAAGAAAATTTGAATATAAACCCTATATCTCAGACATTTGTATATCTATGCTTCTCTGTTTCTTACACGTGCTCTTACTGAAGCACGTTTTACTTTCCAGCACACGCTTGCTTTCCGGAGAGAAAATTGCTGGCTAATTCGAGTTAGCTTGCTGCTGCTGCTGTGTGGTCGCTTCAGTTGTGTCCGGTTCTTTGTGAGCCCATGGACTGTAGCCCTCCAGGCTCCTCTGTCCATGGGGATTCTTCAGACCAGAATACTGGAGTGGATTTCCATGTCCTCCTCCAGGGGATCTTCCCAACCCAGGGACTGAACCCAGGTCTTCTGCATTGTTGGTCTACCACATTTTTTATTGTCTGAGCCACCAGGGAAGCCCTGAGTTAGCTTACTACTTACTATTCACTTTGTAATATCCAGCTGGTCATTGTTTCTTAGTATGAAGACTGAAAATGAAAAATTAGGTCACTTCTAAGGTTATGCATTAGCTTTTCAACATCATTTTATTCTTCTAACTTTTTCATGTGCAAATATCTGCCAATGCAATATATAGGTAATCATGACTCTTTTCCAGGTATTAACTTTTAGTTTCAAATTCTGCTTTTCTCATTCGAGTCTCTTGAAGCACTTTTTTTTTTTCATATTACAACATTGTGACTTGCCAAAAATGGTTTTAGTTTCAATATCTTATTTTGGTATTTCGTTGTAATTACCTTGAAAAGTGTGTATTGGTCCTCCCCTCTCTCCTAATTAAGTCTTAGGATTTAACTTTAATCTTTGAAAAATATTCTTTATCAAATTTTTAAGCAGATATATAATTCTATTTGCAGTATTTAGAAACTTTTCCTTCTATAGACAAGCCTGAAACCTTGAACTTCAAAATTTCTAGAACCTCAAAATTTACTAACTTGGTGATACATTGAAAAGAATTAAATTATTGTGCAGCGTTCCTAACTGGGTTTTTCCGGTAGCTCAGTCGGTGAAGAATCTGCCTACAGTGCAGGAGGCTGGGTTTGATCCCTGGGTCGGAAAGATCCCCTGGATAAGGGAATGACTACCCACTCCGGTATTCTTGCCTGGAGAATTCCATGAATGCAGGAGCCTGGCAGGCTACAGTCCATGGCATAGCAAAGTGTCAGGCACAACCACGTGATTAACACACACACAACCCCCCCCACCCCAAACTACCACCACTATTCTCATTTTTAAAAAGTGTCTAGGAGGAGCTGGGATAGAAAGGGAAGCGTTCTGAGTTTGGAACTAGCTATCAGAAACTATAGAAAGCAAATACTTAAAATAGAAATTGTGAAAAAACAGGTGTCTTTTTTTTTTTAAAGGACGGAATAAAGCTATGTAAAACCCACTACAGAAGTAATATCAGATGTCTTCATCATTCTCTCCTCCAGCCTCTCTCCTCAAATATTCAGGTAATGAAAATTAGAGCGTGGTGGGGGGCTGACACAGAGATGTTTTTGTTTGTTTCACCACTGAACTTTTAGGAAAATGAAAAAAAGATGTCCATCTCAAGTTTACATGATCTGTGACTATGCGGAATGAAATGTTAAACAGGTTTATTTAGCTGCTATGTAAACAGGTAAAGAAAACAGGTTATTAATCACGTAAAGTATGTAAATTAATCACCCTAAAGTACTAGAACAATGTGAAGATGATAATGGCTCGCATCCCCCAGTATTCCAACTCAAAGCTTTGGAAAAAAAGTGAGTTTTCTGTGTTTTTAAGAGAAGGAAATAGGCAGGTGGGTCAGATCTTATTTCTTTCTTTCTCCCTCTGTGTCTCAGCCGAAGCGGAATCTGAGGCCGCCTGCTCTTCTAACCTGCACTGGCAGCGCGGTCGGCAGCAGCCTGAATAGCTTGGGGCAGGAGGTGCAAGCACATGGCAGCCCCCTCTGAACATCAGCTAATTCCGTGCTCTGGCTGTAGCCTTGGGAGCCCGAGAAATCCCAGACAGATGCTTTTTCTAAGTGTAAGGGAGAACATAAAAACTGATCCTCCTAAAAAAAGGAGATAAAAATAAAAAGTACATCTGTGTATTTGAATCCAGCATGAGGCAGGTAACAATGAAGATTTCATTAGCAAATTTAAACACTTCGGTGCCTG
The DNA here is from genome assembly GCA_006410935.1 of Redunca redunca. Lineage (NCBI taxonomy): Eukaryota > Metazoa > Chordata > Mammalia > Artiodactyla > Bovidae > Redunca > Redunca redunca. Next base: position 350,460 of record SJYQ01002244.1, read on the forward strand.
CAAATTTATCCTCTAGTCATTTTTTTCCAGTTTTCTTTCCAAAATCAAGTACCACAAACTAAAGTTTATACATACATACGTGTATGCATTGTACACTCAGTTATGTCCGACTCTTTGTGACCCCATGGACTGTAGCCTGCCAGGCTTCTCTGTCCATGGGATTCTCCAGGCAAAATTGCTGGAGTGGTTGCCATTTCCCCCTCCAGGGGATCTTCCTGACCCAGAGATTGAACTCATGTGTCTTGTGTCTCCTGCATTGGCAGGCAGATTCTTTACCACTGCTCCACCTGGGAAGCCCTGCATGAGTGTGTGTGTGTGTGTGTGTGTGTGTGTGTGCATGCGTGTGTGCTAAGTCACTTCAGTTATGCCCGGGACTCTGACCCCATGGACTATACCCTGCAAGCGTCCTCTGTCTGAGGGATTTCCCAGGCAAGAATACTGGAGTGGGTTGCCATTTCCTTCTCTGGGGATCTTCCTGACCCAGGGATTGAACCCACGTCTCTTCAGAGGGTTCTTTACCACTAGAGCCACCTGGGAAACCTATATATATAATCAACTAGTATGAATAAGGGCTTCCCTGGTCACTCAGAGGGTAAAGTGTCTGCTTGCAATGCGGGAGACCTGGGTTTGATCCCTGGGTCAGGAAGATCCCCTGGAGAGGGAAATGGCAACCCACTCCAGTATTCTTGCCTGGAGAATCCCATGGACGGAGGAGTCTGGTGGGCTACAGTCCACGGGGTCGCAAAGAGTCAGACACAACTGAGCGAGCAACTTAATGACTTGGTATGCATAAGACAAGTTAACGTACTGTTTAATTTTCAGTCAAGCATTCAACCAAGCTTCATAGCCACTTCCTATGTGCCAGTTTCAGGAACCTGGGAGGATGCTGTTGTGTGCTGTTGTTCTGATAGAAAAGGTATAGACATCCGAGTTGGGCATCTTTGAGTTGGAATAATGGCTTCACTCCTGGTAATCATGTGTTCTTAGAAATTTCTTTCACAGATGAAAAGAATCTGTTCCCCATCAAGCTTTCAGAAGGATTTTGATACTGGGTCTTCCTCCTAGGCCCTGAGTCGGAGAAATGCTTGTGTGCACACAAACAGTGGTAGAATCCACTGAGGATTTCTTTTAAGAATCAGACTATGTGGTCCCTGAATCCCTGCTTCTAGAAAGAGTGAAATTTTTGTGGGAAACAAAAGGTTGCTCTCATTTCAGTGTGTTAGTTCACTATGGCTGCCATCATAAAATACTGCAGTCTGGGCAGCTTAAAGGATAGACATTAATTTTGTCATCGTTCTGGAAGCTGGAAGTCCAAGTTGCAGTGCTGGAAGAGTTGGTTTCTGGTGAAACATCTCTTCTTGGCGTGTGTACAGCTTTCTATTCATGTGACCTCACATGGGTTTTATTTTTCCCCTGTGGGCACGCACTCCTAGTGTTTCTTTGTCTTCTTCTAAGGTTACCAGTTGTATTGGATTAAAGCCTCACTCTTAAGACCTCATTTAACTTTAATTATCACTTTGAGGATCCTATCTCCAACTACAGTCACCCTGGGGGTTAGGGCTCCTATGTGTGAATTTTTATGGGGACACAATTCAGTCTATAAAATTTAGGAAAGCCATTTATTCTTTTGTGGTATATGTGATAAACTGTAACCTGGCAATTACTATTTATTCAAAGTCACTCTGTCAATCACACACCCATACACGCACGCACATACACTCATCCCCACAACCCTCAGACACATAGACACAACCCTTGGTTTATGTTGTCTCCATTTCTGAATTTTATTTTAAAAAATATTTTCTTGGCCACACCACATGGTACATGGGATCTTAGTTCCCCAGTCATGGCCCTTGCATTGGAAACACTGAGTTTTAACCACTGGATCACCAAGGAAGTCTCCATTTCTGAATTTTACACTAGTGTTTCTGACAACCATAATGCATGGCTAGTGATTGATAATTTATTTTCCCATAACAAAGTTTTTTTTCATTTTCCATATTTGGATGGATGATAATAATCATTATTTTCATCTTATTTGATACTACTACTATTATTCTTTATTGAGTCCCAAGTATTGTGGTTCCTTTATAACCTTAACCTCCATCTTACAAAGGAGGAGATAAGCTTTGAGAAGTAGTGAGTTGCCTAAGGCCTCAGAGCTGGTAAATTTCATGCTGTCTGACTCAAGGCTAGAGCTCCTAACCTCATACAGCAGAAATTTAACACACCAAGGTCATAGAGTCAAAGCTATAGTTGTTTTCAGTAGTCATGTACAGATGTGAGAGTTGGACCATAAAGAAGGCTGAGTGCTGCAGAGTTGATGCTTTTGAACTGTAGTGCTGGAGAAGACTCTTGAGAGTCCCTGGCGCAGCAAGATCAAACCAGTCAATCCTGAAGGAGGATCAACCCTGAATATTCATTGGAGGGGCTGATGCTGAAGCTGAAGCTCCAATACTTTGGCCACCTGATGAGAAGAGCCATTTCATTGGGAAAGACCCTGATGCAGGGACAGATTGAAGGCAGGAGGAGAAGGGGATGACAGAGAATGAGATGGTTGGGTGGACATGAGTTTGAGCAAACTCCAGGAGACAGTGAAGGACAGGGAAGCCTGGCTTGCTGCAGCCCACGGGGTCACAAAGAGTCAGACACTACTGAGCAGCTGAACAACAGCAAGAGCAACGATGATGAGTTTTAGGGAGCCCAGTCTTAGTTAGGGCTGGCATTTCAGCCTATGCCTGAGTGGGCGGAGCACTGGGTAGAGGCTCCTGTCTGTCTGTCATTAAAATATTTCAGGCTGCTTATTTCCACCTTGTTTACAGCTGCTCATTTGTAATCTCTCCCCTCCCTGTCTGTCATGGCTCTGCCCAGAAGGACTACGAAGATGAATAAAATACAGTTCCTGGGCAAAACTCAAAATGCAACTAGGTAGTAGATGTATCTGATTATTTAAAATACCTCACGATGAACAGAGTACTTTATAAAGTCAGTTCATACTGTTGTAACAGTAATAAAATAAAAATAGAAATATCTGGGGTGGCCATAAAATAGTTTATTCTGGAATAACTTTGAGGCATAAATAGGAGGTAACTAAAAGTTTGCCAGGCAAGGCAGAAGGTGTTCCAGGTTGGAGCACAGCATGTTTCTATGTTATGATATTTGTTTAATGGTGGGTTTTTGTTTTGCAACATTTAAAAAAAAGAACTAATGTACATTAGCCCTGTCTCTTCTACATCCTCACTCCCCCAGTCAGTACTAGTGTTTCCTGCCCTGCAGGTATGTCCTCCAGGTGAAAATAAAGTGCCAGGCATTTGATAACTAAACAGCCTGGCAAATTTAGGATTATGTAAATTGGATGTACACTTATAGCAACTATGGAATGCTTTTACTTTACTGAGAGTAGATAGGAATGGATAAACATCAAAAGTTAACATATCAGTTATTAATTGAATCAACAATGTGTGCTGTGCTGTGCTTAGCCGCTCAGTCATGTCTGATTCTTTGTGACCCCATGGCCTGTAGCCCACCAGGGACCTCTGTCCATGGGGATTCTTCAGACAAGAATACTGGCATGGGTTGCCATGCCCTCCTCCAGGGGATCTTCCCAACCCAGGGGTCGAATCCAGATCCCAGGTTTCCCGCATTGCAGGCAGATTCTTTACCATCTGAGCCGCCAGGAAAGCCCATGAACACTGGAGTGGGTAGCCTATCTCTTCTCCAGGGGATCTTCCCAACTCAGGAATTGAAACAGGGTCTCCTGCATTGCAGGCAGATTCTTTACCAGCTGAACTACTGATCTGAAACTGTCAAATCAGAATGCCTCCTGTCACTCCCATTCCTTGGCGGGGGGAAAACAAAATATTTACCCACCCAGCAGGAAAGGCCTCTCATTTATTCCCTACTCACATATGATCAGTTTGAGGTTTATTAGAACTGGGCATATTTTACAAATAAGGAACTTTATTCCTGTATCACTTCTAGCACAACAAATAATCCTGTTTTTGAGGTCACAGACTTCATCCTTCCTGACAGCCTGGTACAAGCCCCTGAGCTGCTCTTAACCCAGGTCAATAGATCTCTCTCTCCATCTATTTTTCTCCATCTTTGCTCTAGTCTTAGAGTACAAGGCATCAATCTTTTGATAATGATATCCTTTCTGTCTGTGCCCTGGTCTCTTCCCCACTCCTGCTCTCATAAAACCTTCCTACCATTATCTTCAAATTGCTGACTCCTTGCTGAAAAAGCAGAGCCACTGGGGCTGGGAAGAAAGCAGCGGGGAATGAGATAACTAGGGAACTTCTTAACGCTCTTCTCTCGCACACATCTCATCCTCCAGATAAACACGCGTCTCTGGCCACTTCTGTGACAGGTTCCTTCTGCAAGCGTCCAGCTCTGGCAGCGAGGGAGCAGAACAAGTTGGACCTGAGGGCGAATTGGAAAGTGGGAAGAGCAGAAAGGCCTGGATGAGCTGAACAGTGGAAAATGAGAATTTGGGATATTTTCATGGAAATTCACATGGAACACTGGCAGCAGGAAACAGATCTACTGAAAAAAAATATATATAAAAGGCAAAATATGTAGTATGCAAGTATAGGCTAAGTAAATACCTGCCAGGAAATCAACTTGTGGGGTTAGTTCAATAATAGCTGAAATAGAGACTACATGGGTTAACCTTCGGACAGACATTCTTAGGATCAAAGAAAGGAACTGAAGAATAACACCGGCCGACTGCAGTGTTCTGTGAGAAGAGCAAAAGTGGGCGAGGAAAACTCTCATTTTCTGGTGATAACAGAGTGCTTTAAGCAGTGGTTTCTGAATCTGGCTGATCATTGGAATCATCTGAGAAGCCTTTAAAATATATATTATGTGGCCTTCCGTGGACCTATTTAGTCAGAATCTCTAGTTGTGAGACTGTGAGATCCAGGAATATATATATATATATATAATATATTATGTATATATATATATAATTGTCATCTCGGTCACTTGAGATACTTTTCAAATGATTCCGACAACCAGTAATTTGGGAAAATCACATTCTCCTGTAATCTTTTCAATAAGTCAATGAGGGAGGTTGAGGAGGATGTGCCTGCTACGTGACAACTTTGGAGGCATGTGTAAGAGGCTGCAGAGCAGTGGAGAGTGAATTTTGTGCAAACAGGTCGGGTGGTTAATGAAATGAGAGGAGCAGGCTCATCAGGGCTCAGCCCGCGGGGCCGCGTCTGCTGGGTGGAACATGCCCGCTCTCTCTGTTCTCTGCGCTGCTGCGCTGGCTTCGGGCTCTGTGGAGAGGATGGTTATGGCTGATCGGTGCTTTAACAGAATGTTTCATCAGGCTGACCATTCTTTTCAGATAAATCCTGGGATGTGGATGCATAGGGGAAGCCGTACAGTTTATTATCGAGGTGAACAGTTCGTCAGGTGCATTTCCACACTCCAGGGAAGCATCTGGTGTGTGAACTGAGAGTCAGGCTTGGAAGTCAGACTCTTGAGGATGATTCTTGGTTCCACCCCTTGCTGCCCTGTGACCTTAGGCACATTCCCTAAGCTCCATAGACCTCAGAATCTTCAGATGTAAAATGAGGATTATAAGACTCTCTCCTTCATATAAATTGGTATGAGGATTCAATGAGAAAATGCATGTAAAGAGCTTAGACTCATGCCCAGTACAGAGGTGCATACTTCGAGAAGAATTCTCCAACCCATTCCCTAATGTATAGTGGCAAATTGACAGACTAGAGGGGTTACATGGTGTGAGAGCACAAAGCCGGTGAGTGGTAGGTTTGGGTTTTACATTCAAGCCTGACTGACCTTAAGCCTGTGCCCCTCTTGCCGCTCAGCAGTGACCCTTGGCCACAAGAGATTTGTTCAGGTCAGAGGTGGTCAAAGCATGGTAGGCTGAGGGCCCTGACAAAGACAAAGATGGCACCTGATAGAACTGAAGGGGATAGATTACAAAAACCCTGCAATTACCTCTCCCTTCCTGAACAATTCAGAAATTGAAGGAGATGAAAACACAGGGGAAATTTGCAACTGAAATAGAAACTACTGAGAGAGTACTTTCTCTCGGTAGAAAATATGGCGTGACCAGGAACTCGGAAATTTTTCAATTACTGAGAAAGATATGTAGTGGAAGAACAGATGAAGAATCAATTTAGAATTCCAGAGGAACAACTGGTTATATAAGAATGAAAAAATAATCACAAGATATTACTTTGCTCTGTAGTAAACAAAAAAACAGCTTATGGGATCTCAGTTCCCTGTGCACACATGCTAAATAAGCTGCTTCAGTCATTTCCAACTCTGGGACCCTATGGTTTGTAGCCAAATTAAAATACACCACCTATTAAAGATAGAGATTCTGGTTTTCCAAGTGTTCAGTGAAAGCAAAACATACAACGTAAGAGTTCTGCATTTAAGCTTTTTCTCAGGGATCTCAGTGAGGACTCATACCCAGCAAATAGTTTCTTAATAGCTCTAAGGGAATTGTTCAAAGAGGTAGGGGGAGAAACTAGTTTCATATGTGTATAGGTATGTGTATGTGTGTATATATAATATATATATGGTTTATCTTACATATATATAATCTTTGGCTACGGAATACATACAGTATGCATTCTTGGTAAGCATTCATTCTTGGTAAAAGATTACTGATAGCTAACAAACAACAGATATCTTACGTTAACAATTTTGGTTTAGTCATGAAGTTGTGTCCAGTTCTTTGTGACCCCCATGGACTGTTAAGTTAACAATATTAGTGCCTTTTCTATGTATAGGAAGATGCAAGAATCTGGGTTCATCAAACTTCTGCCTAAGATATACCTCTAACTATCCATAGGGCCTGTTTTTCCAAAGCACTGGGCATTCTGTTATCTGTTGTCTGATCCCCCCAACCCTCTCCACTGCCAACTTCTTCCGTAGCTATAAACTATCACTTGTCCATGCTATATTTGGAATAGAGCTTAGTTCTATACAGAAGTCTCTTTCCTCCTATTGTAATTCCTGAATAAAATCTGCTTTTGCAGCCATTACGACTGTTCAGTTCTGTTTTTCTTTCACAGTGGTCAAACCCCTGGCATGCATGGGTGGCCATATTATTAGCAGATTGCTGCAGGAACTACTGAACAATGTCTCCTTTGGAGACTTCTCTCATTTTGATCAGACAGCTCTTACCCAGTCCCTAACCCTGACACACCTCTGTCCTCAACTGCATTCTGCCACTCTCCCATCTCCCCGGATCACAGAGCATGGATATATGTGCTTGCTCATTAAGTCCTGTCCCACTCTTTGTGACCCCATGGACTGTAGCCTGCCAGGCTCCTCTGTCTGTGGGATTCTCCAGGCAAGAATACTGGAATGGGTTGCCATTTCCTTCTCCAGGGGATCTTCCCCACCCAGGGATAGAACCCACGTCTCCTGCGTCTCCAAGTGGGTTCTTTACCACTGAGCCACCTGGGAAGCCAAGCTCACAGAGCAGATATATGGAAATCACAGTTCCAGATGAATAACATAGCAGGCTTCTTAAAGTAATGAAGGCCAAATTGGCTGAAGTTAATAAAACAGGAATATGATGATGATGATAAATATATATGGAGAGAGTGAGTGAGACAGACTGTGTTCTTATGCCACTTGATGACTGATTTTAAACATTTAAAATATTCTCTTTTCAATAAAAATTTTTGATAACCCAATTTGGAGAAAATTCAGTGCAAAATATACAGTGTGAATAGAAGAAATCCAAGAAGCTACTCGGGAAGTTCTCCATGTTACAACTAAAATAGATCAATTCCATATAAGTTTCACTAGGGAGATCAACTTTTTAGAATATTTTCTCTCCTACTCCTATTTTCTATACTTTTTAAGGGGTTATTTTCTCTTTTCAACTCCCAGCTTTCCTAGTGATTAAAAAGTTTTTTTCTACTCTATTTATAATTTCCAAGAACTTTTTCTTTATTTTTAAAGGCTCTACATTTTTTCCTCTAGCAATCTGTTCTTGTTTAATGAGTGCAATTATCTTCTTTCTGAAATTATTAAATAGTTTTACTTAAATTTTTCTAGTTCTTTTTTCTTTACACTCCAAATAATTTTTCTGTTAATTTCCATCAGAGTTCTTTATGCTAAAATCCTTACAATGCCTGTGATCCGTGACCCATGAATATTTTAAACACAATTATTAAAAAGCCAATCGGTGGGCAGTCTCACTCAAGTCAGTCTCACTCTAAGACAATTGATTGGGGAAACTGTTTGGTTATGGGATATTCAAGTGTCAGTATTAGTAGGTCCTTTCTACTGGCCTGGTTCTTTCATCAAAAGGGAATTGCCTTATTCCCAGAGTGGGGTTAGGAAGGGGAGCTCTCACCCAGTAAGCTTACTTTCACTCAATCCCCTCTTTTAAGTGCAGCTGTCAGCTATGCTTGGAGTCCCATGTTCAGGGACTTGCTGACTTAATCACTCAAGGCCAGTTGTCCAGTTGTATAGATTTAGGATCATCTGTCCAGACCTGTGGTGCTGGAGAAAACTCTTGAGAATCCCTTAGACTGCAAGGAGATCAAACCAGTCAATCCTAAAGGAAATCAACCCTGAATATTCATTGGAAGATATGATGCTGAAGCTGAAGCTCGAATACTTTGGCCACCTGCTGCGAAGAACTGACTCATTGGAAAAGACCCTGATGCTGGGAAAGATTGAAGGCAGGCAGAGGAGGGGGTGGCAGAGGATGAGATGATTGGATGGCATCATCAACTCAATGGACATGAGTTTGAGCAAGCTCCAGGAGATAGTGAAGGACAGGGAAGCCAGGTATGCTGCAGCTCATGGGGTAAAGAGTGGGACCAAACTTGGTGGCTGAACAACAACAACAACAACAACAACAACAACAGAGGGCACAGCCGGTCTAACTGCTCCTTTGCAGACTCTCAGCTGGTCCTTCTGCTTTCACTTCCACTTTGAATCCTACCCCTCAGTTCAGGTGTGCTGAAAAAGTGAAAGTGTTAGCTGCTCAGTGGTGTCCGACTATTTGTGACCCCATGGACTGTAGCCCACCAGGCTCCTCTGTCCATGGGATTCTCCAGGCAAGAATGCTGGAGTGGGTTGCCATGCCTTTCTCCAGGGGATCTTCCTGACCCAGGGATTGAACCCAGATCTCCCACACTGCAGGCAGATTCTTTACTGTTCGAGGCACCTGGGAAACCCGGGACTCACTCTCCAATTTCTGCTTTTGGGTTCCCCATACCCTGGTTGCTGTCACTTTAGATTTTGATCTCTGCTAATTCAGTATCTGCTTATCCCCTTATTTTTTCTCCCAGAAATTTGTTGCTGCCTTCCATCAACTGTTGTTTCCTTTGCTCTTTCTCTTTTTGGGGGGCAAAAGTCCATATCATTAAAAAAAAAGAATCCTTTACAGTTATTTTAAGCAGAGGTTTCATGATAGGCAGAGATAAACACATACTGTGTCTGCTATGTTTACTTCCATTGCCAGTACTCACTTTGAACTTTCAGCTATAGGCTAACGATGGTATCAAGTGAAAGTAGAGATTTCATCAGTGTTTTTAAAGCTATTAATGCCATTAACAAAGAACAGGTCATATTGAATCTATTTTTTCCAAGCAAGTTTCTAGATGACTCGGGGTAAAATTGGAGATCTATAAATTTATTCATCAGAATATTGAAAGCTAAATCCAACTTCAGATAACACTGGAAAGAACATTAGATTAGAAGTTGCAAGTTCTCAATTCAAAATATATCTTTGCCTTCTTGGGCAAAGTAGTTTTTTCCTTGGCCTTACTAAAATATTGGCAATTTGATTACTTGGCTTCTAAGATTCCTTCTCAACTAAACATGTTGTGTTCCTACTAAGTAATTTAAAATCCCTACTTGGACTCACTATTCCCTCAAATACTGTTGTGTGTGTGTGCTAAGTCTCTTCAGTTGTGTCCAACTCTTTGTCACTCCATGGACTGTAGCCCACAAAGATCCTCGGTCCATGGGATTCTCCAGGCAAGAATACTGGAGTGGGTTGCCATGCCCTCCTCCGGGGATCTTCCCCCTGGGTTGGGACCCAGGGATTGAACCAATGTCTCTTGCATCTCCTGCATTGGCAGGCAGGTTCTTTACCAATAGCACCACCCGGGAAGCTTATGATAAATGCTCAATCAATATTTGTTATGGGCAAATGTTTCCTGTAAATTGATTTCTTTTCAGCATGTGTCACTAACTTTTCAGCATGCGTCACTAACTCCATGTCAGTGGACTCTTTCTATATCTTATCAGTTCCAAAATGCAATGCCCACAAGAACCCAGAGCAGGAAGAATGGGCTTAATGGGAAAGCTCAAAAATAAACAAAAACTGTTGGAAGCTTTTGAGAACAGTCATGGATTCCTGTACATTTGAGGAAGGAAACTTTTCAAGCATCACTGAATTCTGAGATTCAGTGACACTGGGACCCTGGAACCAGTGCCCCTTCAATAGAAATGGACATTATCTTCCACTAGAGCAATTTATACTTTGTGGACCTTATACTATAAAATCTAAGAAGTTTAGAATAGTTTGAATTTATGAAGCATTTCTATGCACATCATTTAATTTTATCTTCACAATAATGCTTTGATGTTGACATAACAGAAGGGGAAAGCGAGGTGAGAAAAGTTAGTTAAATGATTTTCCAAATGTCACCCAGCTGAGCATTGGCTAGACCAGGTACCAGCAAACTATGATGTGGGTTAGGAGGGTGGAAGGGCAACTCTGGCCCACGTTTTGCTTTAACAGTTTAACACAGATTCACCCCTATGATGGATTAACTCTATTTGCACAGGAAGAAAGAACTGAGGCAAAGAAATGATTATTACTAGACAAAGTCATACAGGACAATGTTGACGCTGGGAAGATTCAACCCAAGCAACCTGACCCCAGAGCCTTCGTCTCCACCCCCGTGCTAATGCTGTTTCTGGTGTCCAAATCCCGAATCTAGCTCTGTGACCTTGGGAAATTCACCCCCTTAATCTCTTGTAAATGAACACAGTGTCAAATGATTAAAACAAAGCTTGGCACATTATGAGCACTCAGTAAAATTATTATTTTTATTAACATTCATTCAGTCTCTCATTATCCTGTTTCTTTCCAATAGGAAAAATCACGCAGAACTGTGGGTTAGATGTTCAACATATGCTGTCGTAGGTAAGTTTTGTAGAAAATAGTAACTAGTTTCATTTTAGAAGAAAAGAATGGAGGTTCTGCAGGGCTGAGTGGCTTGTTCTAGTATGATTCCTGACCTCTGGTTTTTAAGTCCACCTTCTCTGCATTTTTCCTTTTAATCTTATCATTTTCCTTTCTTGAACTCAGTGCTTAAAAAGTATAATAAGTGAATGGATCATCTCTTTGCCCCCTCTTCTGACCAACCAACCAATCAGCCAAGCAACTAACCAATTAATCAACCAGCATCAACAAGAGCCAAGTACATTCAGTCTGCTCAAATGTGTCTAGTGCTCATTAGCCTTATTCCCTTTAAGCAACCTGTCTCTGGAATCTGATGTATATTGTTCCTGCAATTCCCTTTATTAAAAGCCTATTTATCCTTTGAAGTCAGATCCAAATGGCACTGAGTCCTTTAGGAGTTTGCTCATCCCCAAAGACAGAAATGGTTTCTTCTTTTCAGAATCCAAGCATTATTGTTTGCATCCATGTTTATGGAATTTATACAATATATATTTACTTGAAGTATTATTTTCATATATGCCTTCAAGTATCCTCAGAAATTGGCAGCTTTAAACACTTTTGTAGAGGAAGGTGATACATACAGACATACTAAATGAAAAAGGAAGACTTCAGGGAATATAATGAAATGTTTCTTTTTAAAAATATACAGATTATTATTTTGAATGTACTTATGAAGATATACTCTCTGCATTGTGCCTTGTATCATTAAATGGTAGGCATTCAATAAATATTTACTCTAGACACCAAGTTCTTTTTATAATGCTAATTTCATGTTTCCATTATTTCAGTACAATTAATTTAAAAAGCACCAAGATAAAGATAAATAATGTAGCCAAAATAGATAATTTATTCTAACACCTTATCTCTATGCTTGTCTTTTGAAAGTGTCTACCTCTAATTCATTTTATATCCTGTGTTAGTAGTTTCAATATATTTTAAGTTATTTTGAAAAATAAAAATGACTTTTGGAAGATTTCAGCCTGCCTTTCAATACGCATAAAATGAACCATCTATCAGTCAAAATGAGTCCTTTTAAACAAAACAGTATGGTATTCTATTTATATGTGTTTACGCCTTATCAACAGTCTTTACGCATCTCAACTTAGTTTTGCAGTCTCTGCTTTACTTTTAATTTGATTTGTTTAATATCATTTTTAATTGGAGATAGAGAATGCTACAACAGTGAAATAAGACCTACTTAAATTAATATTACAGAAGTAGGAGGGGCAGTTTGAGAGACAGTCAGGTTGAATTAGTAAAAAGCTACATTATAGGAAATTATTTTAAACAAAAAAAATAATTTTTGCCAAGTACACTGGCAGAGTATTTTTCAAGTAGAGGCTTCAATGACATTTTTAAATGAAAATTTTGTATTTGTATTTGTATTTGTATCATGATCATTTAATCAAAAAGTTATTCAGAATTTTAAGTTTATTCTTGGTAAACTAAAATTTGTCTCAAACATAAATTTTCCATTTTTCTTTAATAGACAAATGTGATTTGACGCATGGTAAATTATCATAGATTTTGAGTTTGTAGTTTGTTAATATATATTCTATGTCTGTAAAATATATTTGTATAGTCTGTGTCAAATGAATTTACTCAACATAGTAAATCACTTCATCTAATTGGCTTGTATTATTGTCATAGAGGCTTAGTCTTAAAACGGAATTTGATAACCCCTGTAAGGCAGTACAGAACTGTTCCTTACTTCCTACCCAGCCCCTACAATTCATCCAAAAGATTTTATAGTCATCTTAAAAGTAGAAAGATTTAAATGAGCAGATAATCTGCTTGTCAGCTTTACCTGTTCCTTCCTGTAGGAAATTTAGTTGGTTTCAGGCCTTATTGTGCCTAAGAACACCACATAGGATCACATTTTTAAAAATGAAAACTTTATAAATGACTTTCAAGGTCAATTTTAACTAAATGTAATTCTCACCTATTAACTCTCTTTAGGACTCAACCTTCCCTATGTTCCCTCATCATTAGCCTTACCAAATGCCCTTCACGATAGGGTGTCAAAGTACCTTTCAGTCCCATGGAAAGGTACTTTCCTTCTGACTGATGCAGTCAGTCAGATTTCCACACAGATTTTCCCTGTGTGGACATCCTACACTTCTGAATTCTACCATTCTTTTACACATAAGGATTGAAATGTCCTTCTCTGATTAATGAGCTTGTGTTTCGAGACTCAGCTTTAACCTTACCTGCTCTGGGAATTGTTCTTGGGCCTGATTGTTACTAATAATTTGGATATACTTAAAGAATAGTATTTATTAAATTGTATATTGATTATAGGTTTCTTTTTCTGTCTCCTACAACACACTATCAGATCTAGCCCCTTAAATCTATTTCTCACTTCCACTGTATAATCATAAGGGATTTGATTTAGGTCATACCTGAATGGTCTAGTGGTTTTCCTTGCTTTCTTCAATTTAAACCTGAATTTGGCAATAAGGAGTTCATGATCTGAGCCACAGTCCACTCCTAGTCTTGTTTTTGCTGACTGCATAGAGCTTCTCCATCTTTGGCTACAAAGAATATAATCAATCTGATTTTGGTGTTGACCATCTGGTGATGTCCATGTGTAGAGTCTGAGGTTCATGACATTGTACAGGAGACAGGGATCAAGACCATCCCCATGGAAAAGAAATGCAAAAAAGCAAAATGGCTGTTTGGGGAGGCCTTACAAATAGCTGTGAAAAGAAGAAAAGTGAAAAGCAAAGGAGAAAAGGAAAGATATATAAACATC
>SJYQ01002244.1:364682-415698 GCA_006410935.1 Redunca redunca
CAAGAATAACCAGAAGAACTGTACAAAAAAGATCTTCACGACCCAGATAATTACGATGGAGTGATCACTCACCTAGAGCCAGACATCCTGGAATGTGAAGTCAAGCGGGCCTTAGGAAGCACCACTATGAACAAAGCTAGTGGAGGTGATGGAATTCCAGTTGAGCGCTTTCAAATCCTGAAAGATGATGGTGTGAAAGTGCTGCACTCAGTATGCCAGCAAATTTGGAAAACTCAGCAGTGGCTACAGGACTGGAAAAGGTCAGTTTTCATTCCAATCCCAAAGAAAGGCAATGCCAAGGAATGCTCAAACTACCACACAGTTGCACTCATCTCACATGCTAGTAAAGTAATGTTCAAAATTCTCTAAGCCAGGATTCAGCAATACGTGAACTGTGAACTTCCAGATGTTCAAGCTGGTTTTAGAAAAGGCAGAGGAAACAGAGATCAAATTGCCAATATCCGCTGGATCATGGAAAAAGCAAGAGAGTTCCAGAAAAACATCTATTTCTGCTTTATTGACTATGCCAAAGCCTTTGACTGTGTGGATCACAATAAATTGTGGAAAATTCTGAAAGAGATGGGAATACCAGACCACCTAACCTGCCTCTTGAGAAATCTGTATGCATTACAGGAAGCAACAGTTAGAACTGGACATAGAACAACAGACTGGTTCCAAATAGGAAAAGGAGTACATCAAGGCTGTATATTGTCACCCTGCTTCTTTAACTTATACGTAGAGTACATCATGAGAAATGCTGGACTGGAAGAAGTACAAGCTGGAACCAAGATTGCTGGGAGAAATATCAATAACCTCAGATATGCAAATGACACCACCCTTATGGCAGAAAGTGAAGAGGAACTAAAAAGCCTCTTGATGAAAGTGAAAGAGGAGAGTGAAAAAGTTGGCTTAAAGCTCAACATTCAGAAAACGAAGATCATGGCATCTGGTCCCATCACTTCATGGTAAATAGATAGGGAAACAGTGGAAACAGTGTCAGTGGAAACTTTATTTTGGGGGGCTCCAAAATCACTGCAGATGGTGATTGCATCCATGAAATTAAAAGACGCTTACTCCTTGGAAGGAAAGTTATGACCAACCTAGATAGCATATTGAAAAGCAGAGACGTTACTTTGCCAACAAAGGTCCATCTAGTCAAGCTATGGTTTTTCCAGTAGTCGTGTATGGTTGTGAGAGTTGGACTATGAAGAAAGCTGAGCACTGAAGAATTGATGATTTTGAACTGTGGTGTTGGAGAAGACTCTTGAGAGTTCCATGGACTGAAAGGAGATCCAACCAGTCCATTCTAAAGGAGATCAGTCCTGAGTGTTCATTGGAAGGAATGGTGCTAAAGCTGAAACTCCAATACTTTGGCCACTTCATGCAAAGAGTTGACTCATTGGAAAAGACTGATGCTGGGAGGGATTAGGGGCAGGAGGAGAAGGGGACGACAGAGGATGAGATGGCTGGATGTCATCACCGACTTGATGGACATTAGTCTGAGTGAACTCCAGGAGTTGGTGATGGGTAGGGAGGCCTAGCCTGCTGCAATTCATGGGGTCGCAAAGAGTCGGACATGACTGAGCGACTGAACTGAACTGAACTGAACTGGTAGCTCAAATGGTAAAGAATCTGCCTGCAATTTAGGATTCCATGGTTCAGTCCCTGAATCAGGAAGATCTCTTGGAGAAAGGAATGGCTTCTCACTTCAATATTCTTGCCTGGAGAATCCCATGGACAGAGGAGCCTGGCAGGCTACATTCCATGGAGTCTCAAAGAGTCAGACAAGATTGAACGACTAAACATGCACAATCTCTTATATTTTATTTGTTTCAACAGATGAATTGGGAAAATACAATTTATATGTCCAAATAAATCTTTGATTGTTAAAATATACAACTTTAAAAGGTTGTGAAGTATCTGAAAATGTTAAATGGAAAACAAAGTATTTTGGGTAGTTCAAACTTAAACATCACATCTCCACACACAAAGGACCGCTGCAGAATTTCATGGTGTGGAAGCAGTAGTGTTCCTTCCTGATAGCTAGGATAATCACACATCCCAGGTTACTCAGGATGGCATCTGTTTACACCTGATAGCACTTCCTTTCTTCTCAGAAGTGTCCAGGTTTGGGTGATAAATTATATGGTCACTCTACATATAGTCTAGTACAATGACTTTAAGACTAATGCTGCTGCTGCTAAGTCGCTTCAGTCGTGTCCAACTCTGTGCGACCCCAGAGATGTCAGCCTACCAGGCTCCCCTGTGGGGAAATAAAAAATCCTATAGAAAAAAAAAAAATCACATTAAGAGAACTAACAAACCCCTTGGAAGCAATCCTTGCAAATATCCATTACATTACAGACCTTAATATATTTTAGCACAACAGGAATTCACAAGTGACTAGGTCATAAATTTAATCTAAAATGCTAAGTTTAGAGGATTTAGGAATCCCTTGACACTATTTTTATAATTTGGACCTACTTCTGCTAAAATGAGTTTAGTTTGTTTCTTAGGGATTAAGATGCTACACTGATCTTCATTTTCCTACTTTCTGGCACTTATTCTTGTAGGAGACAGGAAGAATAAAAGAAAAGCAGGCCCCGGCAAGGGCCGGAAAAAAAAAATTTATAATTATTGATAAACTGGATGCTATAAGGCATGAGACTCTTGGAACAAGTCCAGAGGGAATAGTTCATAGTCTTGAAAATAAGATATGATCCTGGGGTTGGAAAACCGACTCCAGACTGTTTCCCAACTGGAGTCTCAGAGTCAAATTTTTTACATATCTTGTGGAAAAATCTATAGATAAGAATATTAGTCTTAGTTACTGATTTATTATTGATTACTGTTTCTTAGTTACTTAGTGATTAGTGATCACTTTGTTCTTTGGCCCTGAAGGCCACATGAGTTATAGCTTAACTCCCCACATATTGTTTCCTTCATGGCTGAAAGTATAATAAAGCTGGCTTGGATTCAGTTTCAGCACCTTCACTTTGGAGTGGTGTTGGTCCCCTGATCCTCACTTTTCACTGAATTCTTGTGTCTTGATGCTCATTCTCTCACTGTATCATGCTTTCAGAAACCCTGCTTGTCGAGATGGTCTCGACAACTCTATGCTTGTATAGCACTTTGTAGTGTACAGAGCATGTTTATACACATTTTACATTTATATTAACATAAGCTTTACTTTTAAGTGCTGTTACTTTTAGTATTTATTGTGCTAGAAAACAAGTATTTGAATTTTTTCTAGCTTCTAAAGTGGATAAAATGGATATCTGCCATTGTTTAGGAAAATCCCATGGATGGATGAGCCTGGTAGGCTGCAGTCCATGGGGTCGCTAAGAGTCAGACATGACTGAGCGACTTCACTTTCACTTTTCACTTTCATGCATGGAGAAGGAAATGGCAACCTACTCCATTATTCTTGCCTGGAGAATCCCAGGAACAGGGGAGCCTGGTGGGCTGCTGTCTATTGGGTCACACTGGGTTGGACATGACTGAAGCGATTTAGAAGCAGTAGCTGCTTTATTGACTATGCCAAAGCCTTTGACTCTGTGGATCACAATAAACTGTGGAAAATTCTGAAAGAGATGGGAATACCAGACCACCTGACCTGCCTCTTGAGAAACCTATATGCAGGTCAGGAAGCAACAGTTAGAACTGGACATGGAACAACAGACTGGTTCCAAACAGGAAAAGGAGTACGTCAAGGCTGTATATTGTCACCCTGCTTCTTTAACGTATATGCAGAGTACATCATGAGAAATGCTGGGCTGGAAGAAGCACAAGCTGAAATCAAGATTTCCGGGAGAAATATCAATAACCTCAGATATGCAGATGACACCACCCTTATGGCAGAAAGTGAAGAGGAACTAAAAAGCCTCTTGATGAAAGTGAAAGAGGGGAGTGAAAAAGTTGGCTCAAAGCTCAACGTTCAGAAAACTAAGATCATGGCATCTGGTCTCATCACTGGTTATAATCATGGGTCATTTTAAAGATACAAAAAACATTAATTCTACCTAAAACAATTGTGGATTTTTAGTTATATTCTATTTATGGCTTTTCATTCATGGTGGTAATATGGTTTCNTCTGGACCCATCACTTCATGGGAAATAGATGGGGAAACACTGGAAACAGTGTCAGACTTTATTTTGGGGGGCTCCAAAATCACTGCAGATGGTGATTGCAGCCATGAAATTAAAAGACGCTTACTCCTTGGAAGGAAAGTTATGATCAACCTTGATAGCATATTCAAAAGCAGAGACATTACTTTGCGAACAAAGGTTCGTCTAGTCAAGGCTATGGTTTTTCCAGTGGTCATGTATGGATGTGAGAGTTGGACGGTGAAGAAAGCTGAGCACTGAAGAACTGATGCTTTTGAGCTGTGGTGTTGGAGAAGACTCTTGAGAGTCCCTTGGACTGCAAGGAGATCCAACCAGTCCATTCTAAAGGAGATCAGTCCTGGGTGTTCATTGGAAGGAATGATGTTGAAGCTTAAATGCCAATACTTTGGCCATCTTATGCAGAGAGTTGACTCATTGCAAAAGACTCATGCTGGGAGGGATTGAGGGCAGGAGAAGGGGACGACAGAGGATGAGATGGCTGGATGGCATTACCAATTCGATGGACATGAGTCTGAGTGAACTCTGGGAGTTGGTGATGGACAGGGAGGCCTGGAGTGCTGCAATTCATGGGTCGCAAAGAGTCAGACACGACTGAGCGACTGAACTGAAATGAACTAAATCCCTTCTCAGAGTTGTATAGGAGACACAGGATCTTAGAGATAAACTGAAAGAAGGTTTCTTAGTCCACGTTCTTGATGCTGCTGTGTCTCCAGATGTCATCTGGCTGCGGTTGATCATCCACTGCAGGGAGCTTCATCTGTAATGAATGTTTCTTGTTCTGCTTCCTCCTGACATGATATAACTTCGTCATGAGTGTCAGCTAAAACATGGCAGTTGCCATCTGCCTCTTCAAGGGTTAAGCCACAAGCTGCTGTGAACTGCTGACCTTCAACACCCCATCAAAGGCCTTCAGGGTGGAGATCAAGAATGAGACACTCCATGCTCTGGGAAAAATTGGCAGAACAGGACTTAAGATAGATATTTTCAGGACAAGATTTTTATGAACCCAGTTGTTGCATCTCCTCATATCTCGATAAGCACTAAAATCGTTAACAGAGACATTTGCCCCTTGTGACTATCAGCAACCTTCATGCGATGAGCAGCAAACTTCTGCATAATGTCTGCTTGATTGTATGTACCCCCTTTCACCAAAATCACATATATATGATCTATCACTGACCTTCTCCCCTGCTTCTTTGGAGCGGGTTCTCAAAGCTATCTGAAATGCTGTCTTCTAGGCTAGGCTATAGTCCTTATTTTGCTCCAAATAAAATTTTACTCACGACTCTTACATTACGTTTCTTTTTTCAGTCGACATTAGCATATGAGGCTTGACTAGCAGCCTTCTTCTGTGTCAAACTTCTCTTTAGGAGACCCTGCTTGGATCCCCAAGGCTCCAGCGCTCAGTGTGTGTGTGTGTGTGAGTCGTTCAGTAGTGTCCGACTCTGTGCGACCTCACGGACTATAGCCCACCAGACTTCTCTGCCCATGGAATTCTCCAGGCAAGAGTACTGGAGTGGATTGCCACTCCCTTCTCCAGAGGATCTTCCCAACCCAGGGATCGAAGCCTGGTCTCCTACATTGCAGGCAGATTCTTTGCCGTTTGAGCTACAGGAACGTCCTCCAGTACTCAGTGCCCATCTCTAGTCTCCCAGCATGCAGATCACTCCTTGTAGGGGACCTGATGTGGTTGCTTCAGTCCAGTATCCATCTCTGAACAAGAATTTGCCATTCATACCCACTCCTATGCCATGCAATTGGAAGTTCTAGTTGTCATTATCAAATAGGGAAGAGGTAGGTAGAGGAAGAAGAGGTTTTATAACGGAATAAAGAAGAAATGAAGAACAGGAAGAAACAATGGATGTCTGTGAGATTTCACCTCTTGATTCCTACAATATTGTGATTTGTAAAAAATAATACGGCCATTCAGATGACCAAAAGATATTTCTCAGATATATTTGGTCTTTGTCCACATCTGCAGTTCCTGGCTCACAGGTTTGAAATTTCCTTAGGGCCAAGACCACTGGGAGCATCTTTTGTTATAATATTTGGTCTCTCCTCCTCAGATCCTGGAATCACTTCAGAGCCATAAAGTTGAAATGGGTGTCTTGTTATTCATAACAAGGTCCTTTCCATCACAACTTTTATGCTAATAAGATTACTTTTGCATCCAATTCCAGTGTGGGGCTGGTTGCCAGGAGAAGCTATCCTGAATAGAGGGTTGGAAATTTCAGTAGCCCCCCAACCCCAGGTTTCTAGGGAAGGGAAGGAGGTTCCCAGATGGGGCTAGTGGTAAAGAACCCACTTGCCAATGCAGGAGACTTAAGAGAGTCAGATTCGATCCCTGGGTCAGGAAGATCCCGTGGAGGAGGGCAGGGCAACCCACTCCAGTATTCTTGCCTGGAAAATCCCATGAACAGAGGAGCCTGGTGGGCTATAGTCCATGGGGTCACAAAGAATCAGGCATGACTGAAGTGGCTTAGCGTACATGCCAATGGTCAATGACTTAATCCATCACCCCTGTGTAATGGAGCCTCCATGAAAACCAAAGGACAGGGTTCGGTGAACTTCCAGGTGGGTGAACATAGGGAGGTGACAGGAGGATTGTGCACGTGGAGAGGGTGAGGGAACCCTGAGCCCTTTCCCCAAGCCCTGCCCCGTGCATCTCTTCATCTAGATTACCCTGAGTATATATCCTTTTATAGTAAACTGGTAATCTCTTATGTAAAAATGTTTCTCCAAGTTCTGTGAGCCACTCTAGCAAATCAATCTAACCTGAGGAAGGGGTCATCGGAATCTCTGGTGTATAGCTGGTCAGTCCAAAGCATGGGTGCCCTGGGACTGGCATGTGAAACTGGGGAGGGGGCAGTCTTGTGGGCATGCTTAGTTGCTGTCATGTCTGACTCTTTGCAACCCCATGGACTGTAGCCCTCCAGGCTCCTCTGTCCATGGGATTTTCCAGGCAAGAGTACTGCAGTGGGTTGCCATTTTCCTTCTCCGGGGAATCTTCTTGACCCAGGGATCAAATTTGTGTCTCCTGAATTGCAGGCTGATTCTTTATGCACTGAGCCATTGGAGAAGTCATCTGTGGAATCTGATGCTAGACACTATCAGAAGTGAGTGGAGTTGCAGGACCCCAACCAATGTCTGAGAATTACTTGATGGTGTGGAAACCACTCCCCAACCTGTACACACACACTGGGATTGAAGGCAGAACCTTTTAACTACCAACACTCATAATACATACTTATATTCACAGTTTCAAATATGCTCCATAAGCATGTATATATGCTCCAAAAATGAGTCCAGATAAGGCTATATATATTTCCAGAAATGCATTCACCTTCTCCTAAGAGTCTCATCCAGCTACTGGTCCTGGATTCCTGGGTGATGCGTTCTTCTTGGACATGTGTAGGTATATTTCCTAATCATGTAGCAATGTATTCCTAAATTATATATTTAGTCACCCCAACACAGCCAGGAAGCAGGATAGAGGAGAAAAAGAAAGACTATTAAAAATATACCCCTTTTGGAGATAAGAGAATGGAAAATGGCACATGTGGTCACTACATCTAGCATCCGTGGCCTGTCTCCTGTAGGGCAGTGGGTTCTTGGTTGGGCAGCCTTGCCTCTCTGTGGGAAAGTCTCCCCTGACATCCTCTTCCATGGCTACATCTGAGAGCAGTGTTGGGGAGCATTTCTCTGGTGGATACCTGACAATATTTCTAAGGATCCTAAATGTTTGCCTAAATATTTGTTGAGTGAGTGCCTACATATCAGCACACGGTAGAACCTGTGAGAGTTATCTGCCTGAATTACTGGCTTGCTAAGTATCATTCCCACTTCTGAGTCACAGAAGTACCCCCCAGGGAAAACTACAATATTGCATTTTAAGGTTTTTTTGATTTAATAGATTCTTTAAAAACAAAAATGGGCTCAAAGAACTGTACTTGTTCTATGGATTGTCAAATCTTCTTCTGTTTTTTTCAATATATGGAGTAACTCCACAGAATGCTCACTAAGATACTGGGGCTTGCCAGTTAAAACCCACATTGAAATGTTATAAAAAAGAACAGTTTACTGTAATCACAGATACTGTACATAACACAGCAATTTGCTTCTTGAAAGCTAATTACAAAAGTTGTTTTAAATAATCAGGCCCTTATTCAGCAGCTCAAGGATGAGAACAGCTGTATAAATACCATCCCAGCAACGGCAAGAGAGGAGGATGGGAAAAAATAGGTTAGTTAAGAGTTCAAGCAGAGTTAAAAAAACAAAAAAAGAAAACACGAGTTCCCTTAGATCTGTAAAGTAACTATAAAGAACATTCAAGGACATAATGTTC
This sequence comes from Redunca redunca, assembly GCA_006410935.1. Classification (NCBI taxonomy): domain Eukaryota; kingdom Metazoa; phylum Chordata; class Mammalia; order Artiodactyla; family Bovidae; genus Redunca; species Redunca redunca. Next base: position 373,156 of record SJYQ01002244.1, read on the forward strand.
CAGGTTTTTGATATAATACAAAGACACTTTTGACATGACAATGGATTGTATTAGAATTATAAAGCCGAGTGTCTATTTCACTATTGTTGTTCAGCTGCTAATCATGTCTGACTCTTTGTGACCCCAAGGACAGCAGCACACCAGGCTCCCTTGTCCTTCACTATCTCAGATTCATGTCCCTTGAGTCAGTGATGCCATCCAACCATCTCATCCTCTGCTGCCCCCTTCTCCTTTTCCTTTCTGTCTTTCCCAACATCAGATATTAATTGTATCCAAATTTCCTGGAGTGCTTCCATTCTCGCCTTACATTTGTGTAGCATGTTGATTCATGTTAATTTTCTCTAGAGAAAGGATGGAAAAGATATACCAACACAACATACAAAGGCCAGCAATCTCACTCAATGGAATAACTTGGCACGTGTAATATCATGTTAGTAAACCTGCTCTCTTTTGCATGGCCATTTGTAAGAATAAGGTGGGCTGACCCATAGGAAGTGAGGCTTTGTTCCAGGGGCATGATTGTGCATACCTGAGAAAAGCCAGTTTCTTAACTGAGTAATCAGCTGTATTCCCAGAGTACAATTTAATCACTCTATCATACCATGAGATAAGGCCCAGTGGCATTGTCCCCAAAAGGAATCACCACAATTTCCCAAGTTAGTGGAGTCCTGACAACCCAGAACTTGTGCCTTCAATGATTAAATGCAACAACAGTGCGACCATTTCATCAGGGCAAGCTCTTCAAGCCACCAGATTGCTAGTCATAGGTTTCAAATATAGAGTAAGAATCACTTGATTTATAGCCTCTTTGACGAACGATAAAGCCAGTTCCTACATTTAACAATAAGTGCTTCTATTGTTCAAGGAAATTTATTTTTTCCAAAAGAGAAAGTTATTTGGGCAATGGAAAAATAAGGTTATTTGCTGAGTTAAAAGAGCCCAGTTGAGTTATAAATATATATGCACACTGCATAGATAATCTCTACTGAGCTTCATTTCTTTAAACTTCTCGATGGTCTCCCTACACTCATAATAAATCCTGGCCAAGCCTAATTAAATTGGGGTTCAGGATCACTAGTGTTTTATCTTTTACGGAACTTTTAACAGCCTCTTCATTATTCACTAGAGTGGGTGGAATACACATATAAATAGCAGAGAATAATGCAATATTTATTATATTTTTTCTGATACACTACTTTACACAGTAGCTTAATCTCAAAATTAGAGTTTTCAGTATTTAGCACCACATTGAGTAAACAGGGTGTCATGAGTATTTATGGGTAAATTAATTAAATAAATATTCTGAAGCATTTGAACATATATTTTAAATAAAACATGGTATTCTGGTCTACAATGTTTTAAAAAGATCTGTGGGGTTATATACAGACTTATCACAGCACAAGAATTAAGTATATACTTTTTTAAAGAAAGCAAGGCTTAAACATATCAAATGATTCAAAAGACATTACAAATCTTTTATTTACTAATTCAGTGCTAAGCACATATGTAACATATGTCTGATTCTTTTCAACTTCTCTACAGTATTTGGTAACTACTTCACTTAGCTATATGTTTACCAAGAAATGGTCCCATTTGTTTAGAAGAATTTATGGAAATGACTCTCCCTAATTATATTCCCGGGGGTGGTAGCTTTTTACTTCCCATCTTCCCAGGTGGTGCTAGTGGTAAAGAATCTGCCTGGCAGCGCATGAGACATAAGAGACGTGGGTTCGATCCCTGGGTCAGAAAGATTCCTTGGAGGAGGGCATGGCAACCCACTTCAGTGTGCTTGCTTGGAGAATTCCATTGACAGAGGAGCCTGGCAGGATATGGTTCATGGAGCTACATACAGTTGGACACAACTGAGAGACTAACACACACACAATTATTAAATGTATGATTAAATAATGAATAAGCATATTAATGAATCAATTTCCTGTTTTTTTTGAAATGGTTTCCATGACAGTATATTTTTAGTCAATTAATAAATAAATATAGGATCTATTAGATGTCTTCTATATTGACATCTAATATAGAATATCTGGTTGGTATCACAAATGTAGCTGAGAACAAGAAAAAAGTGGTCCTTTAAGGAGCTTCATATTTGAGGGAAATGCAAATATTAACAAATAAAATATGGTATAATAAGAGGTGGCAAGAATACACGGAAGAACTGTACAAAAAAGATCTTAACGACCCAGATAATCATGATAATGTGATCACTAATCTAGAGCCAGACATCTTGGAATGTGAAGTCAAGTGGGCCTTAGAAAGCATCACTATGAACAAAGCTAGTGGAGGTGATGGAATTCCAGTTGAGCTGTTTCAAATCCTGAAAGATGATGCTGTGAAAGTGCTTCACTCAATACACCAGCAAATCTGGAAAACTCAGCAGTGGCCACAGGACTGGAAAAGGTCAGTTTTCATTCCAATCCCAAAGAAAGGCAATGCAAAAGAATCCTCAAACTACCACATAATTGCACTCATCTCACACGCTAGTAAACTAATGTTCAAAATTCTCCAAGCCAGGCTTCAGCCATATGTGAACCGTGAACTCCCTGATGTTCAAGCTGGTTTTAGAAAAGGCAGAGGAACCAGAGATCAAGTTGCCAACATCTGCTGGATCATGGAAAAAGCAAGAGAGTTCCAGAAAAACATCTATTTCTGCTTTATTGACTATGCCAAAGCCTTTGACTGTGTGGATCACAACAAACTGTGGAAAATTCTGAAAGAGATGGGAATACCAGACCACCTAACCTGCCTCTTGAGAAATCTGTATGCATGTCAGGAAGCAACAGTTAGAACTGGACATGGAACAACAGACTGGTTCCAAACAGGAGACGGAGTATGTCAAGGCTGTATATTGTCACCCTGCTTCTTTAACGTATATGCAGAGTACATCATGAGAAACGCTGGACTGAAAGAAACACAAGCTGGAATCAAGATTTCCGGGAGAAATATCAATAACCTCAGATATGCAGATGACACCACCCTTATGGCAGAAAGTGAAGAGGAACTAAAAAGCCTCCTGATGAAAGTGAAAGAGGAGAGCGAAAAAGTTGGCTTAAAGCTCAACATTCAGAAAACGAGGATCGTGGCATCTGGTCCCATCACTTCATGGCAAATAAATGGGGAAACAGTAGAAACAGTGTCACACTTTGTTTTTTTGGGCTCCAAAATCACTGCAGATGGTGATTGCAGCCATGAAATTAAAAGTCGCTTACTCCTTGGAAGAAATGTTATGACCAACCTAGACAGTGTATTCAAAAGCAGAGACATTACTTTGCCGACTAAGGTCCGTCTAGTCAAGGCTATGGTTTTCCCTATGGTCATGTATGGATGTGAGAGTTGGACTGTGAAGAACTGATGCTTTTGAACTGTGGTTTTGGAGAAGACTCTTGAGAGTCCCTTGGACTGTGGGGAGATCCAACCAGTCCATTCTGAAGGAGACCAACCCTGGGATTTCTTTGGAAGGAATGATGCTAAAGCTGAAGCTCCAGTACTTTGGCCAACTCAAGCAAAGAGTTGACTCACTGGAAAAGACTCTGATGCTGGGAGGGATTGGGGGCAGGAGGAGAAGGGGACAACAGAGGAGGAGATGCCTGGATGGCATCACCCACTCGATGGACATGAGTTTGAGTGAACTCTGGGAGTTGGTGATGGACAGGGAGGCCTGGTGATGGACAGGGAACCCCTGTGTTTCATGACGTCTCAAAGAGTCAGACACGACTGAGGGACTGAACTGAACTGAACTGAAGTGCCATAAAAATGGAAATATGGAGTGCAATGAAAATTTACTGTAGGAAATTATATACAAAATCTGAGGTCTGAAAAAGGCTTCCCTAAGGCAATAAGATCTTAACTAAGGCTTGAAGAATGAGGAAGAGTTAGTCAAATAAAATATGGGAAGGAGACAGGAAACAAGGGAATAATTTTGGAGAGAGAGGAGAGATTTTTGAAGGATTCAACTTGATCTATTTTTTCAGTCATTCTTTCTCATTCTGTTATAGCCTCCTAACCATGGATTACCAAAATCTTTTGTCCCTTGGTAAAAGAATTCATACTCATGACTGAATCCATACTTCAGTTAACACTTGCAAGTTGATGACTATCACATATGCAGTCTCAGTTTTGATGTACTGTGCTTAGAGCAATGGAAAATACAAAAGATACATAAGTCTATAGTGTAGAATTTAAAACTACTTGGCTGGGAAGAAAAACCTCAGACAGAGGGCAAAAATCTTAGCTAGATTAACAGATAAATAGATTGAGAGAAAGAGTTGGGGGAGAGAGTGGGTTTTAATTGGAAGCCACAAATCCAACTTAGCTTAAGCAGACCAAATCAAAACAAAAATCCCAGCTCCCTCTCCCCAAACTGAAAACATCAGAAACAAAAAAATACACTCCAAGAACCCTCTAAATGTTAGCTTTTGGAAATGTCCAAAAGGGCGGGAGCAACTTTTCCAAGAGCTCTCAGAAGTGCTAGCCCTAGGACCCGGAGGCAAGCAGGCCTCTACCGTCTCTTTTGCTTTCTGCCTGTAGGCCTTATTGCACTTTGTAAACCACCTTGCTCCAGTTGGTGGGACACATGGAAATGGAGAGCTCCCGAGGCAAAATTTCAAGTCTTCAGTTGCAAATGGAGACTTACTTTGACTCTCTGGATGTCAAAATCCAAACCCCCAGAAAAAGCACTCGTGGCAAAGCTTGAGCCAAGGGTACAGTTAACTGTGATCAAGGAGGTCTCATGTAAGATAAGAATCAGACAGCTCCTTTGCTACCAATATAGCTGGGTGGAATTAATGAGCCAACAATACTAGAGGAGTATGCTAAAAAGCAGTATCATAGTGACCCACTGTGATTTCTGAATCTTACTTATTCAAGAATCAATTATGACGTGTCTGTAAAGACATATTTTTAAAGACAATGCAATCTTATTACAGGCAAACTGTGAGTTCCTAAAAGCCTGGAGAGAATGCCTAATGCAGTGTTTTGCACAGAGTAGATGCTCAATAAATGTCTCCTGAATTAAGTTGCTTTATGTAGGCATCTGAATAAGATGCTGGCAAAACTGATCAGACAGACATGGTGAACTCTTGGACCTTAAACTATGAAAAGGATAGGATTACTAAAACTAAATGAATCAAACTGAGAGAAAAAATACTGCATAGTGGAAAAATGTTCAGTTCAGTTCAGTCACTCGGTCATGTCCAACTCTTTGTGACACCATGGACTGCAGCACACCAGGCCTCCCTGTCCATCACCCAGTCCCGGAGTTTACTCAAACTCATGTCCATCAAATTGGTGATGCCATCCAACCATCTCATCCTCTGTCTCCCCCTTTTCTTCCTGCCTTCAATCTTTCCCAACATCATGGTCTTTTTCAACAAATCAGTTCTTCGCATCAGGTGGCCAAAGTATTGGAGTTGCAGCTTCAACATCAATCCTTCCAATGAATATTCAGGACTGATTTCCTTTAGGATGGACTGGTTGGATCTCCTTGATGTCCAAGGGACTCTCAAGAGTCTTCTCCAACACCACAGTTCAAAAGCATCAATTTTTCAGCATTCAGCTTTCTTTATAGTCCAACTCTCACAAACATATATAACTCCTGGAAAAACCATAGCTTTGACTAGACGGACCTTTATGACAAAGTAATGTCTCTGCTTTTTAATAAACTGTCTTCAGTTCAGTTCAGTTGCTCAGTCATGTCCGACTCTTTGCGAACCCATGAATCGCAGCACGCCAGGACTCCCTGTCCATCACCAACTCCTAGAGTTCACTCAGACTCACGTCTGTTGAGTCAGTGATGCCATCCAGCCATTTCATCTTCTGTCATCCCCTTCTCTTCCTGCTTCCAATTCCCAACCCCCGCCCAGTCTTTTCCAATGAGTCAACTCTTTGCATGAGGTGGCCAAAGTACTGGAGTTTCAGCTTCAGCATCATTCCCTCCAAAGAAATCTCATGGCTGATCTCCTTCAGAATGGACGTGGTCATAACTTTACTTCCAAGGAGCAAGCATCTTTTAATTTCATGGCTGCAGTCACCATCTGCAGTGATTTTGGAGCCCCCCCAAAATAAAATCTGTCACTGTTTCCACTGTTGCTCCATCCATTTTCCATGAAGTAATGGGACCAAATGCTATGATCTTAGCTTTCTGAATGTTGAGTTCTAAGCCAACTTTTTCACTCTGAGAGTGAGGCTCATAAGTTCTTCGCTTTCTGCCATAAGGGTGGTGTCATCTGTATATCTGAGGTTATTGATAAATCTTCTGGCAATCTTGATTCCAGCTGGTGCTTCCTCCAGCCTGGCATTTCATATGATGTACTCTGCATAGAAGTTAAATAAGCATGGTGACAATATACAGCCTTGGTGTACTCCTTTCCCGATTTGGAACCAGTCTGAACTGTTGCTTCTTGACCTGTGTACAGATTTCTCTGGAGGCAGGTCAGGTGGTCTGGTATTCCCATCTCTTTCACAATTTTCCACAGTTTGTTGTGATCCACACAGTCAAAGGTTTTGGCATAGTCAATAAAGCAGAAGTAGATTATTTTCTGGAACTCTTCTGCTTTCTCGATGATCCAACAGATGTTGGCAATTTGATCTCTGGTTCCTCTGCCTTTTCTAAATACAGCTTGAACATCTGGAAGTTCTCCATGCAGGTACTGTTGAAACCTGGCTTGGAGAATTTTGAACATTAGTTTGCTAGTATGTGAGACGAGTGCAATTGTGAAGTAGTTTGAGCATTCTTTGGCATTGCCTTTCTTTGGGATTGGAATGAAAACTGACCTTTTCCAGTCCTGTGGCCACTGCTGAGTTTTCCAAATTTGCTGGCATTTTGAGTGCAGCACTTTCATAGCATCATCTTTCAGGATTTGAAACAGCTCAACTGGAATTCCATCACCTCTACTAGCTTTGTTTGTAGTGATGCTTTCTAAGGCCCACTTGACTTCACATTTCAGGATGTCTGGCTCGAGGTGGGTGATCACACCATCATGATTATGTGGGTCATGAAGATCTTTTTTGTATATTCCTTCTGTGTATTCTTGCCACCTCTTCTTAATATCTTCTGCTTCTGTTAGGTCCATACCATTTCTGTCCTTTATTGTGCCCATCTTTGTATGAAAAGTTCCCTTGGTATCTCTAATTTTCTTGAAGAGATCTCTAGTCTTTCCCATTCTGTTGTTTTCCTCTATTTCTTTGCATTGATCACTGAGGAAGGCTTTCTTATCAGAAAGAGGACTTGTTTTAGTATTTGTACCATAGACTTTCTCTTTGGTTGTTGTTTGGCAAATGTCTCAATTGTTCTTAGCCTCATATTTATCATTTTTGAAATTAAGAAAATTATCTATGTCTCTATGCTTGTAAAAATTTAAGGGAGAACTCTTTGTAAGTGGCAAGCAGCTCCATAGATTTGTAAGATATTCATATTAGCACAGCATAGTGAATGAGTGGCAACACCTTGACCCAACCCTTCTCCTCAGAAGTTTCCTATTCAGAGCTAGAAAATAGCCATTGAAACTAATGTTTGTGTTCTTTAAAAATAATTTTCACATTTATTTATGTTTGGCTGTGCTGGTTCTTCATTGCGATGTGGGCTTTTCTCAAATTGCAGCAAGTAAGGGCTCCTTTCTAGTTGCAGTGTGCAGGGTTCTCGTTGGCATGGCTTCCCTTGTTGCAGAGCATGCACCCTAGGGCACAAGCTCAGCAGGAGTGGCACACAGTCTTAGTTGCTCTACAGCACACGGGCTTTTGCCAGATCAGGGATTGAACCTGCGTCTCCTCCATTGACAGGCAGATTCTTTAACACTTAGCCACCAGGGAAGCCCTGTTGTTCTTTTAAAATAATTCAAATAGGCTACTAGTTCAGCAGAGTCATTTAAGTCACTCAATCATGTCCGACTCTTTGCGACCCCATGGACTGCAGCATGCCAAGCCTCCGTGTTCATCACCAACTCTCAGAGCTTGGTCAAACTCTTGTCCATCGAGTCGGTGATGCCATCCAACCATCTCATCCTCTGTGGTCCCCTTCTCCTCCTTGCCTTTAATCTTTCCCAGCATCAGGGTCTTTTCCAATGAGTCAGTTCTTCTCACTAGGTGGCCAAAGTATTGGAGCACAGTTAAAATCAAATCTCAAGCAAAAGAAAACCATTTGGCTCAAAGGATATGGCAATCCCATACTAACTAAGAAGTATTTTCTTTCTTAATATGGAATTACACTACTGTATTGGTTGGCTTGGGCTATCACAGCAAAACACCAGAGACCAGGTGGCTTACCTAATAGAAATTTAATTTCTTAACATTCTGGATGCTGGAAAGTCCAAGATTAAGGTGCAGGTTGATATGTTTTTGGTGAGAGCTCCTTTCTTGGCTGGCAGAGGGCAACAAGGCTCAAAGAATGAACTCTATGGTGTCTTTTCCTAGAAGGATATTAATCTCATAAGATTTAGGGTTCCATTCTTACAACTTTGTATAACCTTAACCTTTGTGTACGTTCCTTATTTCAAATACATATTGGAGATTAGGCTTTAACATATTAATTTTGGGACATAATAATTTAGCTTACAGTGACTATGTAGTCTGAAAATGATTAATGAGAGTTTTACGTAGGTGTGCTTACTTTAAGGACGACTTGATAAAAATTAAAGAATTGCGAGACCTAGAGTTCACATTGGCAAGAATATAGAAAAGAAGCTCAAACCAGAGCATCCCAAACCTGCTTTCCAACAGTGTTTGAGGCCATTCTCACTCCACCTGTATAAAGATAATGGGGGCTATTGTCCATCTGGCCAAAGCCTTCTGATGAGACCGCAAGCCGGTTGATCTACACTGGGACATGATATTGGGTCAAGGGAAGAATGGTCTGTAAGAAGAGCTTTCCTGCTAAAGGACGAGGTAGTGGTTCCCCAAAGGAAAAGAATTGGAAATTTAAATTTAAAAACTTAAGGGACCACTTGGTAAATGAGACATAATCCTGAGAGTGGTGGAAGATGGACATTTTGGATCAGATCATTTACATTTTAACTAACCTTACTTTAGAGTTAGGGCTTCCCTGGTGGCTCAGACAGTAGAGAATCTGCCTGCATAGCAGGAGACATGGGTTCAATCCCTGGGTTGGGAAGATTCCCTGGAGAAGGGAATGGCTACTTACTTAAGGGTTCTTGCCTTGAGAATTCCATGCACAGAGGAGTCTGGCAGCCTACTGTCCATGGGTTCACAGAGTCGGACTGAGCGACTAACACTTTCACTTTCTTCACTTTACATTTACAAGAAGTCAAAGAACTTTAACCTTTTTTTTGAATGTGTACTTTTTTTCTTCCTAACTGTAATTCTCTTTTGAGACTGTCTTAACTCTTTAGCAGAGCAATTCATGTGTATCCTTATTTTTTTCTTTTGAATTTTTTATTTTGTATTGGGATATAATTTCGTGTATATACTTAAAATTAATGTTCCATCAGTAGACAATGTTATGGCCATACTGAAACTAACACAACATTGTAAATCAAATACACTCCAATAAAATTTTTTATAAAGTGATAGTTATATTATTATTGGTTATACCAGGTCCAGAGGTTGAATAAGCCTTCATTTAACTTCTAAAAGAAAAGTATAAGTGTGTTCATTTATCAGTGTCAGATACTGCATGTAAATTATCTTGAATCCTCATGGCAATTCTGAAAAGTAAATATTTCCCATTTTATCGGTGAGTAAACAGAGGTTCAAAGAGTCTCAACAACTTCTTAACACTTTACACTTAATTATGGTGGGGTTGGAATTTGACCACAGGCATTGCCAACAGCTATACTTGGACTTTTCCATGATCCCTTTTAGTGTCTTTAAGGGCTAAAAGCATGCAATCATAAAGAAGTTGGGAATTTAGTCTCTTGCCCTTAAACATAAGGATTCCTTCACCTTTGAATTTCAAGATTAGATGATTCTAAAACTCAGTAATATCTACCAATTAATTGACTTTTAAATTAGAAAAATGCTCCCCTTTTCCCACTTTTAATGTCCAAATATCTTGATAGGCTGTGTGCCACACTAGTGGGAGGCGTTACGGAAAAAACTGACAATTCCTTGTGCTCATTTACTACTAATAAAGCGTTCTTATGCCTCACCATAAGCCAGAATTTCATGTGCTATATTTTAAAAATGACAATAGTTTAACTGCACTGAGTTGTTTTTCCCCTTTTCAAGCATACCCGTTTCTGTAATGGGAATCTAGTTTTTAGCTGTTGTTTCTGAATGAGACTCAGTTGCTTTTAGCACTTCTAATTGCAAGTGAAAGCTAAACCCACTTATTGTTGCATAAACCACCTACCACTCAACCATATGGCAGATAAGGTGTAATTTTGTAATTAACAGTATAACTATACGTCCTAAACTATGCTCATGAAGCAACACAGAGAAGCTATTCTTCCCAAAGTAAAGGAAATAAATTCAAAGCAGAAAGGCTAGATATTAACAGAGAGTTCATAGCAGCATATTTTCTTTCTTTTCTCATTGTGGTAAAAATATACACAACATAAAATTTACCATTTTAAAGTACATGTTTAGCGGATGTGGATGTGGAGGGAAGTAGCAACACACATGTGTGTGCGTGCCCAGTCATGTGAACTCTTTGTGACCCCATAAACTATAGCCCACCAGGTTCCTCTGTCCATTGGATTTCCCAGGCAAGAATTCTGGAGTGGGTTGCCATTTTCTACTCCAGGAGATCTTCCCAACCTAGGGATCGAACCCATGTCTTCCACATAGCCTGCACTGCAGATGGCTTCGTTACTGCTGAGCCACTGGGGAAGCCCAGTAGCATTAAGTAATATGATGAGTAGCATTAAGTAATTCTCAATCTTATGCAACTATAACCACCACCATTTGCAGAAAATTTTTATAATCCCAAACTGACTTTTTACCTATTAAAAAATGACTCCCTATTCCTCCTTCCTCAGTCCCTGGCCACTACCATTCTACTTTCTGTCTCTATGAATGTCACTATTTTAGGTACCTCATGTATATTGACTCACGCAATGTTTGTCCTTTTGTGTCTGGCACAAAAAAGTAAAATGGTTCTTTAATATGTTTTATGTTTATTACATGTTTGAATGATAATATTTTGGCTACATTGGATTAGATAAAATATATTACTAAAATAATTTTACCTGTTTGCTTTATTTTACTTTTTTAATGTAGTTCCTAGAGAAGTTAAAACTGTGTAGACTCAAATTAGATTTTTATTGGACAGTGCTGATGCAGAATCAGTTCTTTGGGAAATTGTCCTTAGGTGTGTTTTACTGATTTATCCATTCTATTCAGCTCACAGGAGATCAGTTTATCCAAAGGAATGACTGTCTAATTGCGGAATATCAGACAAGGCAAAGATGAGTAATACTTTGAATGTCAGAAACTCCTTCTTTTCAAATTTTACAACAGAAGAGACTGCATCCTCTTACCTTGAATCATGAGGTTGTCATAATAACACTCCTTGCCTTAAAAGTAAACAACAGTTACAGGAAAGCACAAGCTTTCTTCTCTCATATTTTTCTTCTCTACTTGAATTATCCCTCTTCATTTGGAACTTTCTGTTCACAGGGACTCATTTTATTTGTTAGAAAATGTTTCCTAAGTTCCTGTTAGAGATTTGATTAAAAGGTCTCAAGGTGAAAAGAACACTGCATGGGCATTAACTGACTCCACTGTTTTGGTTGATTAGCCTCTCAGAAAAATACTACCAGTCCTTAAAAGAGCAAAAGGAAACGCTGTGCCCTTTTATTCAAATCAACACCATTGTAAGAGTCAGGAGTCCTGCTGCCTGTCCTCAGCCCACACAATGCTCTTTCTGCTTCTAGAACAGAAGTGCCAAGGGTAAACAAGGTCAGGCCTTGAAGCTAAAGCAGTAAAAGAAATGGTAAGTCATAATTACTTAGGTAGGCGGAATATTGCATATACTTTTTTCTACTTCAGCTATTTTAATAGATAATCTTATTACACTGAGGTGTTATGCTTTTGCTTCACAAGACATTTTATCTGAACATGTGCCTTCTTTCAGCTTCTCAAGCTTGGCACCAAAGAACACATTCTGTTACCAGTGACCATGTCTTTTTTTTAACCTGAAAGATAAACTATTAAAAAAAGACTTTGTACATTTTATTGACACTTTTAACTCGAACATGAAGTTTTTTTCAGAGACATATGCAGATTTCAGAATCATTGTCCAGAAAACAAGATACTCAAGTGCTTATATTTGATACTTCCCACTTACAATGGTCTGAGTGATGAGATTTCCCTTGTGGACAAAAAAAAAAGGGAAATATAGATCTAGATCACTGTCTCTATTTAAAGAAAAGTCTATTTTGAGAAACACATGCAAGGCAGGGAAGTGGACTGAGGTTAATGGCAGGGATGGGAAGAAGGAAGGTGAGTGGGAAACAGCTGTAACAGGGAACAGGGAGGTGGGTAATTGTAAAAGATAACATAAGAGATAACAAGGAAAGAGGAGAAATTGAGGAAGAGCCAGAATCTGGAGAAAAGAGAAAGAAGAAAATGCAAAGGAGGGACAGAGAAACAAGCAGAGAAAGATATAGGAAGAGGGAAAAGGGAAGGATTGAAGAAGAGATTGGAGGAGAATCAGGCCTCCTATAGTTTGTGCCTGCTTTCTAAAGCACAGGATTTTATTTGAAAAAAAGACTCACAAATATGAAATAATAACAATAACATATGCATTTATTATTTCAATGATGTTGCCAAAATAATGTACAGGCACTTTCTAATTATCAAATGGTTAATGGTTGTTCTTTTTTTCAGTTATGTGCAATAGCTATAAGTTACTTTGCATTACTTAGAGTATAAACAATGTCATTTGGGGGTTTTTATTTTGGCATAGGAAGACCCTGAACTCATCTCCTCCCACCGAGACACTGAATCTATACCTACAAATAGAGCAATTTCTCCTGAAGGAGACCTGAGAGCTGATTGAAGAACTTTTGTACAACCAATGATAAAGGACCACACAGAGATGAGTAAGAGAGATGGAGACATATTGACAAGAACCCTGTCCCCAGCAGAGTGACCTGCAGTAAGGAGGGGCCCATGCATGGGCTGACCTACTCTGGGGTCAGCAAAAAAATAGTAGCTTAAAGGGCACTTAGAATAAACATGAATGAAATCTATTAACTAACCCTACAGCTGGAATCAAGGTTGACCGGAGAAATATCAACACCCTCAGATATGCAGATGATACCACTTTAAAGGCAGAAAGTGAAGAGGAACTAAACAGTCTCTTAACGAAGGTGAAAGAGGAGAGTGAAAAAGCTGGCTTAAAACGCAACGTTCAGAAACTAAGATCATGGCATCCGGTCCCATCACTTCAAGGCAAATAGATGGGGTAAAAATGGAAACAGTGACAGGCTTTATTTTCTTGGGCTCCAAAATCACTGTGGATGGTGACTGCAGCCATGAAATTAAAGGATGCTTGTTCCTTGGAAGGAAAGCTATGACAAACCTAGACAGTGTATTAAAATGCAGAGACATCACTTTGCCAACAAAAGTCCTTATAGTCAAAGCTACAGTTTTTCCAGTAGTCGTATACATATGTGAGAGTTGGACCATAAAGAAGGCTGAGTACTGAAGAATTGATGCTTTCGAACTGTGGTGTTGGAGAGGACTCTTGAGAGTCCCTTGAACAGCAAGGAGATCAAACCAGTCAATCCTAAAAGAAATCAACCCTGAATGTTCGTTGGAAGGACTGATGCTGAAGCTGAAACTTCAATACCTTGACCACCTGATGCAAAGAAGCAACTCATTGGAAAAGGCCCTGATGTTGGGAAAGATTGAAGTCAGGAGGAGAAGGGGATGACAGAGGATGAGATGGTTGGATGGTATCAGTGACTCAATGGACAGGAGTTTGAGCAAACTCTGGGAGACAGTGAAGGACAGAGAAGACTGAAGTCCTGCAGTCCGTGGGGTTGCAAAGAGTAGGACATGAATAAGTGACTGAACAACAACAACAATATTTGATAAGGGAGTAATATCCAAAATATACAAAAAACTCATATAACTCAATATACAAAATCAATTAAAAATGGACAAAGGACCACACACGTTTAGAATTACTATTATCAGAAAGATAAGAACAGCTAGTTTTGTTGGAGATGTGGAGAAAAGGAAACCCTTGTGCACTGTTGGTGAGCATGTAAATTGGAACAACTTCTATGGAAAATAGTATGGATGTTCCTCAAAATATTAAAAATAGAACTACCATATATTCCAGTAATTCCACTTCTGGTTATTTATTTGCAGAAAATGAAAACACTAATTTGAACAGATATACACACCCCAATGTTCATTGCAATTTTTAAAAAAATAGTCAAGATATGGAAGCAACCTAAGCAATTGATAAATGTGTGAATAAAGAAAATGTGCCATATATGGGTGAACTTAGAGGGCATCACGCTGAGTGAAATAAGTGAAGCAGAGTAAGGCAAATACCATATAATTTCACTTATATATAGGGTCTAAAAACCAAAACAAATGCCAAAACATTAAACAGAAACAGACTCACAGTTACAGAGAACAAACTGTTGGTTGCCAAAGGAAAGATGCGGGTGGCGCATGGGTGAAATAGATGGAGACATAGAGGTGCAAACTTCCTGTCGTAAAATAAATCATGGAGATGTAATTGTAGCATAGGGAACATATTCAATAATATTGTAGTAACTTCGTATGATGACAGATGGCAACTAGACTACTGGGGCTGATCATCTCTAAGGTACAAAAATAATGAATTACTGTGTCATAAATCTGAAACTAATATAATATTGTAAGTAAATCATACTTCAGTTAAAATATTCCCCCCTTCTTTTTGATTTAATTACAAAAGTGCAAGATGTTTCACTTTCTCACCCTCCAATAGAAAAGAAAAATATTGTGGCTCAAAGTCCAACCTTGATGGTTTTTCTAGTGGTGATTTTTCCTTTTCCTTGGAATTTTTCAAGAATTCACAGGCCTTTGAAGTGCTCTCTCCCTTTTCTAACTCCCTGGCAGGGAGGCGCTTTGGGTCTTTCGGGCTGTGCCGACCACACTGCTGGTGCTGTCTTCAGTCCTGCTGGGACTTGGAAGTGAACTGGTTGCCCACCATCACTCTGTGACTGTTTCTTGGTGCCACTGACAGGCTCCATACCCAGAAGACAAGCAGATTTCATTTGCTAAACATAGACCTAGGGCCTCCAGAAGGCCCCCTAAGCAGCTCCCCTCAGTTAGTGGCACCTCACCATCTCCATCTGAGCAGGCTCCAGGCTCTACCCTCTAAATTCCTAGAATTCTTAAGATTCCAGGCATCCACCCATGGACAAGCTGCCTTTATCTTTTCATCTTTTTTCCTTCAATAGAATAAAACAAACCGTAACATTTCATCATACACCTTTCTCCATCAATAGAACTTGATGGCTAATCAGCTGTATTTGATTTCTTAAGAAGCCAGGCTTCAGATCTAAGTAATACAAAAGAGACTGCTTACCTTTCTCATTGGTCAAGAAGGCTTTGTGCTTAAAAAATGCCTGGTAAGTCTCCTGGGAGGGATCAAATAACCTTTCTTGCATCCCAGATGAATCTAAAGTGGTGGAAATATAAAACAAAATAATTATTTACCAGGTTACCTTTTATTAATATTTTTTACTAAATGCATAAAATGTTTCATACAAATTCCATTATTTAATGCTAAAAATCTTGCAAAGGTGTTACACTTTTAAATTTTGGGGGGATGAAAGAACTGAGGTTTAGAGGGATTCAATAGCTTGTTGAAGATCACACCAATAGTGATAAAGTCTGGATTCAAGCTCCGATCTGACCTCAGAGCTTATTATCAGTTGTACAACATCATACATTAAGAAGTACTTAAATCAGGTAAAATCTAGGTAAACTTTACTCATTTGGAAGCCTACTCTTCCAAATAATCATGTTTAAACAATAAATTATAGGCATATAAATTAAAGGTCAAATTAAACCCTGATATAAACTTATAAAAGATCAACTTTGTTTATTCTCATACCAATTAGAAATGGCTGAGAAATTGTTTTGCTTTAATAATGAGCTTTAAATCTACTTGTAGATAAAGTAAGAGAGAAAATCACAAATGGTCAAAAAGGGCTATAGATTTTGTGAAATAAACATCTAACATAATAAAACAAATGGTACAACAAATGCCTGGAAAAATAAGTAGAATTTGAAGTAAGAAATAAAGAAAAAATATAAAAAATAGATTTAATATAATCAAGTCCATCTAAACATATTTGAATTTTTGATGTGGTTTGGTAGAGAGGCTAACAGGTATAATAGACATGTTTAACAGGATGTGAACTTTAGTAACAGTAAAATAACTATTATTTTAAAATTTTTAGTAAAATTATTTTTGTTTCCTATAAAGAAAAATATACTATATTTTTGTTTTCTGAACTCCCAGAAGCTTCGCTAGAAGTTATTTTTTAGTATAGTCTGGTCTGACAGAAAAGTTGAGATAGAATGAAAGTCTTAATCCACTGCCATAAATCCAGCATCTCACTATTACACACATTCCCAGCAAATAAAGTTTCTCTACCAACCCACTTCCCAACTTTTTCGGCACTCCCCATTTTCGAAAATTCCTGAATTAAGTACCTGTGGCACCACAAAGTACTACTTTGTGGCACTTAGAACAGGTGTAGATTTATGACTTATCTGTGTGATTGATTGATAACTTTTTTATCATTAGTCCCTTGGCCTGCAAGGAGATCCAACCAGTCCATTCTAAAGGAGATCAGCCCTGGGATTTCTTTGGAAGGAATGATGCTAAAGCTGAAACTCCAGTACTTTGGCCACCTCATGCGAAGAGTTGACTCATTGGAAAAGACTCTGATGCTGGGAGGGATTGGGGGCAGGAGGGGAAGGGGACGACAGAGGATGAGATGGCTGGATGGCATCACTGACTTGATGGACGTGGGTCTGAGTGAACTCTGGGAGATGGTAATGGACAGGGAGGCCTAGTGTGCTTCGATTCATGGTGTCGCAAGGAGTCAGACACAACTGAATGACTGAACTGAACTGAACTGAAAGGTGGCAAGGATTTTATCTCATTTTGTTCAAAACTAGAGCTCCAACAGTTTCTACAATTAGAGACTGGCTATAGGAGATAGTCAGTAAAAAAATTTTTATATTGAAAAAATAAATTGCCTCATAATCGTGAAACCTGGGTAGTATGGGACTTCAGAGAATTAACTTTTTCACATTCACAAGTAACTTTGGATAAAAGAGTAGGAAAGGAAGATGGGTGGAGGCAAAGGGGCATATTTGATGACTACCATTTTGCAACTGAAACCAGCTAATGAAAGGAATTTCCAAAAGTTTCATGTTGAACTGTAAGGATGTGTAGACATGCAGACTGCATAAAGAGTCTTTAAATGTAAGCCCATGTGTCTGATAGAATTTATTTATGTTTTTAGCTGCCTTGCCCTTGACTTTTTCTTTGGCTTGAGCTTTTTCTGTGATTGGTCAGATCTGCTTTTTTCCAAGAAGGAGTTGAGAGACAATGACATGTAGTCTTCCATGACCATGTAAATATAGTTCTGGCACCTCTAGGCGACCATAACACTCACCAGGGTGTTAACAATATCCGCTAGGAGGGCCAAAACAAGAAAGTCAGATAAAACAGTTACTGATGAATACGGGGAGGAACCAGAATCTTCATTTAGTGAAGGCAGAAGGGTAAAATGGTGCAGCTACTTTGAAAGTTTAGCAGTTCCTCAAATGATTAAAGATAATTATCATATGATACAGCAGGTCCATTCTGAAGTATATAGTCAAGAGACATGAAAATATATGTACACACAAAGACACACACAGATAAATGTCTATTATAACCTTGTTCACAATAGCTGTAAGACTGAAGCAGCCCAAATGACCATCAATGGATTCATGAATAAACAAAATATGGTACATCCAAAGAATATATTATTATTCAGCTATAAAAAGGGAAGAAGTACTGACACATGCTACAACTTGGATAAACTTTGAAGACATTATGCTAAGTCAAGGAAGTTAGATACTATGATCCTCAGGTTATATGAGTCTCTTTGTATGAAAGTCCAGATCGGAAAATCTAGAGAGACAGAAAGTAGACTAGTTGTTTCTCAGGGTTAGGAAGGAAGTTAGAGAGAGAAGTTTGGCAGGGGTCATAGCTAAAGAGTATACATTTTCTTTTTGGGGTGATGAAAATGTGCTACTGTGTGAGGGTTATGTACATTTGTGAATATACTAAAAGTCATTGAATTGTACACTTTAAATGAGTCTAGTATGTGGATTATATCTCAATAAAACTGTTTAAAACAACTGGGTACAACTGTATCCTCTCACTTTTGCTCAGTTTCAAGATGATACATGACATGGTATGACATATGACAGACCTAGACAGTGTATTAAAAAGCAGAGACACCACTTTGCTGGTATAGTCAAAGTTTGGTATAGTCAAAGCTATGGTTTTTCCAGGAGTCATGAACAGATGTGAGAGTTGGACCATAAAGAAGGCTGAGTGCTGAAGGACTGATCCTTTCGAATTGTGGTGCTGGAGAAGACTCTTGAGAGTCCCTTGGACAGCAAGGAGATCCAACCAATCAATCCAGATTGATTTCTATCCCTATTCTAAATAAAAGAAAAACATTTACTCATAGAGTTTACAGTTCAGTAAAAAAAAAGGTCTACTATCCAAGGAAAACATTTAAACATCTCAAAGACAAGTTCATTCTGTTGCCATCTCCATCCTGACAAAGCAAATGTATGCTGTGTCAAACCAAAGTTCAATATTTGCACGATCTGCTTCACAAAGGGTAAATCTGAACCAGAATGAGGACATTTGCCCCAAGCGTGGTTTCCTGTGTAAAGATTGCTGTGTTTCTAGTTGTAGAAGTGGTTTAAAAAAATTTTGTTTTGGCTATGTCACGCAGCATGGCATGATCTTACTTATTAAAAGTTCCCAGACTAGAGATGGAAGATCTGCGCATCCGAGATCTGCAGCCACTGCCTTGGGGTGTGGAATCCCCCCCACAACCACTGGACCTCCCGATAAGTCCCACAAATGCCTTCTCGTAGGCACTGCTCATAACAGTGAAAACCTGGAACTGTCCTCAGTGCCCCACGGTAGGAAAAAGGCTAAGCTAATTATCCTCTTGCATCATGATTGTGGGGCTTCCCAGGTTGTGCTAGTGGTAAAGAATCCACTTGCCAACGCAGGAAACACAACAGACGTGGGTTGGATCCCTGGGTCGGGAAGATCCCCTGGAGGAGGAAATGGCAACCCACTCCAATATTCTTGCCGGGAAAAATCTCATGGACAGAGGAGCCTGGAGGCTGCAGTCCCTGGGGTTGCAAAGAGCAGGACACGACTCAGCGACTGATCATACATCATGATTATGCAGTTATTTTGTATGTATTTTTCTAGACTTTTATTAAAAAAAATGAATGATATAATGTTAAGGAAAAAAATAGAATAATATACATAAACAGGTATTTAACAAATACTACTTACTACAGCCTTCTAAGTACTTCCCTGGTGGCTCAGATATTAAGGAATCTGCCTGCAATGCAGGAGACCTGGGTTTAATCCCTGGGTTGTGAAAATCCCCTGCAGAAGGGAATAGCTACCCACCCCAGTATTCTTGATTGGAAAATTCCATGGACAGAGAAATCTAGTGGGCTACAATCAATGGGCTTGCAAAGAGTCACGCATGACTAAGTGACGAAGCAGGCACACAAAGACTTCTAGAATATATATATTAATAAATAAGAAGGAAGTTTGGGAAAGAACATAAAATCAAATAGCTCAGACTTTATTATGTTGCTGAGACCTTGGTTGCTTCTTATTTTAAGTAATTTACATTGTTTTAAATTGGGTTTAATAATATACAGAAACTGTAGTAGGTGAAAAATACCTACTGCTGCTTGTCCTCTATTTTATGGACTCTATTAAGAGGGATAAAACAAAAGTTAATTATAAAGGAAGGTGGATAGTATTGACGAAACTCCTAGCTCTTAGGAGAGGAGCTTTCTTAAGGGTAATAGGTTATACTTGACAACATACTAAAAGGACATTTTTAAGGTTGATGAATGATGTCTGCAGGTCTGCTAATTAGCTGTGTCCCCGTGAGCAAGTCATTTAACCTCTGAGGATCTTAATTCCCTCATTTGTAAAATAAGAGATTAAAAAAAAGAGAGAAGCATTTTTGACATACAGAGATGTGAAGGTTGGTGGCTTGAGGATAAAGCTGCCATCTTAAATCCTCAGGGGAAATGCGTGTCTTATAAAACAACGTGATCTGCATTGCATCCTGAGGAAACGAAGCTCAGGGTTCCGTGACCAGGGCTACATCCAGAGATGAGGAGACCGTAGCTGCCATTTTTTTTTCACACCTAAAGGACTGCTGTTTCTTGACCTCTATACTGAGGACAGTGTTAAGCGAGATTTTTTAAAGTTAATTGTAAAGGAAAGTGAACAGTAGAAGCCTCCAAAACACATCATGAAGAAATAACTCTGTGACATAATATTGCATATAATTTTTCTTGCAATAAAATTAAGTACATTTACCTTAATATGATGCTATAGTAAGGGGAATTAGGCAGACCCTGTTGCCTCTGGCAACCTACAATTTAAGGAATTTAAGGCATCACTGAAGCACGTGGATTTAAATGGCAGGCAGACCAATGAACAGACATCAGATAGGCACACGTGTAAAATGAACATGCAAGTACTTAAGCACAGGAGAAAACACAGGAGATTCCGGCAGAACTGGCAGGCAGGAGGGATTCTGCGCATAAGGTAGGCAGTCTTTATTTCTGTGAGGGATACTGAAAGTCTACTCTTTTGTAATCCCCCGATGATGTTTTGTTAAAATACTAAGAATCTCTGTTTAAAATATGTATATTATATAAATATAAACTACATATTTTCTTTTTTATATTATATACACAATATATATTTTTCCTACTTTTCTTTTTTTGCTCTAAAGTGTTATTTGCTCAGTCGTGTCTGACTCTTTTTGACCCCATGGACTGTAGCCCACCAGGCTCCTCTGTCCACGGAATTCTCCAGGCAAGAATATTGGAATAGGTAGCCTTTCCCTTCTCCAGGGGATCTTCCCAACTCAGGGACTGAACCTGGGTCTCCCGGATTGCAGGCAAACTCTTTACCATCTGAGCCACCTGGGAAGCCTATAAAAATCATATTAAACACTTATTGGCCACTAATACAGTTAATTCCAAATTATCAAACTGCCTAGCCTGTCAAAGCTTAGAATTAAATTCTCTGGATATAGAATAGTAGGACTTCAAAAAGTTAGAGATTTGAGAAGCAATGACAGCTGAAGTTCATTCTTAGGGCAAAATAAGGGAGAAAGAGTCCATGTGAGATACATAAGCTTTAGCCTTAGCAAGATGTCACAAAAGCACAGGAACAATTTCTTCACAGATCATCAGGGATATTTTGACATCTCTAGGAACTTAGATGTGAAAGGGGTCATATAAAATTGGCATCCCTTCTAAGATGAAATACCAAGTACTTTTCACTGCAGACTCAAAAGAAAAGGCAGTGGTCCAATCAC
Organism: Redunca redunca; assembly: GCA_006410935.1. NCBI lineage: Eukaryota > Metazoa > Chordata > Mammalia > Artiodactyla > Bovidae > Redunca > Redunca redunca. The sequence goes on from SJYQ01002244.1 coordinate 394,767, forward strand.
GACTGACTGTGGGCTCATACAAAACAATTGGGAAACAAGAAAGTGTCACTCTGTAATCTAGGTCTTAGAGTTAATTAGGAGGATGAAAGAGGACTGTATATTTTAATTTATATATTGTTACTGCTGGTCTTCCATTAGCAGGAATCTTCCTGTAGACAGAACACCTTAGGTAAATTCCGAGGCCTCAGGATTAAGCTAGTAGGGTTTTATTGGCTCTTGGCATCAACCAACAAAATGACACGCATGCTTGGCTGCAGGTTCTGAAGCAGAGATGCGAAGTCTTATTCCACCCTCCTCAACGGCATGCCCATGTGACAAAGAGATGGCCCATCAGAAGCCTCTCCCTTCCCCGTGCACACCCTCGCGTTCTCCATTGGCCCCCTCCTCTGTGTTCTCTTGTTCTTTACTTGTTCTCATCCCAGAGGCTGAGAACCCTGTAGCTGTTGCTTAGTTGCTAAGTCGTGTCTGACTCTTCTGCAGCCCCATGGACTGTAGCCTGCCAGGCTCCTCTGTCCATGGGATTCTCCAGGCAAGAATACTGGAGTGGGTTGCCATCCCCTTCTCCAGGAGATCTTCCTGACCCAGGGATTGAACCTGCCTCCTGCGTTGGCAGGCAGGTTCTTTGCCACAGAGCCAGCAGGGAAGCCTGCTAGGCCAGTTAGCCCACCATGGGCCTGCCTGCCCTTCTTTAGAAGGATTTCTTAGGATGTTTACCCCTAGTCATCCTCAGGGGTTTATTTAATCTCTATTTTCCTATTTAAAATCGCTTCACCAGTACCTACGGTGTCTCATTCAGTCCTGAACAGCGACACGAGGGGCAGTATGAAAGCCCATGTCCCTTCTAATGCTGGAGAATCCTTTACTAGGTTTCTTATAACACATATTCTATGTTTTAAAAAACTTAACAGAGTACTATAAAATTTTTGGTAATTCCTGAGAGAAACCTGGTGCTCAGATAAAGCTCCAGTCACAGAAAATGTGACTTTATAAAACACAGACACAACACGGTATTTAAGAGAAACCCTGTGAATCTTGATGATAGATTCTAACATCTTTTCTCATGCTGAGGGAGAAGGCTATTCTTCATAGTCAATACATAATTCTAGTCAAAGGATGATGAAAAATAGCCATTTTGATTGTATTTTTAATATCATTTTGTCATTGCTTAAAACACTCAGCAGGAGGGGAGACAGACAAGACATGATGCTGGAGAAGGAATGGCAGCTGTTTAAATTAAATCTAAAGAAGACTATGAAAGAAAACAGAGACTATGATTTAAACAAATGACTACTGTTATCTTTGGCAATCAATGTTTTCATAAAACCTTTAAAATATTAAAATGGAAAAATTCGCTTCTTTCTCCATCTCTGTATAACAATTTCACAGTAATCTATTTAGAAGCTTTCTGCTTTGCCAAAAATATGTCATATGGAGGTTCCTTACTACAAAGGATGTGGGAACCAGGAACATGAAAGTAAGAAAGGGACCAAGGTTTATTGCCAAGCTGTCCTGTGGTTGCCTCCGCTGTGTATGTATCAAGGACACATGTTTGTCAATGCCCCTAACATAATTTGCCAAGGAAATTGTTAATGTTTGTCTCTCCAGACAGAGGGAAAATGTTCCTAAAATCAGGAACCATGCAATAGTCATCTTTATATTGTATACATTCCCCATATCTCATTCCAAATCTTCCCCAAGCCCACCCCTTAGCACAGGGCTGTGTATTCTAAGTATACAGTAAGTGTTTGGCAGAACTGAAGTGATATGAAATCGGATATTTCTTGGATATCCAGAACCTAGCCTTTTTTGCTTCTTTCCAAACAAGACTTCACATTTCTCAGCTGCTTAAGTTAAAGGAGAGGGAACTCACTGTCAAATGCTAGTTAGAATCCACCTCCCCTAAATCAATCAACACATCCCATCTGCTTGTCCTCATGGTTGGTTAAGACATTTGGTCTCAAGTCTGGCCAGAAAGGTCCAAATGAGACTCAAAGCCAGGATTCTTGTTTGAACTCTCCAAGCAGCCAACTTTTTTGGACTCGAAACCTGGGATCATGTAGTTCTGTGAAGTGTGGAAGTTACTTTGGAGTCTTAAGAGGAGAGCCTAACAAAAGTGGAATCTATATTAAATAGGCAGAGTGAAAAAATATTGAGAAAAAAAAAAATTGGGTCCAAGTCACATTTTCAAGCCCCTGAATCTTACGCAAAGCCCAGTTGTCTTGGGCTCTTCAGTGAAATAAGGCAATGGATTATCACTGTGATTTAAGCCTTTTTGTGTGTGAATTCTCCATCAATATCAACCTATCTGTGCTATAGTTTCTCTAGAAAGAAAGAGCAGTTCCTTCAGAGGCCGGTGCCTCGGTAGCTACAGATGTCCTCACTCATGGCTCTCCTAGCCCCTCATTGTGCCTGGGATGGACAGGGCCCACAGAAGACGCTTTCCTAAGGTCTCTGCTGTTCTCTAGACCCCGGGATTGGCTTCTTCCCAGAGCACCCTGTATCTAACTGCATTTCATCCAGGCTCAGAAGGAATCTCTCCACCATGATGAAATGATAACATGTCCTTTCATCTCGTTGGATCTTTTCTAATACGTGTGTGCCGAGCTGTTTGTTTTTTTTTCTGGCTAAATGTTTAAAAATATATTTGTACATAATTATTGAACATTCATCACTTTCTCAGTTATTGACTTACAAAAAGTCCATCCACATAAACATATAAAATTGATCTCTTGAGCAATTGCAGAACTTAGAGAATGCATTCAACTTATTTTATCATATTAACAAATTTTAGAAATTTAAACAGCTCAGTTTTGGAGACAGTTCTATGACTGCTTCCTTCCACTCCCCAGAATAACGCAGGTTTGAGTAAAGCCATTTGTGGAGGACTTTCCTGGTGGCTCAGACGGTAAATCGTTTGCTTACAATGCAGGAGACCCGGGTTCAACCCCTGGGTCGGGAACATCTCCTGGAGAAGGAAATGGCAACCCATTATTGGCAATCCAATATTCTTGCCTGGAAGATCCCATGGACGGTGGATCCTGGTAGGCTACAGTCCATGGGGTCGCAAAGAGTCAGACACAACTGAGCAACTTCACTTATTTGTGGAAGAAGTAGTTATGTTTTAGGTAAGTCTTTAAAAAGCTATTATAAACCTGCTTTGTACTTATATTGATATATCAGCTGATTACTAATAGGGAAGAATTGAATAGAAAATTCACTCTTCTAAGAGTTACAACAGCAAGTCCAGTAAAATGTATTAAGTACTTTAATAAGTTGCTCTCTTAACAAAAAATGAAGTTCCTTTCCTGCTTCACTTTTACTCTGTTTGCTTAGGTAGGTACATTGGTTTCAAATCAGTTAAGATACAAAAATTAACTTAATTGAACAAATGTCTTAGCCAAACTGGCAAGTATACTGTGCCAGCTTTCACTGTTATTTTGATTCACTGGTTGCATATTAGGATGCCATAATTCTCAAAAATTATCCCTTTTTTGAGAGGTGTGTGTGTGAAAGTGATGTCTCAATACATAGTGTTGAGTGGTAGTCCCAGTCCTCCAAGAGCTCAGTGTAAGCTGACAAACTGGAAAAAAGACTTCTCAGAAGGGTTGAACAGTAAAGAAGCTTTAGGCGATCTCTTAGGTGACTGTAATCCTTCCGTTCAAGAAAGTGAAAAAGAAGGGAGAATTAGATTTCAATATCAAGTTGGCAGTGTCTAAGCTAGTCCCTAACTTAGATATAAGCTGCAAAAATTCGCTCTATATTAGCTAGCCAGTTTTCCGCCTTTGCTCTCTGTCTGTCTAGAGTCCAAGTCATGTACCCTCTGTGGAGGTCAGCTTTTCTACTTGTGATTTACAAACACTGAGCACTCTTTCTTCCTTTTCTTTCTCATTTTCACTGGCCTATCTCTCTTCTTGCATGTGGAGTTCTTATATGCTGAAGGACAGAATACTCTTCAAGATGATCATATTCCCTCTATCATGGATCTTACAGTCAGGAGAGTATAACCAGATGAGGAAATGAGTGCAATTCACGTCAGAAGATCTGCATGGGGGCCATAGAGGATGCAGTTCTAGCCAGCATTTTTTTTTCAGTTGCAGCTTGAGTGATCCTTTTAGTTGCAGCATGCAGCATCTTTAGCTGTGGCATGTGAACTCTTAGTTGCCGCATGTGGGGTCTAGTTCCCTGACCAGGGATTGAACCTGAGCCTGTTGCATTAGGAATACGGAGTCTTAGCCACTGGACAACCAGGGAAGTCCTGAAAAGGTCTTATCCAGGACAAAGTATAGGAGAAGAGTGTGTTCAAAGTAGAGAACACACAGCAGCAATGTGATGAACTTAGAGAAACTCAGTATCACTGGGGGTGTACAATGAGGGGTTAGGACAGCAATAAAGATGGCTGGGGTGTGAAAACAGTGACTAGATAATCCAGCCTCTTGTTAAAAAATACATTGAACATTTTCTAAGAACAGTGGAAAAACTTTGAAAGGTTTAAAGAGGACAATTTCAAGACTCAATGTGAATTTTAGTGACATCATTCAGTCCCAAGTACAACCCATGGGGTGGCAGAGTTGGACACTGAGTGACTAAGCAACTGAGCCTGTGCACACACACACACTCACTACTGAGAGTGGCTCAGAGAAGACCGGCAGGGGGGAGGGGGGGTGGGGGGCTGATGCATCATGACTCGGGACAAACAGCAAGAAGGGTTAAATTCAGTTTGGGCTTGATGAATATGAACTGTCTGGAAAAGAGATAAAGGCATAGTTCAGAAGCTGAAGATGCAAATTTGGGAGCCCGCCCATAAAGTCCTAAAGTGGCTGAAATCTCTCTAAAGAGGTATGCAGAGAAGTAAGGAGGATCTTGTGGATAACTCTGAAGAATACCAGCATTTGAGGGCCTGGCGGAGGAAGAGCAGCCAACAAGGACAAAGGCATGTTTCACATGTGATTTCTTCCCTTATCCACCTCTTGAGCTTCCTGGACCTCAGCCGGATGCTCCATCCATTGTGGAACCTTAACTCAGGCAGAATTAATCCATCCTGGTCCTATTTGCTCCTCATCTGTGAGCAGCAGAGAAGGAACAAGTGCATTATAATTATTTTTTTTACTTATCTTTCTTCCCTTTTAGATGATACATTCCTCTGGGATAGGAATCCTCCCCTAATTTTGTTGGTATTCTCACCAGTGTAATGGCATCAAGCAAAGAGTTCTCTGCTTGCTGAGTAAATAATGCATGTATTCTTACTTATAAGATCATATTTATACCAGGAAAGAGTATAAATATGAAGCAAGATACTTGAATTTAAAAACCACTTCTCTCTTTATTCTGGTTTTACAAAGATCAAACATATGCTATACATATTGTGAATGTGGAGAAAGTGTCTATTGATTAATGAACATTGATCAGAGACCCTAGGATCTCATTTAACATTCAGAAAGTGGACTGGGAAGGGAGGCCTGTCGGATACATATTCACCCAAGGGTAAGATACGGGGCAGCCAAAAGAAATGAGGTGGTGCTTGGTTCAAAGTCTCTGAAAAGAAAATCAGTAGTAGGTTGGTTCCCTGTGACCCTGAAATATTGTTCAGTAACAGGCTATTTTATTTTCAATAAATCCAAGGATAATTTTTTTAGACCAAGGTAAGAAATTTAAAATTTTTTCTTTACTAAACCAGTGACTCACTGAAACTAAATTAATTTTGTGTTGCATACAAATAAAAGTAGCAATTTAGTTGATGTTTTAGAGAGAAANTTTAGTTGATGGTTTAGAGAGAAAGACAAGTTTATATATATATATGGTTAGTTAAAATACCACATACATATAATATAATACATACTATATGGTTAGTTAAAATACCACCCTATAGACAGTTTAAAAAGTGATAGACAAGGCTGAAAGAGAGAAAAGGGAAAAATAAGGAAAACAGGTGGAAAGGGAGGGAGGAAAATTGAAATGGGAGAGGAGACTTAAGGAAAATGAGAAAGAGATAAGGCAAGAGGCCCCATGAAATGTTAATAATAATAACAAATATAATTTGTAAGCTTTCTTTGGCAGAAATTTCACCTTGATCTTTTGTTTCTTTTGATAGACCGTGAGCACTTGTTGTGGTTTTACAGAGAAGAAAAGGCATATATATAGTCAGTGGCAAAACTGCAGCTGGAATCTGGTCTCTTTATTTCCAATCCTCTCCACTTATATAAGGTTTAATGGATGTAAATTACACTTGTTCTGCAGTTCACTAGGTTTGAGTGTCTCTGTGTAAGTTGTCACCTGTTATTTCTGCTCTTTGAAATTCTGATTACAGTACCTCTGATCCTGTAGAGCCACGTTTTCTTATAAAAGAAAACAGCTTGTCTGTTTTTATTTCCAAACTTTAAAGTTTATTTTTGAAATAAATGTTTACTTCCCCATGGGCTTCTGAATCTTCTGCAGGTGTGTGAAGGAATGATTCTGGCTTTAGAAAATTGCTTTGGAACATGAGAGATATCTCTCAATTTACTAGCTATCACCTGTAGTCCCTTTGGCGTAGAAAGCTGTCAGCTTGCTTTATTTTATCCTCTCAGTGATCAGAGTTTTTCTATTACAGAAAATTTTAAATTTAAATTTATAATTAGTGTCTATTTACTTTGAAATGAGTTTTTCACTCTGCTTATTAAAAAAAAAAAGAAACAAAAAACTAAGCCGGAGGTCATATTCAAACTATCTAATAAGAGGTGTGGAATAGATAACACCTATTAGAATAAATGTCTTCCCTGTGTATACAGATAGGCTAAAAATATCAGCTCTTTTCTAATTCCTATTGGGAATAATACAAACAAGAGAACCTCACATCCTATGTATTTTCCATTAAGAAAATCCTTTAGGAATGCACAATATTAACCACACCATTAACTACTCTCAGGGTTTCATCCCTCTTCCTTTGCCAAGCAGACTTGAAAGAAAGTAAAGAGCGGGGTGGAGGAATAAGAAGCACAAAGCAAAGGTGGGAAAGTGAGTGTTTGCATGATGTTGCTTTCTAGTTTTCTTTTCGTGTTTCCAAAAGCCAGAAATTTTGCTGACCTTGAATTCTGTCAGATTTTCAGGAACCCTTATGAAAAATTTCCTGCTTTTAAAAAAATATAAATTTTGGAGGACTTCCCTGTTGGTCCAGTGGTGACGACTTACTCTCAATGTAAGGCTCCCGGGTTTGATCCCTGGTCAGGGAGCTAGAACCCACATGCTACAGCTAAGAGTTTGCATGCCACAACTAAAGATCCTGTGCGCTGTAACTAAAATCTGGCACAGCCAAATAAAAAAATGAAATACAAATAAAGGTTAAAAAATAAATTTTGAATATAAAATATATACACTAAAGTACGCAAATCATAATTGAATAGCACCTCATTTTATACAAAATAAACACACCTGTGTGACTATTATCTAGATCAATGTAGACTATGACTCCGAACCCCGGTTTACCCCCCTCCCACTCACTGTCCCCCTTTCCTTTGCCAAAGCAAGCATTATCCCAACTTCTAACATCATAGTTTAGTTTTATTGACTTACATTTTCATTTCAATGGAATCAGAGTAGATATTCCTTTCTGTATGCCTTTTTTTTTTTTCCGCTTAAAGCTGTGTGTGGAATCATCCACAATCCAGTGTGTCATGGAGGCTGATACATTATCATAGCCATGTTGAATTCTATTGCATGAATATGCTGTAATAGATAATCATCTATTCTACTGTTGATAACATTTGGGTGGTTTCCAGGTTTGAGCTCCTAAGAATAATGCTAATTATGTGATGTGATAGAGGTGTTAGCTAACACAATGGTGGCAATCATTTGTAAATATACGTCTATCAAATGAACACACTGTATAATTCAAACTCACACAGTGTTACATGTCAATTATATCTCAATAAAGCTAAGGGAAAAATAAATTATAACTATGTGAAGTGACAGAGGTGTTAGCTAAGACTATGGTGGTGATCATGTCGGAATATACAAATATATCAAATCAACATGTTGTACACCCTAAACCTGGGGCTTCCCAGGTGGCACTAGTGGTAAAGAATCCGCCTGCCAATGCAGGTTGGATGTAAGAGAAGTGGGTTGGATCCCTGGGTTGGGAAGATCCCCTGGAGGAGGGCATGGCAACCCACGCCTGAATCTCATGGACAGAGGAGCCTGGTGGGCTGCAGTCCTAGGACTGCACATAGTCAGACATGACTGCAGCTACTTAGCATGCAGCAGACACGAGCATCCTAAATGTACAGAATGTTATACATCAATTGTATTTCTTTTTTTTTTAAAAACTTGTATTCATTTAAAAGAACTTTGGGGCTTCCCTGATGGCTCAGTGGTAAAGAATCCGTCTGCCAATGCAGGCGACATGGGTTTGATCCCTTACCTAGGAAGATCCCACTGGCTGGGAGCAGCTAAGCCCTTGAGTCACAACTGTTGAGCCTGTGCTCTAGAGCCTAAGAGCCGCAACTACTGAGCCCATGTGCTACAGCTACTGAAGCCCGTGTGCCCTAAGGCCCAGGCTCTGCACGAAGAGAAGCCCCCGCAGCGGAAGCCTGCACACTGCAATTAGACAGTGGCCCCTGCTTGTTGCAACTAGGGAAAAGCCCGTGCAGCAGTGAAGACCCAGTGCAGCCAGAATAATTGAATACATAAATTTATTAAAGAAGAAAACAAGTACATTAAATTTTTAAATTGTATTTTAGTTGATTAAAAACTATAATATAAAAGCAAATGTCTCTAACTTTGTAGCATATTTGTTGAGTTAGTTTCAAGTGTACAGCCAAGTGCTTCAGTTATACATATAGATGTATCTATTCTTTTTCAAATTCTTTTCCAGTTAGGTTATTACAGAATATTGAGCAGAGTTTCCTGTGCTCTACAGTAGGTCCTTGTTGGTTATCTATTTTAAATATAGAAGCATGTATGTGTCAACCTCAAATTCCCAGTATATCCCTCCCCTCTTCCCTTCCCTCTGGTAACCATAAGTTTATTCTCTAAGTCTGTGAGTCTGAAAGCCAATTATATTTCAATTAGAAAGACAGAAAGAAAGAAAGTGGAGAGGAAAAACAACAATGCTGCTATGAACATTCTTGAACTTATCTGGTATAGATGAGTACACACATTTCTGTTGGGTACAAAATTGTAGGGAAATAAAACATCCCTGAATTTGTCAGGGTTCATGTAAATAGTTTTAGCTGTGGACACAAATGTGCTACGAGGTTAGAGACATTGCTTTTACTTCTCTTAGAAACTTGTTCATGTGCCGTTAAAGATTAGATCTATAGTCATTCGTTTCCCTAATGAAGGAGCTAATTGTTCTGATCCGAAAGGATAGCGGAACTTCTCTTACGTCCCCCAAACTAAAGGCATGGGCACCTGGGTAAGCCTCAGCCCAGAGCCTGGAGCCTTATCTATGTGGGTATTCACATTTCAGAGACCAACGCGGCCCACAACTCTAGGTCTCACACAACTAAGAGTTATGTGGCTAAAGGTCTTCTGGAGAGGTTTTATTTATAAACAAAGTGTCAGGAGGAGACACTTTAAGAAGAGGAGATAATATCCTTCCTTTCCTCTTCCTTGGCCTATGAAAAATCCTGCTGTTTGTGTACTGAAAATATCGATCTGCTCTCACTGCGTGGTCCCAGAGCTGAGACCTATCGCAAAAGGCATATAATGGGCAACACACTTTTTATTTACTGAGATAATAAGTAATAAAGAAGAAATGTGTCTCTGATCCAGAATACTTCATGTATGCATTCAGGATAAACTTACTAAAAATGAACATTGAATATTCCCAAATAACTAAGGGTCAATTTGTTGGGCCTTGGAATCTGTATATATTCAAACTTCGTGACATTCCCAACTCCCAAGCCATTTTCCAAAGGGATTGTGCTAACTGACTCTCCCACTAGCAGTTTTCAAAAGCTCTGTTTGCTCAAAAACACTAAGTGTTTTCAGTCATTTTATGTTTAAGCCATTCTGGTGGTTCTGTTGTCTTATTTCTTTGTAGTTTTAATTTGATTTTTCCTGGTTACTAATTAGGTGATTACTTTTTTGTATGTTTATTGGCCTTTTGGATTTCCTTTGTACTGAAGAGCAGTTTAAATTTTTTGCTGACTTTTTTTTTTTTAGTTGAAGTATATTTGCTTACAAAATTATGTTATTTCAGGTGTGTAGTTTTATAGTAGTTTTATAGATGATACTCCACGTAGAGTGATAAAATATTGACTATATTCCCTGTGTTGAATATCACACCCTAATTACATCCTTGCAATTTATTTGTTTGACATCTGGTAGTATGTACATTTTAGTCTTCTTCACCAGTTTTGCCCTTACCTCCACTCCCCCTTCCCTCCTAAGGTGGCTACTAGGTGGTTCTCTGTGCCTGTTTCTGTATGGTTATATTTGTTCATTTGTTTTATTTTTTAGATTCCATATACAAGTGAAAACACATTTTCTCTGTCTGACTTATTTCACTAAACATAACAACCTCTAGGTCCACTGATGGTGTTGTAAGTGGCAAAAAAAGTTTCACTCTTCATTTATAGCTAAATAATATCCCTGTGTGTGTGTGTGTGTGTGTGAGTGTGTGTGCATGTACACCACAGCTTCTTTATTTCTACTCATGCACACTTAGGTTGCTTCCATATCTTGGCTATTGTAAATAATGCTGCTGTGAAATTGGGGTGTATATATCTTTTTGAATTTATGTCTTCATTTTCCTCTGATATACCCAGGAGTGAATTTGCTCAATTTTATGGTCGTTTTTTTAGGAACTGTTATTTCCATAATGCCTGTACCATTTTACATTTCTCCCCATCCTTGCCAGCACTTGTTATTTGTTGTCTTTTTGATGATAGCCACTCTGACAGATGTGCATACTAATTTGAAAAGATGTAAGGACACTAATGTTTATTGCAGCATTATTTATAAAAGCCAAGATAAGGAAGTAACCTGTATCCATAGATTGATGAATAAATAAAGAAAATATGATAAATATAATAATATATAATGGAATATTAGCCATTAAAAATGAAATCTTGCTATTTATAAAAACATGGCTGGACCTAGAGGATACTATGCTAAGTGAACTAGATTGGACAGTGAAAGACAAGTATTATATCATCTCATATGTGGAATTTAAAAAACAAAACAAAATGAAAACAAACTAAAGATGTAGAGAACAAATGGGTGGTTTCCAAAGGGAAGAGGATAGTAGAGGCTGAAGCAAACTAGGTGCAGGGGATTAAGAGGCACAGTTACGAGGTACGGACCTCCAGTTATAAAACAGACTGTTCACTGGTATAAAAGGAATATGGTCAATAATATTGTAACAAATTTGTATGAGGATAGATGGCTACTATATTTACTATGGTGATCATTTCATAATGTATGTAAATGTCATATTAATATGTAGTACCCCTGAAACTAACATGATATTGTACTTCAATTATATTTCAATAAAAAGAGTCACCTGAAATATCTGTGCACTACTGAGTTTCAGGAACCAACATATTCTGCCTTAATTAATACAGTAGATTTGAATTTTATGCTGCTTTCAACCAAAAGCAGTCTCTCCAATATCGGTGGATCCCATTAACCTCCCAGGAAAGTTCTCAGGGCCCTACTCGAATGTTCTTCATCCCCTGTCTAGGTGACCCGCATCTTTGTTGGATTCCTGTCTTAAGAATGCAATTCTCTGAGACCAGACACTATAAAACCTCTAGAGGAAAACATAGACCAAACACTCTCTGACATAAATCACAGCAATATCTTTTTCAATCTGTCTCCCAGAATAATGGAAATAAACAAACAGGTCCTACTTAAACTCAAAAGCTTTTGCACAGCAAAGGAAATAATAAACAGAATGAAAAGATAAATCACAGATTGGAAGAAAATAGTTGCAAATGATGTGACCAATAAATAGGTCCTACTTAAATTCCAAAGGTTTTGCACAGCAAAAGAAATAATAAACAAAATGAAAAGACAAAATCACAGATTGGGAGAAAATATTTGTGAATGATGTGATCAACAAGGGATTAGTCTCCAAAATTTACAAATAGCTCATGATGCTTAATAGCATCAAAACAAAAAAAAACCCAACCAAAAAAGACCTAAATAGACATTTCTCCAAAGAAGATATACAGATGGCTAAGAGGCACACGAAAGGAGGCTCAACATCACTAATTTTTAGAGAAATGCAAATCAAAACTACAATGAGCTATCACCTCACACTGGTCAGAATGGCTATCATCAAAAATTCCATAAACCCAATAAATGCTGGAGCGGGTGTAGAGAGAAGCGAACTCTCCTATACTATTGGCGGGAATGTAAATTGGCACAGCCACTACAGAGAACAGTATGGAGGTTCCTTAAAAAACTAAAATAGAGCGACTATAGGACCCTGCAATCCGGACATGTATCTGGAGAAAAGCATGACCAAGGCATGGAAGCAGCCTAAATGTCCATCAGGAGAGGAATGGACAAAGAAGACATGGCACATATATACGATGGACTATGACTCAGCCATTAAAAATAATGAAATAATGCCGTCTGAGCAACATGGATGGATCCAGAGATTGTCATACCGAGTGAAAAAAGTCAGACAGAAAAGGATAGTTATCATATGACATCCCTTATATGTGGAATCTAAAAAGAAATGATACAAATGAACTCACAAAACAACAAGAGACTTACCGGCTTAAGAGAATGAACTTACTATGATTGTTGGGGTTGGAGGGGGAGGAAAGGGGAAGGGATAGTTAGGGAGTTTGGGACGGACATGTACACAATTTTATGTTTAAAATGAATAACCAACAAAGATCTGCTGTATAGCACATGGAACTCTGCTCTGTGTTATGCGGCAGGCTGGATAAGAGGGGAGTTTGGGGGAAGATGGATGCATGTATATGTATGGCTGAGTCCCTCAGCTGTTCACTTGAAACTATCACAACATTATTTGTTAATAGGATACACCCCAATACAAAATAAAACTTTAAAGAAAAAAAAAAGAATGCAATCCTCTGCCTAAGGGCCTTCTTTAAACACAGGATCATATTTAATAACTTAGTAGTCTCATTTTAAAATGTACATAGATACAAGCATAAATAACTGAATAATATAGTTTAACTCAATATAGCCAAATATTTTAATTTGAATTTGTAATCAAAATATAAATTACTCATCATATATTTTACATTTTTTATGCTAAGTCTTTGAAACCCAGAATATATTTTTTATTTGTAGCATTGTTCGATGGGGAGTAGTCAATTTTCAATAGCTACCTCTGGCTAGTGGCTTCTGTATTGGATATTGTGGCCCCAGAGCATAAAGCCGATTTCCTTTTTTTTCCTGTTTTTGAAAATACATAGGGAAAATTCACAGGTAATGCTTTGTTCTCCATAGGTAAGGCTCTATCGTCTTCTCAGATTTCTCTGTTTTCTTATTTACCATTTGGGCTATAGCGAACATTATACTTGTTACTGTGATATTTTCATTTCACATTATAAAGTAAACTTACATGAGACTGATTTTCACCATCATTATTTTAAATAATTGATATGTATTGAAGCCTATAACGCTATGTTAGTTTTCAACAAAGTAAATTTAAATTTAGAATTTTCTTGGCTAATTTAGTAAGGTAAAGTGATTTCTCAAGGTCAGTATGATCTGTATATCTTTTATTATCATTTAGGATAAGATCATATCATGTTTTCTTTTTTAAAAGAATTTTATTGAGGTATAGTTGATTCACAGGTTGTGTTTAATTTCTGCTGTACAGCAGAGTGAATCGGTTTTACACATATATGTTCTCTTTCATAGTCTTTTCATTATGGTTTATCACAGGTATTTCATGTTTTCTTAAAAGCTTTTACAATCTCCTTTTATTCCCCAGTGAATAGAGATGGCATTCTGCTTTAAAAAAAATCATGTGGAATTTTATTTAAACAACCGAATCGTGTTTATGTTTGAATATATATTTTCTATGTTGTAAACAATATATTTTTTATTAGAGATAAAGGAAACTGATTTATATATTTTTCATTAAATCACTGAGTATAAAAGGAAAGGTTTTGTAAACTTAGAAAGGAATCCACAAAGTTAAGTGTGTTTTTCAGAGTTGTCATTTATACTACGGAAATCAAAAATATGTCAATAGTTCCTAGATTTCCAAATAGTAATCTGAGTCAAGTCGGGAGGTATTAAATTGGTTTTCCATTCAAGAAAATGAAAAATAATTCATTTGATGGCTTTATCTATACAAACAGAATTATATCAAAATAAATGAAAATCAGATAACTTCTTTAAAATCTAATACAGTGTGGAAAAAAAGTTTTAGTATGTTCTACTTGCAGTGATCTCCAATAATATTTAGACATAGTGGCATAAATAAAAAGTAGGGGTTATAAGAACCAATTTTCATGTGGGTGAATAAGTCAAAACTTCTGTAATTCTTCTCCAATCTTTCCTCAAAGAAATCAGCCAGAACATTATGATGATATTCCAGTTTAGTGTCTGCATTACAGACTATCAAAAATATTGTAACCCTTTCCTTTCTCTTCTTGTTCTGCCATTTTTCTCTAGTTGTGTTAACTGTGGAATAGGCTGACCCAAAAAGAAAGTTAGAAGAGTGGGAATTTCTCAGTCTTAAAAAGATCCCCACTTTCAATTACACAACTATTTTAATATATAGTAAATATATTCATGTCTACATTTATATATTGACTCGATTTTTACTTTTTACGATATCTTTTTTTTTTTATCATTTTCATTAACTCACATGTATTAAAAATANAATTTTTACTTTTTATGATATATATTTTTTTTATCATTTTCATTAACTCACATGTATTAAAAATAACATTTTGGAATGCTAGTTGTGTCTGATCTGGCTAGTCTAATTCTAAATAAAGTCCCAGAATGGTATTGTTTGGCATTTCCTCATGAAAATGACAGTTGCTAAAGATCAAAACTTCAATATTATGTGGGCATTTTAATAATGTCACATTTCAATAATAGTCCATTCTTTGAAGGACAGTGTTTGCTAGGCAAAAATTTTGATAAGTATATTATGGGAAATGATCTATGTTTCCAGTTGGTTGCTTGTCCAGCAAACTGGCCAATGCCACTCTTGCATTTTTTTTTTTTTTTTGCAGTTGTCAGAACCCTTTAATCAATGCACAGTTAAGCTCTCTAGTTTTTAATTCTGAAATGATTTCCTTGTTTTCAGTGGTTCATGTCATCACTGTCAACCATAAAACTTCAGCATCTTGTCTCTCTTTAAATTATGTGTAGTGACAGCTCCAAGCCATATTCTGTGCTAGGATATTTTAGTCACCTGAACTCTGTTTTCTATATCGCTGATAATGACAGATGCTTTCTTTTCTTCCAAGGTTACCTGCACACTAAGTTTTTTTTTTTGAAATTTTTATCAATCAGTTAAACCAAATTACAAGATAAAAAACCAGTAACCAGTACTGGTGCATATACATGGGAGGGACCTTGAGACACCAGTGGCCACTCATGCCAGTTCAGGTCTGGCTTTGCTACCAAATTAGTTTTGGCAGAAAATTTGCAAAAAGTTGTGGGTTTTAGTGGCTTGCAGAAGGGTGGATAAGGGATTATGTATCTGTGTATGCAGACTGATAGCATCCTTACATTCTTATTCTAAAGAGAGACTGCAAACTGAATCATATTTATTCAGAACACATCACAAAAATATTCGGTTGGGAAAACCTTTGTTCATGAGTAACATTCACATTTTTGTTTCCTTAAGCTTCACTCAATGTACATTTCTCTGGGCTGTCGGTCTATCTCATAAGTAAAGGTTCATGTATATTCCCAGCGCTCAGGTAGCTCAGGCCCTAGTATGGGAGGAGTTAAGAAAAAAGAAAACAAGAGGCCAGACATCCAGTTCTGACCACGGAGCCCTGACGAATATCACAGTTGCTCTGCTGCCGTAAACAACTATGAAAGTGAAAGTGGCTCAGTCGTTTCTGACTCTTTGCGACCCATGGAATGTATAGTCCATGGGATTCTCCAGGCCAGAATACTGGAGTGAGTAGCCTTTCCCTTCTCCAGGGCATCTTCCCAACCCAGGAATCGAACCCAGATCTCCTGCATTGCAGGCAGATTTTTTACCAGCTGAGCCACGAAATCCACCAAGCAACTGTTCTCAAGAATTTCACAACAGATGTTCCAGGGGTGGTTCTTGCAAGAAAGCAAGCACAAACAGTGAGCTCTCTCCCTGCGGCTACTTTCCCAACCGTGACATAGGGAAGTGAAATGCAAGCAAAGAGCAACAGGCTTGCTGAATTGATGAACCTGAAGGCTGGGCTGGGTTTTGTAGGCAGGTATAAGAGGGGAGCTGGGGAGCATCTTTATCTTCCTGTTGGTGGTAAGGAAGGCTGCAATATGAGCTAAAAACATCTTTTCTCCCTTGTTAGATCTTTAGTCTATGTGCCGCTCCTAATATTCATGATGTGTCCTTCACACAAGTCCTCAGTAACTATCTTAAATTCTTTGGGATATTTCAGGATGTTCCTTTGGTCTATAAGGAATTCTCAAGTTCAAGCCCCATTCAGTTAAATTTCCTGTGATTTCTGATTTCATCCCAAGTACATCTGGATGCATTTCTGGGGAAAATGGGAGGTTTCAGTTTAGAATTACTGATAACACAGTAATTTAGGAATAAGAAAAATCTCATGACGTCAAGACTAATTTTTGAAGGTTTCTATTGACATGTGCCATTCCAATGAAAGCTTTAAAAAATAGTAAATTAAACTCAAAATTATCCATTACCAAAATAACAAAAAATATTTTATCCCATTATTACTTCTTGGCATTGCAGTCTTTCTCAGTATCTCATTCATCCGTGCACTATTTTATAGAAATTCAAAAGACCATTTCCCAGATAGTGAATTATACCTCTCAGAAATCAATTACATTTCAAGACAACACTAATACTACACATATTTTTATTAGGAAATAAAACCACAGGATATGGATAGTAATAAAACTGGAATTATTCTGCTAGCAAAGTCCATAAAAGTAACCAATAATTTCAAAATCAAACAGAGAAACATATCTAGGGTCTGCTACTGAACAATATTAGCAGTAATATTTTCCCCAAGTTCACATTAATTTCCTCTCTCCATTTCTGATATATGGTACATATTTGAAAACCCATGTGTCATTTGCTTACTCCCCAGGTCAGGAATGCTGGGAAACTTTCTCACATTATGCTAGAGTTGGTGTCTTAATTCTCCTCCCTCTTAATTGATTAATGAGTGAGGAGTGAAGGAAACAATGTTAGAGAAAATTTCATTAGGTATAAATTGCAAGACATTTGTTTGAATGAATATAATATCTCAGCTCTGTCTTGATGGGCCTTGCGGGAATGCTTTAAGTATTACTGTAAGTGCCAGACCAGGTACTGAACAATTTAATGGTGCCATTTGAGCATGGCCTTGTATCTGGTTTTTGTTTCAAAACATTCTTGGGGAAAACTTCACTGCCTGATAATAGGGAACCAAAGAATTCTTTCAAGTTTATGTGTTGCCATCATTTCTGAAGGGAGTCATTTAAGGTAAAACAACAAAAAGTCTCTTTTTAAAGCTTAGGCCATTCTAATTTACCTCTTCTATAAAAAGAAAACCTAAATGTTTCAAAGCAGTATCTGACCAGCCACGTGACCAGTGATCTGAGTAGATCCACCAAGTGACTTGTGACTTGTGTTAATACTTGCAATGACCCAAGATTTCCTCAATTATTTTTCACTGCCACAAATTTATGTCACTAGTTAAACAAATATTGATTTTTTAAAAAAGAATTAAGGTATGTAAAAGAACAATAGAGGATAAAGAATAATATCCACTTACTTTTTCCCATCTAACATTGACACACCTTAATATTTTAAGGTTTATTTATTTGGCACACCTCAAATCTCTTTTAGCGTTTTTCTCTTAAATGAAACATTATAGATTAAGCTACACTAACCACAATTCTGATCTTGGAGTAAATTCTTTGATGTTTACACTTCCATTCCTTAACAACAAACACATACACGCACATGTTCTGTATATTGTGTTTTGTATATGTGTATGTCTGTATTATATAATTATCCTACATATGTTTCATATTTTCTTTCTNCATATATACAATATAGATAGATCGTTCTAGTTTATTCTTTTTAATTAACACAAATATTTCATCATAAGGATACTGCAATTTGTTCATTCTTGCTTTTATGTACAACTAGTTTCCCCTCTTTATGTTGGCTATTAAAAATACACTGCAACAAACTTCCTTGAATGTGTTTCCTTGTGCACATATGTAAAGTATTTTTTGTGGGGGTTGGGGAGGAAGAAGTTATATGTCCAGAAATTAAATAGCAGGGGTTCCAGCTTATAAGTATTTTCAGTGTTATTAGATTCTGCTTAATTCTCATCTGAAGGGACTTCACTTAGTTTTACTCTTATCTGCCATGGATGAGAATTTCTTACCTTCATAGCTTCATCAGCACTTGACACTGTCAGATTTGTTTATATTTGACTTGATGGGGAGAAGATGGATTTGCTTGATTACTGCTGCGGTCAAACAAACTTTTTATACTTACTTTCCATTAGTATTTCCTCCTCTGCCAATTGTCTTTTGTCTAATTTTCCTCAATTTTACTATTAGATTAATGTATTTTTTGTTATTGATATCCAAGAATATCTTATACATTCTAGATAATTTTTTCTGGTCTTTCCCTGATCTTAATTAAACAGTGTTTATAGTTTCTTTGTTGCTGTTTAGTTGCTAAGCCATGTCCAGTCTTTCATGACTCCATGCACTGTAGCCTGACAGGCTCCTCCGTCTGTGGGATTTCCCAGGCAAGGATACTGGAGTGGGCTGCCATTTGCTTCTCCAGGCATCTTTCCAACCCAGGGATCAAACCCACATCTCCTGCACGGCAGGCGAATTCTTTACCACTGAGTCACCAGGGAAGCCCACGGTTTCTTTAGCCCCACAAAAGTTTTGAATTGCAACATAGTCAAACTCATCTATCTCTGTTTTATGTCTTTTGATTATTGTGATTTAGCATCTTCTCCTCTCTGACACACGTTCACTCTCTCTGTTTTCATTTCTAAAGACCATCTTGAGTTTGCATACATTTTTACTTTTTCCCATGTGAATTTTAGCAGCAACTTTTGGTTGGAATTAAGTTGAATTTATAGTTATTTGAAAGATAAATTTAATATCTTCTCCAGGTAAACATGGTATACGTCTTCATGTATTCATAATTCATTTGCATAATTTAGTAAATTTAAATAATTTTCTCCACCAAACTCAGAGCCTCCTGCTCATTCCCAGGAGCAGCTCACAACCAGGCCTCAGGGAGACTGATGTGTGTGCACAGCACATAGGATTCAGCTACGAACAAAATGGAACCCTCTAGAGATGTCCAGGGCTAGTCCTACCCCCAGTCCCTGCCAATAAAGACCAGTTCCCTCAAAGCCCAGCCTCCAATCAGTGTCCTCATCCCAACACGGCAGCATTCCCAGTGGGTCTCATTTCTCTGTGTCACAGCTTGGAAAGCAGAGCTCATTTTGTTTTTTCTTGCTCACAGGGACCACATCCTGCATGTCTGTTGTCCAAGTCTTAGAAACAGTGGCTTTGTCCTGTGTTTGTTGAGTGTGATATCTTCTCAGCAGTGATAGGACAAGACCAATAGGCATCACCATTCCACGGTTCATTAATATTTGTATATCTCTTATTTTTATTTCCTTTCTTCATGTCTTATTGTATTGACTACTATTTACTGAAGGAAAGAAACTGGATGCCACAATGACCTCATGGAGAAGAGTCTACCCCACTCCCCAACCCTAGACCAGCTGGGATGATATATGGAAGATAAATAAGCTTCTATCTTATTTAGGTCATTGTATTTTGGAGCCTCTTACATTAGAAGCTTCGGAGAAGGCAATGGCACCCTACTCCAGTACTCTTGCCTGGAAAATCCCATGGATGGAGGAGCCTGGTAGGCTGCAGTCCATGGGGTCGCTAACAGTCGGACACGACTGAGTGACTTCACTTTCACTTTTCACTTTCATGCATTGGAGAAGGAAATGGCAACCCACTCCAGTGTTCTTGCCTGGAGAATCCCAGGGACGGCGGAGCCTGGTAGGAGGCTGTCTATGGGGTCACACAGAGTCGGACACGACTGAAACGACTTAGCAGCAGCAGCAGCATATGAGAGGTTTAACCTTCTTCTTAAATTTGTGCCAAATCACAGAACAGTACTTTGAGCTAGGAAGTAAGTTTATTCGTTTTAATGGAGAAACAGAAGTGTGAAGCAGACCCAAATTCTCATGATAAAGATCAGCACATTACCAAAGAGAAACTCATTCACTTTTTTCATTGCAGTAATGAGCTTTTGATTCTTTTGATTATAAACATGACAGGACATAAAATTAAAGAATTAAGGAATATTGAGGCTTGAAAGGATTTTAGAGATGGAAAGAGAAAGTAGAAGCCCAGATAATTTAAGTAATCTCTCCAGCGTCACATTATTACTTAGACAAAAGATCTGTGGCTAGAATTGAGTAGTGGTATTTCTACTCTATTTTTTTTTTTTATGAAAATCTTTTCTCCTAACTTCCATTGTAATAATTCTAGGGTGCTAAATTTTCTATATTTTTAGTGAAAGATTTCTTTATTTATGTTGCAAACTGCTTCATTCTTTAAATGTATTATGTTTTGAAGCTTTCTCAAGACGTGACATCAAGGTGTTGCTGAATGATAGTGATATATTTAGTTGCTGCTGCTGCTGCTGCTAAGTCACTTCAGTCGTGTCCGACTCTGTGCAACCCCATGAACAGCAGCCCACCAGCCTCCACCATCCTAAATAATAGAATGCTAGAGGATGCAGAGTCTAAGA
>SJYQ01002245.1:8682-20928 GCA_006410935.1 Redunca redunca
TATAGAAATTGAAATCATATACTATGTGGTTTTTGTGACTGGCTTCTTTCACTTAGAAAATGTTTTTAAGGTTTGTATGGACAGAGAAGCCTGGTGGGCTATAGTCCATGGAATTGCAAAGAGTTGGACAGGACTGAGCGACTAGCACTTAACTAACTTATACCATGTATCAATACTTCACTTCTTTTTAAAAAATTTTTACTTTTTTGAATGCACTGGGTGACATGTGGGATCTAATTCCTTGACCAGGGATTGAACCCAAGCCCTCTGCCTTGAAAGCACAGAATCTTAACCACTAGACTGTTAGGGAAGTCTCCATTCCTTTTTTTAAAGGAATAATTTTGTATCATATGTATAGAACACATTTTGTATAGCTATTGTCATATTCTTATCTGTAAAATGAGACTAGTAACACCTGCCTTCTGTATCTATTAGAGTGATTATGAGGATAAAATTAGATAATAGATATGGAAACACATTGACAAGGTAAAGCTGCAGCTCCAAGGGACTATTATTGTTCATGATATAATAGTTGGAGGTTAGAATAGCTGGTGGCTCCCAAACCTGCCTGCTTTTCAGAATCTTTTAAGGCTTTAGAAAAATATCAGTTCCTGGGCCATACCCAGGAATTGACTCAGAATCTCCAGCATGTGTTTTTACAGATTTCCCCAAGTGAACCTTACAAGCAGTTAAACTTGGGAAAGTATTAGAGTAAATGATCTTGATGGTCCCCTTTAGCTACCTCCATTAGTGGGTATTCCTGGGAATACAGAAATCTTTTTGTTTTTTGACTTGTTTATCTTAAAGAAATCATGGCGCAGAGAACATACTATGTTTCCAAATGGCCACATTATGAAATATTTAGCCTAAGTAAAATGAAACCAATTGGTTAATAATCACTATGGCCTTGTGGCACTCCTTTGTCTAATGCCTCTCTAGTCTAACTGTCTGCCGCTAGATACTGAAAGTAGTAAGGGGACCGTTTTGGACCAAAGTCAGGTTATTGATGTCAGTTTTCCCACAGTTCCTTGGTTACATGAAAGGTTTCATGAAGCCATAAGAATGTGGCCATATATGTATGAGCTGCATTACCAGTGGATCAATGAATGAAATCCAAGAGTGGCTTTTTTTTTTTGTTTGTTTAGTCTTTCATTAGAGAATTGTTCTTCCCTAATGTACTAATTCCTTCCCTACTTCCTTGTATGTAAGTACCCAGANNTCTTGGGCATTATTGTGCAGATCTTGGGACAAAATATTTAAATTGGCATGGTCTTGTTGAAAGATCTGTATGGTGACACTGGCTATGATCCACTTTCTTTGCCATAGCTCATTTGTTCCAGTGAAATGAAACCACTTTCTCACTAGTTTATCTTCTAACTACTAAAGCAAGCACATTGCCGAAGAGAAGGATTTTAAGATACCTGGGAGAGTGATATATCACTAATAGATCTGATAATATGATAAAGTGCCATTTAATATTTTCCTTCTGGAGGGAGGAAGCCCGGAAAAAGAGGAGAAAGCCCGGACAGATGTGCTTTTTGCACTGAGAAACTATAAACATATTTAATGTTTTTGGAAATGGAGTCCTCCTGAAAGTGAAGAGAGGTAGACATTAGATCATCTTGAGGCCACGGCTTGTTCCCTTCCTGCCCTTTCAGCTTTGCTTCCATGACTTCATTTCCTTACCCCCTCGCCCTGAAGCAGATTGTCGATTCCAGCAAATTGTCACCTTGCTTGGCTCTGAAGCCAGCTTTCCTTTTCGACTTCCAGCGGGTGGGAAATGGCTCCTGGAAGCTGTGACAGGAGTAGTAAAGGTGCAACATCCCCCACCCCCACCTCCTACCTCCCACTGCCCCCGAGCCCGGCTCCAAGTGTCTGGCAGCTGGACCTGCAAGAAGCATCGAGCTCTGGCAGCACACGTTGCAGATGCTCACAAAATCAGAACAAGGAAACCTTGATCAAGAGAAGCAGCTCATTTGTTATCTTTCTGGAAGAGGAGAGTCCTTAGTGGTAGGCACCTATTTCTTAAACAGGCCATTACAATAACAACTCTGTCTCCCAAAGCCTGTTTGGGATGGAGAAGAGAAGAAACTTCCTTCTTATAGACCTTTAGGGCTGGAAGGAACTGAAATGTCACCTAGCACAATACCTTCCATTATAGACAGAAAAGCTGCGACTCAGATATTAAATGATTTGCCCGAGGTCAACCCAACTTGTTGGGTTGGGTGGGATTTGAATCTAGGTCTGTCTGACTTCCCCTCCACCATCACAAACGTCCTGCCCTCTGTTGGGGGATGCAGATAATGGGTGCAGGTATGCATTATGGGGTCAGGGGTCCTATGGAAAATCTGTACCTTCCCCTGAATTTTACTGTGAACCTAAAACTACTCTAGAAAAAGATAATCTTTAAAAATAGTCTGCCCTCAGTGTGCACCAGCGGTGGCAGCAAGTGGCTTTGCTTGGTGTTAGCCATAAAGTTACCACATTTGGCATTGAAGCAATCAGAGGCCTCCTCTCAAGCCTCAGGAAATATTATCTTTGAAGCATGAGTCCCATGCAGTGCTCATATTCTATATGGATTATGACACAGTTCCAAGATGGCTGCCCTTGCTGCTGCTTTTTTTCTTTCCTTCAGCTTCTACTCCTCTTTTCGTTTCCTTTCTCTAAACTCTTTCTTCCTCCTTTCCCTCTTTGCTCTTCTAGTTCTCTCTTTATTCCTTCAGATTAGGGCCTTAATAGTGATGGCCGGCATTTATCAAGTACTTACTATGTACCAGGCTGTGGGCTCAGCTTGAGCCCCAGAGCAACCTTCAGAAGTAGATATTGTTATCATCATCCCCACTTTGTGGACAAATACCTGAAGCAAAGGGGAGTTAGATAATTTGCCCAAGGGTGCACAACAAGAAAATATTGGGGAACCCCATTCTGACTGACATCACATCAGCTGCTCTTTTTCCATTACTTCATATTGGGGCCAAAAGGAAAGAGAGTAGAGAGACTAAAATGTACTGTTGGAAAGTGTTCAACATAGATTTGGCTGAGAGCTGGGCCCTCGGAAAAGTTCTTGGGTGCCATATGATACTATAGCTGTCTGCCATCGTGTTCATTTTCATCTGGGGTGGTTAATCATACTCATAGTTCAGAGGCTTAAGAGGTTTAAGAGATGGAAGCAAAAAAAGAGTCTAGAGTCCTAATAGGGCTACACAGCTGACTCTCCAGAGGAGACTGTAGATGAGTGAAATCATAAATATATAGCCTCATACATTTGCACACCACCAGTTGTCTGACAGAGTTTTAAACTACATGACAAATTATGGAAAACATCTGACTCAAAGGCAGTGACCTCTTGGAAGGTGCCGTGCATCTGGTAGAGTGGTAAGGCAAGAGGCCATTTCTAGCATGTGGGGAATATTGGCTGTAAATATATGGAGGAATTGAAAGGGTCCCTTCATCCTTTAAGTCAAAAACTGAAGACCACACCATCTAATCAGTTCGGTTGGATTGAATTGGCCAGTAGGATTGAATTGGCCAGTGGAAGCCAGAGAAATTAGGGTTTCTTTTGGCTGAGGTCTTTGACTTCCCCCGTCCTAGCTGTGCATGCAGGCACGGAGTGTAGGAGGGGGCCTGTGCTCACCTACAAACCCAGGTCTTGGTTTCTTTGTCAAGACAGAACACTAGCAACTCCTGGGACTCAGAACAGGGTTGGAAGTTTACCTTCCCCTTCCACACTCACATCTAAATGTCCTCAAAGGTGCCCTAGAGAATCTGACTGAATCTTCTCTCAGCACTAACTGAGAAATTTATTAATTAACATGACTTAAAGTCTTTGGTGCTACAGCACAACAATCAATATTTGCACAAGGAGTGAATTATCAGCCTAGCTGAATGTCTGCTCGGTTCTCCTGCTGAGACCAAAGGAAGAAGAGCCATCAGATTATAATTGTGTTTAATGCTTTCTTTGCACCAGCTTGGGTTGATTTATTTATTTATTAAACATTTTTACTGATGAGTTAAACCTGATTAAATCACACTGGTTGTCTGCAGCTCGACCTCTGGATGAACTTTCGTATACCTTGAGACTAATGTGTTTTACCTGACAAATTCAACCTTTTCCAATAGTCTCTCCCCTTCCAAGCTGAGCCTACCTCTTTTCTTCTTTTCTGCAGCTTCTAGGTCCAGGTGTCTAATCCCTTCCTCTTGCCTCTGGCCTCTGCCTTTCTTCCGCTGAATTAGTCATTTCCCCCATGCATGCATGCTCAGTCGCTTCAGTCGTGTCTGAGTCTTTGCAACCCCATGGACTATAGCCTGCCAGGTTCCTCTGTCCACGGGATTCTCCAAGCAAGACTCCTGGAGTAGGTTGTCATATCTTTCTCCAGGAGATCTTTCTGACCCATTGATCAAACCCACATCTCCTGCATTGTAGGTGATTTTTGCCATTGGGGAAGCCCAGTCATTTCCTCTACCCATGGTAAATGTGAAAACTGCACTAGATCCCCCCGATCCATAAATCAGGCTGTATATTGTGTTTTCACATCTCCACCTCATTACTTGTGGCAGCCAAGGGTGAGCACTGGTGAAGACGGCCCTGAACACACAGAGCTAGTATGTAGCATTCGGTAAGATGGAAAGATGGGGAGTGGGTAGTGAAAACGGGAAAGCATTTCTCAAGCAAGAACTAGACTGCAAACACAAGAAGTAGTGTGAAATGTATGTGTGTGTGTCCAGGTTGTTATTTAGATAGTTTTTCTACCTGCCTGTGGGGATGATCAGTAGAAGACACAGTTATACACATACATGCACCACACACACTCACACACACACACACACATTTCACATTTTAGTATTCTGCCGCTTAACCATATACTCTGTCCAAAGTACAGTCTGCCTTCTTGGCCAGTTTGCACTGTATGCCCAATATGAAAGGTTACTGTGGTCACTTTAACTTGGAATAAATTAATTTTGAAAGTTCTCTCCAGTTCATAATGTAACAAAGGCATGGGGCTGTGAGTCCAGAAATAGGATGGGAACATTAAGAAATAGAGACATGTTAATGGAAACTTACGATACCATATGTAAAATAGATAGCCAATGGGAATTTGCTATATGACTCAGGGAACTCAAACAGGGGCTCTGTAACAACCTATAGGGGTGGGATGGGGAGAAAGACGGGAGGGAGGTTGTGGAGGGAGGGACACATGTATACCTATGGCTAATTCGTGTTGATGTTTGACAGAAGCAAACAAAATTCTGTAAAGCAATTATCCTATCATATGTGAAACGAATCGCCAGTCCAGGTTTGGTGCATGAGACAGGGTGCTCGGGGCTGGTGCACTGGGATGACCCTGAGGGATGGGATGCGGAGGGAGATGGGAGGGGAGTTCAGGATGGGGAACACATGTACACCCGTGGCAGATTCATGTCAATGTATGGCAAAACCAATACAATAAAGTAATTAGCCTCCAATTAAAATAAATAAATTTATATTTAAAAAGATAAATTAATTAAAAAGATAGAGACATGTTAAAAAAACACTTCAGTAATGCCCCTAGACATTAACACATATCCTAGAAGTTAATAGACATTTCAATTCCAGTAAAACAATGTCAAGCTTGAGAACCCCACTTGGTAGATTATACTTAGATATATTCATTGTCCTTGGGACCCTTAGCTTTATAGGATCTTTCACTAAGTATGTCATTATAATGAAGACTATTTTGCTGATTACTTGCCCTTGAATTTGAATGACCAAACTGTTAAGAGAGCCTAATTAGGAATGGCACATGAAATTTGTTGTTATCATCATTTCTCCAAAAGTCCTACTCCAAGGTCAGTGTGTATTAGTCTTGTTAGAATAGTCCATATACCTGCTATTAATCACCATGTATTTCTTCCCTTAGGGGAAAGCTATGTTTGCTCCTCAGACAACTTCTTTAAGAAGGTGGAGTACACCAAGAATGTCAACCCTAACTGGTCTGTCAATGTGAAGACATCTGCCAATATGAAAGCCCCTCAGTCCCTGGCCAGCAGCAACAGTGCCCAGGCCAGAGAGAACAAGGACTTTGTGCGCCCCAAGCTGGTGACCATCATCCGCAGTGGGGTGAAGCCTCGGAAGGCTGTGCGTGTGCTTCTGAACAAGAAGACAGCCCACTCTTTTGAGCAAGTCCTCACTGATATCACTGAAGCCATCAAACTGGAGACCGGGGTTGTCAAGAAACTCTACACTCTGGATGGAAAGCAGGTAGGTACTTTTTTTCCCTCAAATTACTCATTTGTTCTGAATCCTTAGCTGACCATCTTAAACCTCAAACATCATTTTTGGTTGGGAGACCCTTCCTCCACCTCTCATTATCCCCACCTGATATGTTATGTCTCATTTGGAAGAAATGTCCATTCAGCAGACAATGCAATGGAACAGGAATCTGAAACTTTGGAATGCAATCTGCTTCTGACTTACCAAGTAGAATGGTCACTTATTAGCTTTCTTATCTGCTAAGAAAAGATGTGTTGAATCCTAGGTACTACATACTCTTTTGAATATGAATTTAGCTATTGCATGAGGCAACCTTGTTTGTTCAATGTATGTGACTGGAAATGAGATTTGTGCACTCATTTCCTGTCTGATATTCTTAAATTGGTACTCAGCATCCATTCTGATGAAAAGAAGTTGAAGTGACCACCGTATTCTATGAAAGGAGTCATATATGGGGGAAGCACTGAAGTCCCTGGTTTGTTGTCTTTGCCTCACACAAGACTACATTTTTTTTCTCCCTTTAAAATGTGACATAGCTGTCTTAATTTGGCTCCACTGATGGTTTCTGTGAGAAAGGGACTATTTCAGGATCCTAAAATTAGCCCAAGAAAGATGCTGACATCTGTTCCTCTCCAAATCAGGTTCTACATGTCACTGGTTATGGTACTAAAGTACCACCTATATTAATATCTGGGAAAGAATGCAGCCAGGCGTCTCCATCTGACAGATGCACCATTCTCTTGAGCATGGGGAGCTGTAAATATATGACAAAAAATGTTCCAAGGAAAGTGGAACAGTGGCTGGTTCCTTTGCCTCTAAAGAGAATCCTGGTCCATCATCAGACAAATGTGAATTATTATCAGTCCATACTTTCCACCTCTTAAAATACCTTTTGTGTTTGAACTATATAGATTCTAAAAAAAAAAAAAATTGATTCACTATATCAGAATTATGAGTGTTCAAATGCAGAGCTATGTCTCCTTCCATCATTTCTAGTATATACTGTGCACTACAAGATTTTAAGTTGCTGGGAAAATGCAAACTCATGTACATGGTGATTTGGATAAATGTGTGCCTTCTATCTGTTCCCCACCATTTTGTGACCTGAGAGAAACCTGGAGGTACTGGTTGCATGTGATTCGTGTTGGGTGTACCAAAGCAGTGGGTTTGTCTGCAATGCGAAAAGTTCTAACTCCTAAGTATCTGTCTAAAGAGTATCTGTTTTTTGAGGACCAAGTATATATTGAACAGGAGCTGTCCAGGAATAGGAATACTCATCAGAAACCTCACCTCAGAGAAGCAGGGCCTAGGAATTTTATGATCAGTGGATCTTAGAGTTGAGCGTGACCTTAGAAGCCATGCTATTTAATCTCCCTTCCATGGCAAGGAAATAATCTACAACCATTTCAACTTCATAAAAGCCTATTTCACTGTTGAACAGCTGGAGTTTTTAGAAAGATTTTTCTAACATTAGGCATAATTCCATTTCCCTGTACCTTCAGCCTCTTGAAGAAGTACAGGACAAATACAAACCGGGAACATCAGACTGGGATTTAGAAGGCATAGTTTCTAATCTGGATATTGCCACTTACTCTGTGACCTTGGGCTAATCAGGTAGCTATTCTGAGGCTCACGCTTCTCTGCACAAAGGGGCTAATCACATCTGCCCTTTCCGTGCTCACAGGATTCTCATGAAGATCAACTGAAATCATGGATATGAAAGCAGTCTGGAAATCAAAACACACAATATAAATGTGTGTGCATACAATTCATCATGAAGTGAGATAAAATATGTAAATTGTCAGACAATTTAAATAGTATTAATAAATGTTATCTCTCTTTCCTCAACTTTACCTTTCTATCATTCTTACCACAAATTTCCAGCATTTTATGGGATGTGCCTTCTGTCAGCTATGCACTCCTTGCCATTCTGGGATTGTTCCTAATAATAATAATAATAATGGACACCTCCACCTCCTAGGTAAGCAAGCTCCAGTCCAGTGATAGTGGATTTTCATCCGCTAGCAAGCTTTCCAACTCCTTTCAAGCATGGGTTCCCATTTCTTTGGGGAACACTTTACAAAATGTCAAAGTATGATATGGTGTGTGTACAGACATGTCAGGGAGGAGTGTGCAAGGGAGCAGAACAATGCCTTGGCAGACATCACTGACTCTGCACTTACTGTTCATTCTCTTTAAATTGTCTCCCTCTCCCTACTCTGACCCCTGGGGGTCATCTTTTAAGGTCTGGTCCCAATCTAATGATATTTCTGTAAACTTCTCTCCATCATGCAAAGTTAAAGTAATTTTAATCTTTTTTTTAATGCTCGCCTCCTGATACACAGTGGATGCTCTATAAATGTTTGTTGATTGAATGGGTTGTTTGTGCTCAGTCTCTCAGTTGTGTCTGACTCTGCAACCCCATAGACTGTAGCCCACTAAGCCCCTCTGTCAATGGAATTTCCCAGGCAAGAATACTAGAGTGGGTTGCCATTTCCTTTTCCAGGGGATCTTCCCAGCCCAGGGATCAAACCCACATCTCTTGGGTCTCCTGCATTGGCAGGTGGGTTCTTTACCACTAGCACCAGACTACACTTAGGTCTATCAGAAGACATAGCTGGCTTCCAAAGGGTTCATATTCCACCTGGGAAGCTCCTATTACTTACTTAGAAGTCACTGATGGCAGACTTAAAGAAGTTTTTTCCCAAAGTATATTCTGAGGACTGAACCCATTTCCCCACTCCCAGAAGCTCTTCATGAAAGGGTTTTGTGGTCAAATAAGGTTGTGAAATGCTGCACATTATGTACCTTTCTTAGAGACTCACATTGCCCACTGGCACGCTAAATGTTCTGAGAAGTCCTGCAGAAAGGAAATCCATTTAATTTAGACTCAGTATTTCCCAATCTGAAGCTTCCCTCATAGCTCAGTCAGTAAGGAATCCACCTGCAATGCAGGAGACGTGGGTTGGGAAGATCCCCTGAAGAAGGAAATGGCAACCCACTCCGGTGTTCTTGCCTGGAGAACTCCATGAATAGAGGAGCCCGGCAGTCTACAGTCCATGGAGCTGCAAGAGTTGGACATAACTTAGCGATCAAACCACATTTCTCAATCTTATTTAACCACAAACATATTTCACGGAATGCACAGATACACACACACACACAAGACAGAGAGACAGAGAGCACTACGAAATACTGTTTATAGAATATGCTGAATGATTAGGAACTAACTGCTCTTACCTCACTGGTAAGATTGTCATACATAGTGAATTCGCTCAGTCGTGTCCGACTCTTTGCGACCCCTTGGACTGTAGCCTAGCTGGCTCCTCCATCCATCCATGGGATTTTCCAGGCAAGACTACTGGACTGGGTTGCCATTTCCGTCATACATAGGGTAAGCCATAAATCAAACATTGTTATATGGTTACAGCAAGGACATTAAATAAGAGAATTTAGGGATATGAGGACAAAACCTACTAATTACAAAATAGGTACTGAGTATACTGAAAGTGGGAGCCAAATTCAAAATTTTGGAGCCCAGCTCATTTCCCAATTCTAGTGATGACAGCCCTCATGTTAACACCTGTCAGTCACTTTGATTACTACTAGGTATTGTTACTACTTGGGAATATGATCTTTCTTCCTCTGTGCATGCTGAAGGCACACGTGTTGCAATGACTTGGACTTGCTTGGCTGAGATTCCATGCCTGTCTTTGGCTAAAAGTGGCACCAGGCAGAAATGATGAAGTATGGTCCAGGATATTTGTTATGGAACGTTTTTATCATGAAGTCAGGACCATCACTTGGTTTCAGTCTTGCTCTAACTGGATCCCAGATGGAGCAAATCAAGTAGTTTTCTGCCCCTTTGTTTAAATCATCACCAGTTAAAACAGTCCAGTTGATTACACCTGATTTATTGTTGCTTCTGTTCTCAAGTGTACCATTTGACTCTGATGATTGACAAGCAATCTGGATATGGCTCTCATCTCTTTCTCTCTGCTTTTATTTTGTTTGGACGTGCTTTTGGAGCCTTTGATCTTTTTCGGGCTTATGCTTTGCTGATGTAGAAGACCAGTTTCCTTTGAGATATTTGTGGTCTGTGTAGACAGCAAAGCTGAAGTGAAAAATGTCCAGGTGTTAGTCACTTAGTTGCGTCTGATTCTTTGCGACCCCATGGACTGTAGCCTGCTAGGCTTCTCTGTCCATGGAATTCTCCAGGCAAGAATACTGGAGTAGATAACCATTTCCTTCTCCAGGGGATCTTCCTGACCCAGGGATTGAACCCAGGCCTCCAGCATTGCAGGCAGATTCTTTACCACCTGAGCCACCAGGGAAGCTCAGATGAGGAAGCTAACCATCACTAATAGGATGAGGTCCCAATTTATTCCTCACTTCAATAAGAAATTGCTAATGGAATAATGAGTAGTTGGTAGGGCCCTGGCTACTCTCTACTCCTATAATGGATTTCTAGGCAGTCAGGGCTTCCCTGGTGGCTCAGACGGTAAAGAATCCATCTGAAATGCAGGAGACCTGGGTTTGGTTCCTCTGTTGGGAAGATCCCACGGAGAAGGGAATGTCTACCCACTCCAGTATTCTGGCCTAGAGAATTCCATGGACAGAGGAGCCTGGCAGGTTACAGTTCATGGGGTCACAAAGACTTCGACATGACTGAGCAACTTTCACTTCACTTCACTTAAGGGAAAACACAATGAAGGGATGGATGGTGATACATATTAGTTCACTCTCAGGTGAGCTTGTTCTTTTGATTCCTGGAAATTTCATGGCTGCAGTCACCATCTGCAGTGATTTTGGAGCCCCGAGAAATAAAGTCTGACATTGTTTCCACTGTTTACCCATCTAATTTCCATGAAGTGATGGGACCAGATGCCATAATCTTCATTTTCTGAATGTTGAGCTTAAAGCCAATTTTTGTGTTGACAAAATTCAGTTCAGTTCAGTTGAGTCACTCAGTCGTGTCTGACTCTTTGCGACCCCATGAACCACAGCATGCCAGGCCTCCCTGTCCATCACCAACTCCCAGAGTCCACCCAAACCCATGTCCATCGAGTTGGTGATGCCATCCAACCATCTCATCTTCTGTCGTCCCTTTCTCCTCCTGCCCTCAATCTTTCCCAGCATCAGGGTCTTTTCAAATGAGTCAGCTCTTCCCACAGGTGGCCAAAGTATTGGAGTTTCAGCTTCAACAACAGTCCTTCCAATGAACACCCAGGACTGATCTCCTTTAGGATGGACTGGTTTGATCTCCTTGCAGTCCAAGGGACTCTTAAGAGTCTTCTCCAACACCACAGTTCAAAGGCATCAATTCTTCTGCACTCAGCTTTATTTATAGTCCAACTCTCACATCCATACATGACCACTGGAAAAACCATAGCCTTGACTAGACAGACCTTTGTTGGCAAAGTAATGTCTCTGCTTTTGGATATACTATCTAGGTTGGTCATAACTTTCCTTCCAAGGAGTAAGTGTCTTTTAATTTCATGGTTGCAATCACCATCTGCAGTGATTTTGGAGCCCCCAGAAATAAAGTCTGACATTGTTTCCACTGTTTCCCCATCTAATTTCCATGAAGTGACAGGACTGGATGCCATGATCTTCGTTTTCTGAATGTTGAGCTTAAAGCCAATTTTTTGACTCTCCTCTTTCACTTTCATCAAGAGGCTTTTTAGTTTTTCTTCACTTTCTGCCATAGGGGTGGTGCCATCTGCATATCTGAGGTTATTGATATTTCTCCCAGCAATCTTAATTCCAGCTTGTGCTTCTTCCAGCCCAGCATTTCTCATGATGTACTCTGCATATAAGTTAAATAAGCAGGGTGACAATATACAGCCTTGACGTACTCCTTTTCCTATTTGGAACCAGTCTGTTGTTCCATGTCCAGTTCTAACTGTTGCTTCCTGACCTCCATATAGGTTTCTCAAGAGGCAGGTCAGGTGGTCTGGTATTCCCATCTCTTTCAGAATTTTCCACAGTTTATT
>SJYQ01002245.1:25620-40761 GCA_006410935.1 Redunca redunca
AGTGAATTGTTTTACTTTGCTGAAATACAGTTTATTAATTTTTGTGTATCATGTGAGTTAAGGGTCAAAATTTTTTTCCTTCCTTCTTTTCTTCATTCCTCCCTCCCTCTCCCTCTTTCTGGTCTTTCTTTTTTTTCAAATGTCTGGTCTTTCTTTTCTTGCAAATGTATATCCAACATTTCCAGCACCATTTGTTGAAAAGATAAGGCAGATTTTTTTTTTAATGTGAGTTTAATCCAAGAGTTAGAAATAGCAGTGACCCATATATCTGGCAAGTACCTTGACTTCAAAAGTTAGCAGCCAAATTCTGTGAAGTTTTCTCTTCCAAGAACTTTGGATGTGAACTAACAGCACAGAAGTTTCTCTTGTATAGATGTTCTGGAACAGTAACTCAATCCAAAGCTATAACAGTGAGGTTGGCTAAGCCTCATTAAGTAGGAAAAACATAAGAGGGCTCAAGAGAACTTAAAAGGACCTATTGTTCCTTGGCAGTGCCCACCATGCTCTAGACTCTTGGTCTCATCCCACAACCATCCAAACTTGCTTATCCCACGTCGTATCCTTTCAGGGTGGTGTTACACAGGATTGGGCCTGGGGAGTAGGGAGATGCCAAGAATTTCTTGGATTACTTTTTTGGGGAAAAGCTTAATTAAGATATAATTCACATACCATATATTTCACCCATTCAAAATATACAATTCAATGATTTTTTAGTGTATTCATAGACATGTTGCAGGCATTACCATAGTCAATTTTTAAATATTTCATCACTTCAAAAAGAAATTGTGTTAACTTTTAGCTACCTCTCCTCTATCTCTTATTTCTCCTAGCCCTAAGCAATCATTAATCTACTTTCTGTGTCTATAGATTTGCATTCTCTGGACATTTTATGCAGATGAATCATGTAGTTTTTTGTGACTCGTTCTGTTCACTTAACATAATGTTTTAGGCTCATCTATGTTCTAGTATATGTTTGGACTTCATTTCTTTGTATGGATGAATCATATTCCATTATATGATTATACCACATTTTATGTACCCATTCATTGGTTGATGGATATTTGAATTGTTTTGCTTCCATCTTTTGACTATTATTACTAATATTGCTATGAGCATATGTCTGTAAGTTTTTGAGTGGCCATATATCTTTAATTCTCTTGAAAATATACCTAGTAATAGAAGTCTTGGGTGCTGGGGTTCCTAAAGCATGTACCCAAAAGACTACTCCAAGCAAACACATTGACAGTCTTTTTTTTTTTTTTTTTCTGTATAGAGATTTGGCCAAGAGTTCTTGCCTAAGGGAACACTAGAAGGTAATATGAGGGTCCCTTTAACAAATTTCCTTAAAGCTAGAGCAAATACAAAGAAGTCATTTCCCTCTTCTTTTTATCTTAGTCCCACCCTGACCTTTCTAACTCTCAAGCATCAAGGAATCTTTCTAAACAGAAGGAACTTCTACTGCAAAGAATTACAGGCTCTTCCCTAACCACCAAAGCTTCTTTTAAAAAAGTATACCAAAAGGGATCTCCAGAAACCCAATCCATCTATTTTTCCTAGATTTAGACTACTTTTATTTTTTATATCACAGATTCTACCCTCTCCAGGTCTTGTGATATTAGCTCTTAAAGGGGAAAAAAAGAAGTTTGGGTGTAGAGAGCCACCGCAATCATGTATACATTATTAGCTCAGTGGTTTTTATATGAAGCAGTTTTGCCCCTAAGGGGGCATTTGGCATTATCTAGGGCTTCCTTTTGAACTGTGGTGTTGGAGAAGATTCTTGAGAGTCCCTTGGACTGCAAGGAGATCCAACCAGTCCATTCTAAAGGAGATCAGTCCTGGGTGTTCTTTGGAAGGAATGATGCTAAAGCTGAAACTCCAGTACTTTGGCCACCTCATGTGAAGAGTTGACTCATTGGAAAAGACTCTGATGCTGGAAGGGATTGGGGGCAAGAGGAGAAGGGGATGGCAGAGGATGAGATGGCTGGATGGCATCACCGACTCGATGGATGTGAGTTTGAGTGAACTCCGGGAGATGGTGATGGACAGGGAGGCCTGGCGTGCTGCAATTCATGGGGTCGCAAAGAGTCAGACACAACTGAGCGACTGAACTGAACTGAACTGAGGGCTTCCTTTGTGGCTCAAATGGTAAAGAATCTGCCTGCAGTGCAGGAGACGCAGGAGACGTGAGTTTGATCCCTGAGTTGGGAAGATCCCCTGGAGGAGGAAATGGCAACCCACTCCAGTATTCTTGTCTGGAGAATCCCATGGACAGCGGAGCCTGGTGGGCTACAGTCCATGGGGTCACAAAGAGTCAGACATAACTGAGCAACTAACACTTTCATTTTCACTTTCAGAGACATTGTTGGTTGTCACAAATGAGGGTGAGATGCTACTGAAATCTAGTTGGAAGAGGCCAGGGATGCTGCTTAACATCCTACCATGCACAGAACAACTCCCCGCAGCAGAGAATTATCTGACCCAAAATGGCTGGAGGGCTATGACTGATAAATAGTGCAAGGCAAACATGGCAGAAGATGAATCTGAGAAGAAGTCAAGGGAAAGATTCAGGAATAACCTTGTAAAAACTACATTACGGAGCTTGGATATTATCCTGTAGAGAAATAAACCACTAAAGGATTTTACGCAAAGGAACAGTGTGATCAGATTTGCAGTTTGGATTAGTCATGCTGTTGTTCTGGATTTGAGGAAGACAAAACCAGTAGGGAAACCAAGTAGAAGATTGCGTGGTGGTATAGGAAAGAAAATAGAAGGATCTAAGCCCAGGCAGTGGTATTGGACATTGTTGTTATTTAGTCGCTAAGTTGTGTCTGACTTTTGCGACCCTATGGACTGTAGCCCACAGGCTCCTCTGTCAGTAGGATTTCCCAAGCAGCAATACTGAAGTGGATTGCCATTTCCTCCTCCAGGGCATCTTCCCAACCCAGGAATCAAACCCACATCTCCTACATCTCCTGCACTGTCAGGCACGTTCTTTACTGAGCCACCTAAATTACTATAAATGTAGCAGTTTAGAGCAGCAGCCACTTATTTCACAGTTCTATAGATCAGAGCTAAAGCAGCCTTGACTGGGTTCCCTGCTTAGGATCATGCAAAACTAGAGTCACAGTGTCATGTGGGCAAGGCTCTTACTGGGAGGCTCTGAGTATGAATCTGGGCTTCCTTGGTGGTTCAACGATAAATAATCTCCCTGCACTGCAGGAACCACAGGAGACACAAGTTCAATCCCTGGGTCAGGAAGATCCCCTGGAGAAGGAAGTGGCAACCCGCTCCAGTATTCTTGCCTGGAGAATCCCATGGACAGAGGAGCCTGGTGGGCTACAGTCGATGGGGTCACAAAGAGTCAGACATGACTGAAGTGATTCAGCACACACGAGGATGAACGTAGGTCCAAGCTCATCCAGATTTTTGGCAGAATTCAGTTCCTTGGAACTGTAGGTCTGAGGTCCTCACTTCCTTGCTGATTGTCAGCTGGGAGCCATTTTCAGCTTCTGGAGGCTACCAACATCCTTCTCACATGGCTCTCGCCATCTTCAAGCCAACACAGTTACATAAAATCCTTCTCAGTCTTAGAATCTCTCTAATTTCCCCTTCTGCCAGCAGTCAGGGTAAACTCTTGCTTTTGAAAGGCTCACGTGATTAGATTGTTGCTACCTGTGTAATCTCCCCCTTAATGAACCCAAAGTCAACTGATTATTAACCCTAATTATATCTGAAAAGTCCCTTTGTGCCATATGCTGCTACTGCTGCTAAGTCACATCAGTTCGTGTCCGACTCTGCGACCCCATAGACGGCAGCCCACCAGGCTCCCCCGTCCCAGGGATTCTCCAGGCAAGAACACTGGAGTGGGTTGCCATTTCCTTCTCCAATGCGTGAAAGTGAAAAGTGAAAGGGAAGTCGCTCAGTCGTGTCCGACTCTTAGCGACCCCATGGACCGCAGCCTACCAGGCTCCTCTGTCCATGGGATTTTCCGGGCAAGAGTACTGGAGTGGGGTGCCATCGCCTTCTCCGTTGTGCCATATAACATAACATAATCATAAAAATAACATATCATGTTCCCATGTTCTTGCCATATTCAAGGGGAGGAGATTATACAAGGGCAAGGATCATTCTTATAATTTTGCCTGTCGTAGGTGAGGAAGGAGGAGCATTCAGGTGACTCTGAGGTTTATGGATAGATTGTAGAGCCATTCACTAGACTAGGGAAATCCAGGGCAAGAAACAGACTTTAGATGTACTGAATTTGGGATGCCTTGCTACATCTGAGTGGAATCTCCAGAATATAGTGGTATATATGGGTCTGGCATCTGGAGAGAGGTCTGGGCTGGAGATATGTAGATTTGGGAATAATCTGCAAATAACGGTGGTTAAAATAATGCAAGTAGAGAATTTGTTCCAGGAAAAGACCATGGGGGGATATTTGCATTAAGGAGATGAGTAGGAGGAGGAGCCCAGGAATTGATAAAGAGGTCTGTGGGTAACTAGGTGATGTGTCCAGAGAGGCTAAGAGAATAGTTTTGAGATAGGAGTGTGCCAGTGTGTCAAATATGACAGAAAATGTCTATTTCAAATGACAATTTAGGTTATTAAACCAGTCAAATTCAGGTCATTCGAACAGTCACTATGGCTGGAAATAGGAGGCAAAATTTTCCAATCGATCAGAGGGCAGAGTCTAGCTCAGGAAGGTCCTCAGAGGCATGTAGGCAGATGGAGTCATGAGTGGGTCAGGCTATGGGATTTGATGCTTTTTGGCAGTTCCCATGCTCCAGATCTATCATAACTTGCTTGTCCAACGTTTCATTTTCCCAGGGCTTTCCTCTCTGTCAGCTCCTGTGTTATATGTCATTACCAAAATGCCCTTCTGGTATAACTTATGTCATGTGTGCATTTTAATATGCAGAACTAGCCATTTATCTATTGTTCCCTGTCCTGCCTTATAACTTTAAGCTGTATCCCCAGATAAGTTAGACTTTTTTCAGAGCCTCCATCTCAGCTCACAGATTCAGTTGGTAAGGAAATCATTCCTTACTATAATGTTATCTCCTATCAGTTTAGAGAACATTTCCCAAATCGTGTTATATGTAAGACTAGGACAAGGAGGCCTGGCATGCTGTGATTCATGGGCTC
This sequence comes from Redunca redunca, assembly GCA_006410935.1. Taxonomy (NCBI): domain Eukaryota; kingdom Metazoa; phylum Chordata; class Mammalia; order Artiodactyla; family Bovidae; genus Redunca; species Redunca redunca. Next base: position 30,766 of record SJYQ01002245.1, read on the forward strand.
ACAAAGAGTTAGACACAACTGAGCGACTGAACTGAACTGAGTCTGATCAGAAGTTCTTTGATCAAATAAGTTTAGTAACATTGTACAGTATATTCCCCTCTTGAAAAAAGGCTCCAGTAAGCCCTCTATAGAGAAACCTGCTTGATTTTGTTTAGACAAGTGTTCCCCAAACTTGTTTGAACACCAAACTTATTATTAAAAAAAAAAAAAATAAAAATAAAAATCTATGACCATATGGTAGAATGCACTTTGGGAATCATTGGCCTTTGCCTTGGGTATTTATTTGCATTTTAATTAGAGAAGCTTAAAAAGAAAAAAAAAAAAACCTTCAAGGCCCAAAGGAGTAATTAAATGGAGAGAAAACAGGCACCATTACATTTTGACAGGGGTGATAAACTGGAGCATGGGAGCCATTGTAGATAGAGTATCAACAATCACCACGAAGGCAACACCTTTTTACCCATGTTCAGTGTAGGGCTTGAGCACACTTATCTCTGATATAGACTTGAGAGGGAAAAGAAGAAATTGACCAAAAGGGAGATTTGTCTAGATGTTTCAAGAGTCCCCCAGAGTTGTAAGTGATTAGGAGAATCCTTTTGGTCATAGGAATTCAAGTTAGGCTTCGCTAACAAGAGTGATAGACTCAGCAACGTCAATTCCATTGCCAGGTTTAGAACCTTCACAGTAGATTTAGTCCTGTATAAGGCAGTACTCCTTCCACTAGCCCACGCTGCAGGTTCACTAAGAGACTTAACTGCCATAAGTGGTGCTTGCCATTTATGTAGGCTGCATACTTCCTATTGCACCAAGTCTGGGCTTCTCCAACTGGCAACAATTTGGCAGACCCTAAGGGTCTGAACAGCTCACCCAGCATGATAATATCCCTCAAAAGAGGTTTGGGGGCAGAGACCAGTACCTCCTGAAGTCTCTTTATGTCTGCATATGCGTGCCTGTGCCCTGTTTCTTTTAAGTACGGGCTGTCTCATCTGATGAAGTCGTATATAAATATTTATATGTCAGGACATTTCTGGTCTTACTCACCAGAGACATTACAGCCTTGATAAAAAGCTTCCCTCTGGCAGTCTTTGCCTCCACAGTTTATTTAATATGGCAGTTGATAGGTGAACTTCCTCTTGCTGTTTGCAAAGAGGATGGGGCCTTGCCTTGCTTGAAGTTTCAAGTGTTTGGCTTGTCGCCTGCTGGGAATTGATGTTTGTGCTTTCCCAGGGACTCCCCTGATTAAGAGAAGTGTGGGTTCTCCATTGGGCAATCCTACCTTTTAGGTTTCAGATCTCCAGTACTAGTTGATAAACTTACAGATGCATGATGACTGGTGGGCCCTAGGCAACTTTTGTCTCACTAGACCCCTTTCTCCACTTAAAAAATAATTGCCACTACATTGGTATGAATATATTAATATTATATACTTAAATATTTTGTATAATCTAATTTTTTCTGATTTTAAAAGAAATTAAATAATGCTCGTGCATGTGTGCTAAGTCACTTCAGTTGTGTCTGACTCTTTGTGAGCCTATGGACTATAGCCTGCCAGGCTTCTCTGTCCATGGGATTCTCCAAGCAAGAATACTGGAGTGGGTAGCCATTTTTTCCTCCAGGAGATCTTTCTGACCCAGGGATCAAGCCCACAATTCCTGCAGCTTCTACATTGCAGGCAGATTCCTTTATCACAGAGCCACCAGGGAAACAGGGGTTCATAAACATATGGTGAGTCCTAGGCACTGTGCCTAGTGTACCTAATGAATTGTTGTTATTTATTTGCTAGAGCTTCCCTGGTGGCTCAGAGGTTAAAGCGTCTGCCTGCAGTGCAGGTAGACCTGGGTTTGATCCCTGGGTCGGGAAGATCCCCTGGAGAAGGAAATGGCAACCCACTCCAGTATTCTTGCCTGGAGATCCCATGGACGGAGGAGCCTGGTGGGCTACAGTCCACAGGGTCACAAAGAGTCGGACACGATTGAGCGACTTCACTTTATTTGCTAAGTCATATCCGACTCTTTTGTGAGCCGTGGACCATAGCCCACCAGGCTCCTCTGTCCATAGGATTTCCCAGGCGAGATTACTGAAGTGGGTTGCCATTTCCTTCTCGAGGGGATCTTCCTGACCCAGGGATCAAACCCCCGTCTCCTGCAGTGGCAGGTGATTCTTTATCACTGAGCCACCAGGGAAGCCCACCTAATCAGCCCTAGATACAAAGGGCTGTTTTCTAGACTGGCACTGTGAGCTCACATGAGCTAAGCAGTGACTAAAGAGCATTAGCTTCTTAGACCTCCCAATGAATAACTAAGTACCAAGCAGAACTCTTCTCCTAGTTCAGTTCTAACATATTTTACCCACTGTTACAAAGCATGATAAAATGTCGTCCTTAGTCAGCATTTTCTCTGGCCTGGTGGATAAGTGTTGGGAATAGGAATCTGCTTCTTCAGCATCTTTACAGAGAGACTTCTGGGATTGATGAATGGCATCATTCATTTCCAGGCTGGAACTACTTCTGTCATTTAGCCTGCAGCACTGCAGAAGGCAGCTGAGTGAAAGGGGGTGTGGAAGTTGATTAACAATGAGATAGATTACTGCAGCTCATTTGGAGAAAACAGGCTTGGGGCTGGCTTTAATCCATGTCTGTTTTTAGTGATAATCGATACAGACACCTCTTTTTCAACCCCAACTGTAATCTTCCATAGCAACAGCCTGGAATGGGGTTCAGAATGCTACCACTGCTGTCACATGGGCTGCTGAAGAGTTTATTAATGAGCCCCACCTGAAAACTAATGGTGGCTGGAACTGGGTAGAACTGATATAGAAGATGAGAATTTTGGAGGGGTCCCCCACCCATGGGGTATACTTTACATAGCCACCCTTGCTTTTGGATTTTCCTCCAACTGGGACTAGGCTGGGACTCACACTGTAGAGGAAATAAATTGCTGTTACTGAGCAGGCTAAAAACTCTTAGCCCCACTTGGCTTAATAGTCCTGGCTCTGGTTCAGTTCACTGAGTGGTATGGAGTTTGGCTACTCCACAGGGACCTTGCTGAGACCTTGAGTTCAGATTGAGCAATCTCTTTCCCTCCCTTCTTGTAAAGCAAAAATTCTGTTTAAATCAATATGTTTCCATCCCCCGAGCTGAATGTTGCTTTCGAGGATGACAGCATCAACTCCATACTGCCCTTGCCCTTGTCAAGTCCTGACCTGAAATAGAACAGAATGGTGTGGGTTAGCTGGGTTTGTATATGTTAGCACGTACAGCATAAATGCAAAGATACAGACCCTGGGAATCTTCACACAAAAGGCAGAACTGGTGGGGATACGAAACAAAAGTAATCAGAGTGAAATAGAATTAGAAAGAAGTGAAGTTCCCTGGTGGCTCAGAGGTTAAAGCGTCTACCTGCAATGCAGGAGACCTGGATTCGATCCCTGGATCGGGAAGATACCCTGGAGAAGGAAATGGCAACCCTCTCCAGTATTCTTGCCTGGAGAATCCCATGGATGGAGGAACCTGGTGGGCTATAGTCCACGGGGTCGCAAAGAGTTGGATACAACTGAGTGACTTCACTTTATTTGCTAAGTCATATCCATCTCTTTTGTGAGCCGTGGACTATAGCCCACCAGGCTCCTCTATCCATAGGATTTCCTAGAGACAGCGCTTGCAGTCTCTAGGAAACTTCCCTTTGGAAAACAAAGGAGAAGGTGATTTTCCATTACTTACAATACATTAGGTCAAGGATCTGCAAACTATAGGTTTAAAAATTAAAAAGAAGAAAAATATACGGTGGAGACTGGTTGGGATCATAAAGCACAATATATTTATTGTATGGTCTGTATTAGCCAGGAGTCTTCAGAGAAACAGAACCAATAAGATACAATCTAGTTAGGAAGACATGCTCCATACCTAGAATAAAGCATTAAATCCTGTAGAATAAAATACAAACACTTGTTGAGGGCACGGCCTTGTCTTGTTCATAGATATATCCTCAGGACTTAGAATAGTATCTTGACCATGGTACATGCTTAATATATTGGTTGAATGAATGAGAGAGTAGAGAATGACTTAGTGAGTAGGTAGGTAGGTTTGGTCACACAGTCATGTCTGACTCTTGTAACCCTGTGGACTGTAGCACACCAGGCTCCTCTGTCCATGGGATTTCCCTGGCAAGAATACTATAGTGGGTTGCCATTTCCTTCTCTAGGGGCTCTTCCCAACCCAGGGTTCGAACCTGGGTTTCCTGCATTGCAGGCAGACTCTTTATCAACCGAGCCAGTACTAAAGGAATGCATGCACACTTAGATGAGGGACAAGTGGAAGAAAATTTGGGCAGGCCTTCTAATAGAGAAGAGAGTATAGTGAACTCAGCTGACTGCCCTGGTAGTTCAACTGGTAAAGAAGCTACCTGCACTGCAGGAGACTCTGGTTAGATTCCTGGGTCGGGAAGCTCTGCTAGAGAAAGCATAGGCTACCCACTCCAGTATTCTTGGGCTTCTCTGGTGGCTCAGCTGGTAAAGAATCTGCCAGCAATGCAGGAGACCTCGGTTTGATCCCTGGGTTGGGAAGATCCCCTGGAGGAGGGAAATGCTACCCACTCCAGTATTCTGGCCTGGAGAATTCCATGGACTATTCCATGGGGCTGCAAAGAGTCAGACACAACTTTCACTTTCATAGTGAACTCAACAGAGGAAGCCAAATGGCCCAAGGGTGATATTTCTGAAATGCTGGATTCTTATACATAAAGGTAGAAGGGTTAATTTAAGGACCATACATGTTTGGACATTAGGTAAACTGAAGCCAGCCTGAAATAGAGGTCTAAGCTTTGAAGTAGAAAGATGTAAGTTCTATCTCCCATCTTAGAACTGACAATTTTTAACTATTGGCAGTCATTTAACCTCTCTGTGCCTCAGTATCCTCATCCAAAAAACATGCAAATAACATTCAGACTCAGAATGTCAGACGGGAGAAGGCCTAGACCTCATCTGGTTCATGGGGTTTCAGTCCTGGCTGCCCCTTAGAAACACTTGGAGAACTTTTGGAAGTGCCAGTGCTCAGGCCTGGCTGCAAATCAATCATATCAGAATCCTTGGAAATGGGCCCAGGTAACAGTATCAGTATCTTTTAAATCTCCCCAGGCAAGGCGATGTTCAGCCAAGATTGCAAACCATTGTTCTAGTCCAACCCTCTCATTTTATAGATGAATAAACTGAGGCCCAGGGCAGGTTAGGTAGCCTGTTCAACCTACCTCATATGGTCATTAGAAGGATAATATTAGATCATAAAACTTTAGATGTAAAAGGGACCTTGGATATCNCTCCTAATAACTTAACACATTATTCATGAGTTTATTGTATCAACAGAATCAGAAAATGTTCATTGGCAAGCAGGCCAAACATCCCCTCTGTCACTAAATTACACTAGAAGGACATTCTGTTTTATTTTCCAGGTCTCCCTAAATTAGCAAATGAGTAAATGTTCCATTCCAGTTATTAGATTAAATCATTGGTAAAGATGGCACACATGCTCGTGTCTATGTTCAGTCATGTTTGACTCTGCAACACCATGGACTGTTGCCCACCAGGTTCCTCTGTCCATGGGATTCTCCAGGCAAGAATACTGGAGTGGGTTGCCATGCCCTTCTCCAGGGCATCTTCCTAACCCAGGGATCGAACACACGTCTCCTGCATCTCCAGCATTGTAGGCAGTTTCTTTATAGCTGAGCTGCCATAAAAGCCCAAAGATGGCATCAGTCAGTTCAGTTGCTCAGTCATGTCTGACTCTTTGAGACCCTGTGGACTGCAGCATGCCAGGCCTCCCTGTCCATTACCAACCCCCAGAGCTTGCTCAAACTCATGTCCATCGAATCGGTGATGCCATCCAACCATCTCATCCTCTGTCATCCCCTTCTCATCCTGCCTTCAATCTTTCCCAGCATCAGGGTCTTTTCAAATGAGTCAGCTCTTTGCATCAGGTGGCCAAAGTATTGGAGTTTCAGCTTCAACATCAGTCCTTCCAATGATGGCAAACATCGCCCTAAAAAGTAACAGTTTTTCAAGAAGAAGCATAAGCATAGTGTAAATGTAGGAGTTCATAGATCCATAGCAGGGAGAGCTGTTTAGCTTAGTTATAGCTTATTTCCATCTTATATCATCTGTTTGGGGCACAGTCATCCCTAGAGGCAGAGGAAGAGATTTGGAATGAGGTTTTAGCATGATATCAGGCCCTTTTTTCTTAGAAGGGCCTTCACTTGCTCCTGGTTTGGGAGACTTTGGGTTGCACTAAGCTTGAAGATGCTTCGCTTTGCAGAGGATGGAAAGTCAGGGTAATTTCCTTTCAAGATACATTTTCCCATTCCCATCTTTTCTTTATTCCATCATATCCACTCTTTGTAATTCATCCTTCTATACCAGAGTGTGAGGTCGGGTGTTAAGTGCATTTTCTACTTCCCCTGTTTAGCTCCTGTTGTTGAGTTATATTGAGTTATATTTTGTTGAGTTATATTATTTGTCTGAAACACTACTGGTTGAATGATTTCCTAGGGAAAAAAATGATTCAAATGTAAAATAATTTTTATGTAGTCCCACTGCCCACCTCTTTTGTGAAACTTTCTTGACTATTTCAATTCACATATCCTATTTCAATATAAATCATACTGAGAATGTCAGGGAGTTAATCATTCATTGTTTTGTAATTTTTTAAAGGTGTGATAAGTCTATCTCCACCACAGATCCCACCTTGCACTTACTTTACCCCTCAGAGTACCTCAGTGTTTAGAATATTGTTTTTACAAAAATCAGTGCTTAGGCCATTTATCTGGGCAACTACCAGTTGCTAAAGGCGCTCCAGTAACTCAGTAAAATGTTTCTCTGCCAGGCTCTTTTATCACCCAGGGAAGCTTCTGGGAGGATAAGATGTGGGGGTGGGGATGGGGAAAGTGAGGGAGTTGTGATAAAAATATATTGGGGTATCACTAGTCCAGAGCAATGTTTCCCCAAGTGGCTGTGCATCAGAGTCACCCAGATACCTCCCCTCCAGGGAGGGGCTTGAGAATCTGTGTTCTCAAATGATTCTGATCCCTCAAATGATTCTGATGTGCAGCCGGCACTGACCTCATTGTTCTCTAGTGCTTGTCCAACTTGAACTTATATGCAAGATTGTGCACTTCTGACAAGTTCCCAGGTGGTGCTGATACTGCTCGTCAGAAGAACAAACAAGGCTGTCGGGCAGCATGTGGTTCCTGGACCAGCAACGTCAAAATCATCTGGGAACTTGTTTGAAAACACATTCTCAGTTCCCACTCTGGATCTACTGAATCCAAAACCCTGGGATGAGGCCCAGCAATCTGAGTTCCAACAATCTTTGTGGGTGATTCTGATCTTCCCCAAAGTCTGACAACTGCTACTATAAATAATGCTAGTAGTAAGGTATGGGGGCCGGGGGGCTTCCCAGATGGCACTAGTGGTAAAGAACTCACCTGCCAATGCAGGAGACATAAGAGATGAGGGTTGGATCCCTGGGTCGGGAAGATCCCCTGGAGGAGGGCATAGCAACCCACTTCAGTATTCCTGCCTGGAGAATCCCATGGACAGAGGAGCCTGGTGGGCTACAGTCCATAGCATCGCACAGATCAGTACATAACTGAAGTGACTTAGCATGCGTGCATCCAAGGTACAAGGGAGTGACACAATGGGTTTGGAAAACTTGAGTTCACACGTCAGCTCTGTCCCCAACTCTTCCTGGAACTATAAAATGGGGATAGAAATAATAACATGAATTCAACACTGATTTTTCCAGGCATTCCATTGGATGTTGGGAATATATTAGGATGAGTAAGATAAATCCTTTGCCCTTGAAGAGTTCCATTGCCTTGCCTAATGAATAAGGTTTTGTGTGTCTTAAATGAGATAGTGTATGTGAAAGTGCTCTGCAAACTATCACATATGTTGAAAATTTATGGTTCTGAGCCAATCCTGCCCCTTTTTCTTACGTCTTGCATTCTGAAGTTGTTCACCTAAGTCTTTAAGCTTTAGTAGATATTCCACTGATAAAAGATGAAAGATGTTCTTCAGTTTATTGATGTGGTGTATCACACTGATTGACTTGTGGATAATGAAAAATCCAAAGATGAAAGATGTGAGTTTAATAGTAATAAAAACATTTTAAATGTATCCGGTGCGTCATACTTTAGAGGTTCTTTCACTTCTGTTACCCGTTTTAATCATCACAACAACTCTGTGAGATAGTGTACAAGGATTATCAGATGGATTATCTCTGATAGACACAGGCTCCAATATTCAGTGAGGTGAAGTGACTCACCCAAGGTCGCAGAACTGATTAATGGCAGAGCCATAACTAGAATCCAGATCTCTTGACTCCTAGGTCAGTACTCTTTCCCCATATCATGTTGACTGATCAAGCAAAAGTCATCTCAGACATTCACTACATGCTAATTAGGGTACTGTAAGCACAGATGTGAAACAAGCTGAAGCCTTCTTTAAAAATCTTAAACCTGTCCAGGTTTTATTCATCTGCTTGAATTAAAGCATACAGTGACTGTCAGAGAGACATAGCTAAACTTCTCTGTTTTGATTTATATATATCGGAAGCCTTATCAACTGCTGGCAGGCAGTTGGATTACATGCACATTTCAAGAATCAAAGGCTACATGAGGAAAACAGAATAATATTCTTTCATCATCAAAAACCCTTTGGAATGGATTATAAATAAGAACTTTATATCTTCTTTCATACAAGCTGAAACTGGAGGCCTCTTCTTTGTTGAATTTTGTTTTTTTTGACACAGAGCCTGATTTTCAGAGTAAGTGGATCTTGAGGACTTTCAGCTTTGGACAGTTACTGGGACTTAAATCTCAACACAGACATTTTTTAGTGCAAGTAAATGCTAGACAATGAAATATTTTGCTTGAACAGACAAAACTGAAGGATAAGATAAGCTTGTTTTCTAAAGAGGATGGTTTTGAAATGTTCTGGATAGAGTTGTTTTCTTCATGTAACAGAACAAATGGCCTGCTTGAGTCTTGAGAACAATTCTACAGTCTTCCATGACAGCTTCCCTACCTACCACCACAAGAACCTTTCACCATGTCACTATACACAGATAATTCTCCACCACCCAAATTATGTTTAAAGTTCTCCTATGAGGTATGTTCCTTTGGGGTTTCCTGTGCCATGGACTATGCTTCACTGGTACTTTCATTCAGCACTGTCTTCTGTCTAATACTTGCACCAATTTTGGAATCTCCCGATACCTTTGATTTAGGAAACAAATGCTACACAAATATTTCAAACCTGATAAATTCGTCTATAACAAATATACAGGTAAAACATAAGGACACAAAATTGGCATAGTAAAATCTTATTGTTAATAAAGAGTTTAGAGACGGGGAGACAGGGGAAGAGTACTTATGTTCCAATAAGAAACTTAACAAAGTTATTTCAACAACATAATTTATGCCATTTTAATTTTTTTTAATTAAGAAACAAAGGAAGAGAGTGTGGTCTGGTGAAATCATCTTTGACTGGGAGTCAGAAAACCTGGGTTTCAGAAGCATTCTATCTTTAGGCTGTGGTTCCAACTATAAGTCAGATACTTAACCTATCAGGACGTCAGTTCCCACATCTGTGAAATGGAAGAAATACACTTACTCTAAACTACAGGTGTTAAAAGATATTTTTCAAAAAGGGGTAAAATCAGGACTCTTGCACAGATAAAGAAATTAACACATGTTAACTATTTTATTTATTTAATGTATAATCAGTGAATGAGCCGGATATCATAAACCAGTTCAAAAGAGAAAGATGGCATAATTTTAAGATGACATTCTTAAACTGATCTACAGTTCAGTTCAGTTCATTTCAGTTCAGTCACTCAGTCGTGTCCGACTCTTTGCGACCCCATGAATCGCAGCACGCCAGGCCTCCCTGTCCATCACCATCTCCCGGAGTTCACTCAGATTCACATCCATCGAGTCAGTGATGCCA
>SJYQ01002245.1:42741-61720 GCA_006410935.1 Redunca redunca
AGAGGTCAGAAAGCTTTTCTTTTGCTTGTGAAGAAGTAAACCAATTTCATGTGATAGTGCCCATTGAGCACGTGGCTTTTAGAAGCTGAGAGTGCTCCCTGGCTGACAGCCAGGAAGAAAATCAGGACATCAGTCTTATAATTACAAGCAACTGTTCTAATGACAAGCTGAGTGAGCTTGGAAGAGAACCCAGAACCCAGCTGAGAGCTGCAATACAGAAGATACCTTGATTGCAGCCTTGTGCAACTCTTGAGCAGAGGTCCCAATTAAGCTGTGCAGGGACTCCAGATCCCTGGGAAAATGTGAGATAATGAGTAGGTGTTGTTTAAAGCTGCTAAATTTATTATACAGCAATAGAAAGCTACTACGTGAACATCTATGGGAGTGGGATGAAACAGCTGAGATGGAGTTAGCATGTGGGGTCTATGTTTGCATCTGAATTTCTGCTTTTGCTGTTGCTAAAGGACTGTGAGCTGAATAACCGAGGAACAATGTAGCCAGTGGGAAGTCTTCGAATGGGCAGTGCAGTCAAGAGACAAAATGGATGCTTAGAGACAGACAACTGGGCATGTATTAGGGGCAAACTAGTGAAGCCTCCTAAAGAGGCCCTGCCTAGAGACAAAAACTAAGCCATTACCTCACTGGACGTGTGAGGTTGGAAGATGGTTATCTCTTAGGGGAGATTGTTGGGTGGTGTGAAGAATACTGTTTGAATGCATAAATTTTTTTGAAAAACCTTTAAGTCAAAGACACCACTAACCAATATTTTGTTGTTCATAGTCTCGATCCATGTGGGGAACTTGTTAAAAATGCAGATTTCCTGAACCCCACCCAAATCTACTAAGTCAGATTTGCTAGAGGATGGGACTCAGAACTCTGCATTTTAAGATACTGACCAGGTGACTCACATAAATGCTAATATTTGAAATCCATTGAACTAGTAACCCTTCACCTTCTGCAGTTAGAAAAATTAAAGATGGAAGTCCCCTCTATTTGTAATTTTAAAAGAAAGGGAATGAGGGAGGGTGAGAGGGGAGAGAGAGAGAAGGAGAAGGAAGGAGGATGAAGAAGGAGAATGAAATGCCTAATTATTAAAAATGTGCATTGAAGATGTGCTCCACTGCCAAAGAGTAAGAGCCATGTGTACCACACAGAATATTTGACATCTCTGGGAAGCATCTTCATTCCCATTCCTCCCTCAAACCTACCAGGGTTAACTGCTAGAACAGGTGGAGGTGATAGGAAGCTGAGCTCAAGCAGCCTGGTTGGCAACTGAATCAGCAGGAAGGGGCTTCGTTTCCTGCTTGTCTTCTCTTACTGGAATATAGTATTAGACCCTAAGACAAAGCTCAGATTGAAGCAGTCCCCACCCCACCCTTTTTCTCCTTGCTTCTTTTCTGTAAGTCATGCTTTCAGTGTTTGGAGTCTGGCAGCTGCAAGGCATGGTTGCTAGGTAACAATTTCCCAGCACAAAGAACCCTCAGCTGGGAAGGTCAGGTCTGTCAGTGTGAAACAGCTGTACAGAATTTTTATTTGTCTTCCTCTTGTTTTGGTTAATCACAGGGCATGAAACCAGAATCAAACTTTTCATAGAAATGAAAAATGCTGGAGGATACCAGTTCAGCTGCTGCTGCTTTTTTCTTTTTTTGCTGTTAATCAAATCACAGCCTTTCTACTGTGTCTCAATAGAGCCCCAACAAGCTTGGCAGGCAGCAGGTGGAGGCAGGAGGTGGAGGGGTCAGGTGTTTCTTACCCTCTTAGTGTCTGGGTGGGGGAGGACATAGTTGAACCATGAGCTGAGAAGGTAATTCCCTTTTTCAAACTGCCTGGCAGTTTCATATTTCAGGATTCAGGTTGCCAGATTAAATACAGAACACCCAGTTACAATCTGAGTTAAAGATAAACATTGAAAAACTCAAATGTAACTGTCTTTTTATTTGCTAAATCTGGAATCCTACCAAGTATGCAGTCAATTTGGTGTGAATTTTGCATGGGGTTGATACCAAAAGAGTAATCGAAGTAGAGAAAGCCATTCTGATGCTGTTATGGAGGGTCAAGCCCCACACCTGGCTTGGCACTGCTTTGACAAGTATGCTAGAAACTGAAGCAAAGAAAAGGCTGGATCCATTTCTCTTGTGATCACCTTCCTTTTTTAGTTTTCCCTTAGATGCTACTCTAGTGACTAAATATGATTGTCATGCTCTGAAATAAAAACACATGATTGATAATCAGGAGGCCCAGGATGTAGGACTCAGTAGATGGACTGTAGCCAGCTGTGTGACCTTGGACAAGTCACTGCTCTTTAGGGCTTCTGTTGACTTTCCTATGCTCTGAAAGAGGTTGGACTAGAACATGGTTTTCATAGTGTGCTCCTCCTCCATCAGCAGCATCAGCACCACTTGGGAATTTGTAGAAGTGCAGATTACCAGATTACATGATACCTTCTGAATCAGAAACTCTAGGGGTGGGGCCCTTAATCTGGTTTAACAAGCCCTGTGGGTGATTCTTATGCAAGCTCACATTTGAGAACCATTGAGCTGGAGAATGTATAAGGGTCCTTTTAGCTCTCACTTTCATTAGTTCAGTTTACTGTTTGACAAGACCCAGTGGTCAGCTGATTATTTGAAATGGCATGTTCTCCTCATTCCCACCCTCCATAGGGGTTTATTCCAAATTAGTTTGTCTGGGCTGTATTTCATAGTACAGAAATCTATATAGCCTCTCTTATTTTCTTACATTCCCTTTCCTTCTTAGGCAGGGACTTCTAAGGACTATTTTGCCAAAAGACCAGTGTCAAGGTGAAGGTTTCTGGAAGGGTCAGCAAGGCTACCAACTGCTGTTTGCACGCTCCATCTCATCACTAGATTAAAGGCTATGTCTGTGGGAGTGTTGATAACGCAGGAATAACTAGCTAAGAACACATTTCAATCCACTTGGTTCTTTGAGCCACGGCTGCCTTCATTCTGATGTTTTCCTTAAAACTCTGTTTTCTAAAGCCCTCCCCTGTTACATTCCTGGTTCTTCCTATAGAACAGTATCAAACCCACTCCACTATCTTTCTAATACCTAATTGCTAAGGGAGGCAAGCAGAATAAAGAGGAGAAACTCAGGGAGCTAAAATGTGTCCCATACCCTGTTTCTCACAGTTAACAGCTAATGGTGTTGTCCATGGTGCTGAATATTGTTGTCAATTCTAACTTTGGAAATCTTTGTGGCAAGTGTAGGCAAAGTAGGGGAAATTGGATTGTTGTAGTAGTCTGTCATTTGTTTCATTTCCCACTGGAGACAACCTAATGAATTTGATAACCACATCATGCCACTTAGATGACCAAGGCAATTATATTGTTTTATAGGCCAGTGCCTTTCCCTGGTGTTTTTCCAGTGAGTAGCAGAAAAAGGTGTTCCTAGCTTGGGTAACTATATTTTATTCTGATAGAGAGGACTCTGCATAAAGTGTGTGTTTACTTAAGAGCAACAGATCATTTTCCAGGTGCTGCACTGTAAATATAAATGAGTGGAGGGACCCTAAGATATGAAGTTAGCAATCAAGAGTAGGACTCACAAATCATTTTAACCATCAATCAACTTGAAGGGTAAGGAAACTCAAGAATGCTGCCTTAGTGGTACATAGGCTATTCACAGAAAGCTTCTTAAATCTACTCTGGGCTATGCTTGAGTGGGTGGATAGTAGCAATCACATAATGACTGTAAAGGGGATTAGCCTAACCCTAACACTCTTTCCAGGCCTGCCCAATGGGCCTTGGTTTCTTTGCCCCCTTTGGGGTGCTCATTATGGCATAGGCTCTACTTTAATAACTTTGAGAGAGAATTCCTCTGTGTCCATAGTGGTGATATATCCCACATAGGCATCTACCCTCAAATTTCAGTGTAATTTTATGGACTCTAAAATCAGAGATCAAAGTAGGAAAAGGGCAGATGCAAGGAGTCCATGGCTGTTACTCTAATGAGCCTGGGTTTGCTTAGGAGAGAATAGGCAGGATGTATCCAATTCCAAATCTCTTTAAAGTGTCACAGTCAATTATAGACTGTCACCCTAAGAAAGTTACTAAGCCTCTTTGAGCCTTAGTCTTATCATCTGTAAAATGGGTACAATAATACTAAGTAGTATTTATTGAGTAATTACAATATCCCAGACACTATTCCTACTTCAGAAGTCTCTTGTGATAATTAAACATAGCTGTCATAGAGTCCATGGTGCATGGTAGGCACTCAAAACTGGCATCTATTAATATTATTATTGATTTTTAAAATTTGTTTTACTTCTGAGGGTCCTGGATTCAATTAGGCCATGCATGGTAGTTTGGACTCTCTTTTCAGCCAGAAGTTGATGCTGCCTAATGTTAGCTTTTAGCAAGTCTGAGATATTTGTCCCAGAAACCACAATTTTTCCTAGAAACAAGAGTAAATACAACTAGTTTTTCCTATTTCTTGGCTCAGCACACACCATTGTTGTGTATTAATAACCTTGAGAGAAGACTAGAGCACTCCCTAAGATATGTGACTCCTTGGATTGAAGGTCAGAGTATCCACACAGGCAAAATCCCCTAAAGGACTGAGTCAGTTTTGTTGGTCAAAATTCACACAAATATTTTTTTCCCCTTCTGTGTAATCAGGAGGGCTTTCCAGATGGTTCAGTGGTAAAGAATCTGCCTACCAATGCAGGAGACATGGGTTCGATCCCTAGGTCGGGGAGATCCCCTCGAGAAGGAAATGGCAACCCACTCCGGTGTTCTTGCCTGGGAAATCCCGTGGACAGAGGAGCCTGGAGGGCTCCAGTCTTTAGGGTCACAAAGAGTAAGACACAACAGTATGACTGAGCATGCAGCACATGGAACTAGGAACCAGGGAAGGTATTTCTGGTGTCTTGAACTTGCTCCCTGTTTTCCTACAGCACTATACTTAAATGGAATGCTCAGCCGCTTTGGGACTAGAAGGATAATAGGATACTGGCTAGAAAGGCCAGCCTTGGTGTGTTTTGGCCACAAGTTCAATAACTTGTATCAAATACACAGTAATGATTCTCTGGGGACATTAACTCCATGGGTGTTGCGATAATGGAACACTGACCTTCCTAACAGAGAATCTCACTTCATTGCATTGTTATCAGCTTTCCTCTATTGGAAAGAACCTCTTAATTGCTGACTTCATCATAACCCCAGGCACTTGTTTAACTAAATTGCCAGCTATTTCCCTTCCCTGGTGGAAGGGTCCCTCATAGCCATCACATGATTAAAAGAAGCCTGGCCATCTGAGATTCCAAAGGAGCACCAAACCTGAGTTTTTAGCACCCCTTCTCATCTTGTTCCCCCTCCCTTTGCTGCCTGCCTGCTGAACAGAGCTTCCAAAGCTTTGAAATAGATTTAATAGCCATTCATAGGATTTCTGATGGTGATAAAAGAAGTACTGTTCTGTTTTCAGCTGTCACTGTGCTTCCTCTTAAGGCTCGGCTACAGAGTTGACTACTAGACACCCATCTGCTCCCTGCCCAGAGCATGCCACTCTCTTCCCTTTGCCAACCAACCAGTATCATCTGGCCTGTTAGAAAGGAGTGGCCCAATAAGGAAGACTGAGGAGTAAGATGGCTCTGTGTGATGCTGCCTTACTGTGGAAGAAAATGGGCTCTGGTTGCACATAAAAAGCCACCTTGAATAGGGTGTGGATAATTGTCCAATTTAATGGGATTCTCATTAGGAGGAAGAGTAGCATAGTGTAGCTTGAGTGAGCCCTGCCTATTCTCTGGTACCGTGGAGATGTTAATCACGCAGCTCCTGGCAAGTCTGTCAGAGCTGAAGTGGATGATGTCACTGATATTCCAGCAAGCTCTTTGTCTGAGCGACTGCAGCACTCAGACAGCTGCAGAACAGAGCGCCAGGGAGCTGAATGTGTTAATGGGAAAAAAGCGTTTCCCCTAGTTCTTTCTTCCAGAGGGATGTTTTCACAAGGACCTTTGTGTGGTGTTCAGTACAGTGGCTGGTCTTATTGCTGATGATTCTCGGAGTCACCACGGAAAAGACATTATTAGGAACACAATAGATACAGATGATCATGCCAAGGTGTGGACCAGCAATGTTGGGCTGATGAGATATTTAAGCTTTTTCTGTGCTTAGGTCAAAGCTTCCATTCCTTCATTTGGACTCTGTAACTGAACACAATATAAGTAACTGGTAAATCTATATGATACGATGTGCAATACAATATACAGCACTTTTGAGCTCTTACTACGTGTGTCAGGCATAGAGGCAGAAGTGTACTAGTTAACAGTGTGGGAGTCTGATCCTTGAAATCAAAGCACTTTGGGATTATATTCCGGCTCTTCCAAGTATTAGCTGTGTGATTCTGGGCAGGGTACTTACCCGTTATAAGCCTCTTTTCCTATCTGTCATGGGGATCCTAACAGTAGGGAGGATTAGATGAGATAATCCATGCAATTAGCTCAGTGCCTAGCCAACTGTAAGCATGTTACCTTAATTAACATTAACTTTATTGCTAATTTATTTATGTTATCTCACTTAGGTCTTCCAATCAACCTGGTGTGATAGCTACTATTATGATCCCTATTTTATAGGTGAGGAAACAGGGGTTCATACAGGTTAACTTGCCTAAAATCTCACAAATAGCAATTGGTTGAGCCAGACTTGCCCTCAAGCTAGCTGACTCCAGCGCTATTAAACTCTACTGATGCAATTACAAAGGGCTGGGGAGCTGGAATTTGTGTCTCTCCTTAAGGGGTTCTCCGCCTCATCTACAAATTGAAATCATCTGGAAAAAATCAGAATAGAACACTGATGGCCCCTCAGGTGTTGGGGTGAGTGTTCACTGAGAAGATTCATGATTTTTTTTTATCTTGATAAAAGAGTTTGTACTATACAGGTACATGCATTTGTCAAAACTCATCAAATGGTACATTTACAATCTGTACATTTCACTGAGTGAAACAAATATTGAACTCTAATTAATTATATGCTTACAGAAGTATTTAAGGGTGAAGTGTCTACAGCCTATTTTGAAACATATCCAGAAATAAGATGGGTTGATAGAGGGACAGGTATATGTTAAAACAATATAGCAAATGCTGATTTTAGGATCTAGGAGACACAAACTATTATGTGTTTGACTATGTTCATAATAAAATGTTGGAAAAATAAATTAGAATCACTTGGGGAGCTTTTTAAAAATGCTGATGAATAGGATCCCTTCAATTTCAGAAGTAAGTTAGTCTGGAACTCTCAAGGTGAATCTCAAGGGCCTTTAAAACAAACACAGTGTGCTCTGGACTCTCAAAGCCAACTCACAATAAGTGTCCCTGGGTTCAAAACTGAAAGCGTCCTGATAACATCAGTTAGTGATAGCCCATCCCTCCTTCTCTCTTGTATATCTCTACTCTGTACCCTCTACCCCTAACTTCAAATATTTCCTCTAACTGAAAGCAGCAATGGGAAGAACTGTAATGAAGAGCGTCAGGTAAATTATAGGTAGAAGCCACCTTCCTCTCCCATGCACTCCTATCCACTAGATCGTTGCCCCAGGTTCTGCCCTGATGCAAAGAGCTGCCTCATGGTAAAAGATCTTGATGCTGGGAAAGACTGAGGGCAGGAGGAGAAGGGGATGACAGAGGATGATATGGTTGGATGGCATCATCAACTCGATGGACATGAGTTTGAGAAGCTCTGGGAGTTGGGGATGGACAGAGGAGCCTGGCAAGCTACAGTCCATGGGGTCGCAAAGAGTCAGACATAACTGAGCAACTGAACAGCAACAACAAGGCCTCTACTTTGCAGCTGCTGGAGAGGTAGACACTCAACTTCTGGCTAAGTGGTAGACCAGACACTTAGAGCTGAACACAGCGTGTGGGATCATAGAAAAGTGAGCCCAAAGTTGCTTGGATTTTAGCTCTTGTCTTGCTGCCTCTTATTTTTAAGGAGCTGGTGGGGGATTGTGTTATCAACAAGCATCATTTAGGTCTCTTCTAGAGGAGCAGAAACCCCAGGATCCCAGAGTTTCAGCCTGTGGGCTTTCCTAAGTGCACTGAGCATATATTTGCTGCCAACCCTACATAGAATTTCTCTCTCTCTCTCTCTCTGTCTCACCTCCCCCTTCTTTCCCTTTCTGTCACCTCCCCTCTCTCTCCCTTCCCCCTGTTCAAGTTTTGTGGATCTATAATGGTTTTTATGCGGGAAGGAACTCATGTTGTAAATGACCCATACATTAAAGTCACATAAAAATATTTCCTTCTGCAATCAATGTGCCAGGGGTCACAGGCTGCTGATTCAGCTGAGAAGCAGAGAACCAGGTCATTTTATCATTGATGTAACTCAAAGATGGGATTATTATCTCCCCTGAATATGAAAGGCAGTTCTGCCAGGAGAAGCAAAGACTCTTTAATTAGACTGACATATGGCCAAAGAAGCATTGTGTGAAATTTGTGTCAGAGTATAGTGCAATCATTTGGGGAACCAGTGTAGTCACCAGTAGTTTGGAGGGAAATGAAATTAGCCATATGCTAGATCAAATCAAAATGGCTACTCCTGCGTCTCTAAAATGATCTAGGTAGGTGCAATGTTCTAATAGCTAAACCTACTACTTTGGCCTGGCCAGAAACAAAGTTGAGTAGAGAAATTAATTTGCTTTTAATGGCTTCTCTCTACTTCCAAGCACTATGCACCCTATTAACACTCCTGGCAACTCAAATTCGTCCAATGCCTTGGACCTGCCCTACTCCACAACTATACCCAGGGCCAGGGTTTTCTAAAAGTTGGTCGACACTCCACCCATGATGCATGATATATTTATGGGTTTCCTAGATAAGCATTTCAAATTCTAATAGTTATATTTGGCTTTAGATGTACTAGAAAAATGGCACATCTGTCCTATTATTTCGTCACTATTACTGTTTAGGATGAGGCTAATTTCTATGGACAAAAAATAGTCAGTTTTTTTAAAAGTGTATGTGGAGATGGAAAAAATTCTGAAAGTTATACTTGAATGACTGAAAATTAATAAAGCATGCTATAGACCAGTGGCTTTCAATCTGAGGTAATCTATTCCCCCCTCCCCACCCAACAATGGGATATTTGCCAATGTCTGGAGATAGTTTTGTTTGTCACAATGTGGTGGGAGGGGTGCTACTGGCATCCAGTAGGTATAGGGATACTAATAAACTCTCTAATGCATAGGACAGTTCCCCCACCCACTGCAAGAAAGAATTATCTGGTCTCAAATGTTAGTAGTGCTAAGGCTGAAAAACTCTGCTGTAGACCCATGCTTCTCAGAAGTGCCTATGAGTCAAATAGGAATCTTGTGAAAGTGCAGCTTCTGATTCAGGAAGTCTGAGGTGAGGTCTGAGATTCTGCGCTTCTGAAAAACCTTTAGATGATGCCCTTAGTGCTGTTCCATGGACCACACATTGAGTAGCAAGGACCTGTAACTTCCCTCTTTCTCCCTCCACCAAATGCCATTGAGCTAGAGTTCCATACCCTCAAGGCTCTGCTCAGGGAGGGTTTGGTTATTCTGAGAAAAGACTAAGGAGTAATGGCTGAAAATAGATTAACGTGTTTCTTGCCTTTTAGCAGGGCCATCAAAGTCTTAAACCAAAGATTAATTTGGTTGATACTTTCAGGAACTAAGTAGCCAAAAAGAGAGACACATTTTGCTCCGGGGTACCTTTTGGAGAATAGACAGAATTTTCCATAAAAGGCAGACGCACCTAGGCTGGGTTTATAAAAATGGTTTGTTTTGTTCATTTTCATTTGCCTGGCACCCAGCACAGTGTCAAGCTCAAAGTAGATGCCCAAGATATGTTTGTTGAACCAATTGACAAGTTATACATAGCTCTATAGATAGCTATTAGAACAACAAAGGAAAGTATCTACTGGGGCAGAACACTGTCATGAACCTCTTCAAGGTCAGAAAGGCATGCCCTTTGGCATCTTTTTATGTGAATGGGTATCATTCAACTGGATGCATCTTCCCAAAATATACTTCTTACTCCTTGGATGGCAGCAGGATCACTTAAAATGTTTCTTGTTAGAAATCTTTGGAGCAGGCTGAGTGTGTATGTGGTGGGCATTTGGGGGGCACTTTACCTGTTCCTTTGTCAGAAAGGAAGCTTTGTGGTAAAATATTGAAGACCCAGGACCTACGAGAAGAAACTGGGCCAAAGAGGGGGATCCTCCAGCTGTGCTGGCTTGAGCTGTCAGGGTACCTCTTCCCACTACCTTTACTCTTGGAAATGTGTGCGATTTGACATGTGCCAGCCATAGGGCCACCACTGTGCCACACGCTTCCTTTCATGGACCTGCCACACACCAGAAAGTACCCCTTTGGGAGTCATTCCCTTGGATAATACAGCTTTTCTAAAAGTTCTTGTTAAAATATATGGAACTAGTATACAGAAAGAATAGATTGGTTGCCTAGGGCTGGGGAGGAGAAGGCAATGGCACCCCACTCCAGTACTCTTGCCTGGAAAATCCCATGGATGGAGGAGCCTGGTAGGCTGCAGTCCATGGCGTCGCCAAGAGTCAGACATGACTGAGTGACTTCACTTTCACTTTTCACTTTCATGCATTGGAGAAGGAAATGGCAACCCACTCCAGTGTTCTTGCCTGGAGAATCCCAGGGATGGGAGAGCCTGGTGGGCTGCTGTTTATGGGGTCGCACAGAGTCGGACACAACTGAAGTGACTTAGCAGCAGCAGCAGCAGCAGGGCTGGGGAAGTTGGAGGGATTTTGAGAGTGACTGCTAATAGGTACAAGGTTTCTTTGGTTTTAAATATTTTTATCGTTTATTTTTTTGGCTGCACTGGGTCTTAGTTGTGGCATGCAGGATCTTCAATCTTCTTTGTGGCATGCAAACTCTTAGTTGCAGGATGTAGGATCTAGTTCCCTGACTAGGGATTGAACCTGGGCTCCCTGCATTAGGAATGTAGAGTCTTAGCCACTGAACCACCAGGGAAATCCCTAAGGTTTTTTTTTGGAGTGATGGAAGTATCCTAAAGTTGATTGTGGTCATGGTTGCACAGCTTTGTGACTATGTTAAACCCACTGAATTGTATACTTTAGATGGGTAATTGTATAGCATGTGAATTATCTCTCAATAAAGCTGTTATAAAAATACATAAATATGTGAATTAAATTAGGAGATACAGATTAAGAGATAACCAGGGGAACCTTAGTGGACTTCCCTCGTGGCTCAGACGATAAAAGGGTCTGCCTACAATGTGGGAGACCTGGGTTTGATCCCTGGGTTGGGAAGATCCCCCTGGAGAAGGAAATGGCAACCCACTCCAGTACTCTTGCCTGGAAAATCCCATGGACAGATGGAGGAGCCTGGTAGGCTACAGTCCATGGAGTCGCAAAGAGTCAGACACAACTGAGCTACTTCACTTTCACTTTTCACTTTCAAGGGAACCTTGGAGAACCTCATGTAAGGGAGAAGAGATGGTTCCATCCACAGGGTTGGAAACATGGAAACAAGAGATACAGGGTAGTAATCGGGATTCTTCAATTTTCAATTCTCCATAAACTCATATCTACTCTCTTGAATCCAGTTGCCAGTAATCCCAACTATTATCAATGTGTTCCAACATTAGACTGATAGGAGCCAGGAACTATTCAAATATAGTGAACAAAAAGAGTCAGGTCCCCTAAGATAAACTAATCATGGAATAATTAATAAAGCATAGGGTTTGGCACTACCCTGTGGTTCTGGAAGGTCTTTAAATTCAGTCAGGCCACTTGGACCATTGTTGTTTTCCACAGAGAGCTGCAGGACCTGAGGCCTAAGAAAAATGGATATTTTTTTCATTGAAATGGAGACTATGGTTTTGGAAGAGGCAAAGTTAAAACCACACTTATCTAATATAGCCTGGTGGCTAAAGGTTCCAAAACCACAGAGGGAGAACCCCTGTCTCTCCACATGTGGCTTTCCATGAACCCACTGTAATTTTAATAGTTTGGCATGTCACAGAGGAAGCATAAATGGCAGGGTCACTTCAATAAATGTGTTTGAGAAAACAGAAATGACAGGGCATGGGACCTAGATCCCCTATTCCTATGGGTGAACTCATTCGAGTTGAACATGCAAGTATCAATAGTATGGTTTTGAATGTAATAAAGAGCTCTCTCACCCTCCAACTTATGTCTTAGAAGTGCCTTGGAAGGAAAAATAACGTATTTAGCTATTTAGCAAGATTATGTTTACATCTTGCTATAAATAAAGGGTCTTAGGAGTAGGACAGGATGGCTTGTTCAACTTAGGAAAAGAATGGCTGTCCTAGGAAAGGAATGACAACTAGGAGTTTGGGGGCTAACAAAACAAATTGGTCTTTTTCTCAGTTTTGCTCTAAGCTTCCCCTGATTACTGTGACCAGTAATTCTTGGACTTGGAAATATAAATTGAGAAAGGGCTATTACTGGGACCCAGTATTGCGAACCTGCTGCCAGCAGCCACTGAGTAATCTGCTACACAGCACATTGTTATTTGTGACTCCCTTAGGCCCCATTAGTGCAAGAGAAACCTAGGACAAAGGAAAGACTGCAAGAAGACAAAGGAAATAGGCATTCAGTAGAGTTACTAAATAAGTATTTCACAGCAAGAAATTCTCTCTATTGGACTCCAACTGGAGGCAGTCCAGCATTTGGCCCGCGACTGACCCTGGGTACAATAAAACCCCAAATTTCAAGAAAGCATTGTGGAAACTCCCCTGATTGAACTCATCTCACTCTGTAGAAGACAGTGGGTTATTTACAAGGTGTATCCTGCCACGTCCCCTTTCCTGCTACAAGGATATTTTATCATCTCTCCAGATTTCACACCAGGGTCAGTCTCACTTGGCTCTGTTTTCTTTGTGTCTGCAGATCTCAAATTGTCAGGGAACATCTTGTCAGGAAAAGGCCAGATGGGCAGACAGGGAAGTGATCCAGCCCCTGAGGAAATAAAGTGCTCAACCTGTCTGCACTCCCTTGGGGCACCGGAGTGAGGGGCCAGACAGACAGGGACACAAGAGGAGGTTCCTCCAACTTCACTCAGAGCTGCAGAAACCTGGGCCACACGAGCACTTTTGGAGTGTAGGGAGCAGGAAATTCCAATTTCCATGTTGTGAGCTAACAGTATGAAATCTGATACCACCCTCCCTATGCTCTGGAAATGAACTCAGTCCTCTCTTTGAATTGGGGTCTCGGAGCCACAGAACCTCATAATGCAATTTTCACTCCCCAGGCCCTTGTAAGAGGCAAAGTGAAATACTGGTGATATGTGGTCTAATTAAGGGCTCAAACTGAAGGGAGCTCTCTCTAGTTTTACATTTTGATTCCTGAGAGATGTTTTTTTCTGGCGATCACGTGGCAAACAGATTTTAGACAAAAGCAATTCAGAATCATTTTGGCATCCTCAACGCCTAGCAATGTTTGATACGTGGTGCTTAGTAAATGTGTCTTTATAGAGTAAGCCTGACTTCTGGCATTAACCTCTCCTTATCGATTTGGAATATAAGCACAGATGCCATCCCTTCCATGGTCTATGAATTGATTACACCCTGGGGGCCTGGAAAATATCTAAATAAAACAGACAGGAAGAGTCAAGCATTGTTAGCCAGGGAACCATGCTTCTGATTGTTCTGAGAGCTGATTCTGGGGTAAAATCTAGTTGGCTTCCTCTTCTCAGCCTTGGCCTTTAGCCCAGTGGTTTTGACCCACAGCTGTGTCTCTGGACTGATTACTTTCTACAGTCTTATTGGGTTTCCTGATTGCTCTCCCTGTTCCCTGTCCTATGAGCTGAACATTAGTCCACAGATGTCAGGGGAAGAGACTTGGCTTTTACTGTCTAATTGCTTTAGTGGTGATAAGTCAGAGTACAGTTCTGGGTTAAGGAGTCCCAAGTCAACTTACCTAGAAAAGGAGCAGTCAGAGAGCAAGGTCAAGTTCTAAAGGCCAGGGTTGAAATCCACAGGCCAGGGAGCTGAGAACAGAATAGAGACAGCTCACTGGATTTAAGTTTGGAAACGTAGGATAGGTTATGAAGATTCATTTCATGACATTATGCTAATGATGTATTCAATCAGTGGTTCTCAACCCAGGGACAATTTTGCTAGGGGCCATTTAATAATGTCTAGACATATTTTTGATTGTCACAACTGTGGGAGTGCTGCTATCATTTAGTGGATAGTGGTTGAGGATGCTGCTAGACATCCTACAATGCACAAGACAGCCCTGCACAGCAGAAAATTCTCCAACTCAGATGACTGTATTAGAGGTACAAGATGCAGATTATAGATCAAAACTATATGAAATATTAAAAAGATACTGGATCGCTTCTCAGTCTTTTGAATAAGATCAAGAGCAGTATCTGCTCTTATCAGTTTAATACCTGATACGTCCTCTATCTGAGGACAGTATATTAAATGGATTTTTGGAGCAGGGAGTTGGAATAGGAGCTTGCTCCATCCACTCCAAGCATCGGCCTGGTATTTCAGTATTTCCAGGAATGTTGCATCCTCTCTGGGGACAAAACTGCCAGTCTGAATGAAAGTGCTGTTCTAAACTCGCAGGCAACTGGATTTTTGAAGCCCTGACACTCAGGTCTGAACTATCAGGGTCACTCTCATCAGCCTCCATCCTCACTTCTCATGCCTCACACCCATCTCTTCCCTGTTGTCCAAGCTCCTCCCATATCTCCTGAAAAAAAAAAAAAGATACTGGAAGGATACATATCATAGTTATCATAGGGGAGTGTTTAGGTGGCAGGATAATGCATATTTTTTTCTTTTCTCTGGTCTGTAAATTCTCTAACATAACTATGTTGCTTTTAAATTTTAAATTGATTTTTAATTACATAAATAATATCTGGACACATTGTGCTTGTAAAATATTATGGTATTACAGATAAAACTGTGAAGATGCCTTTGGCCAATCTGGTTTCTTCCACCTCAGACCCCTTCCCAGAGATCACCAGTTTTGTGGCTACAACTTTTCAGGGCTTTATCTATACTTTAATACATATATTGTGTGTAACTATGGAAATATATCTACTGTGTCATTGGATTTTACAGATTCATAGTATTCTATAGTTTATCCATTTCCCTACTAAATAACATTTAGTTTGCTTCCAGTCTGGAGTTGTTATGACAAATGCTGCATTGTACATGCTTCCTTGAACATGCTTGCCAGGGTTTCCAAAAGGGTATAAAAATTTCTGGGTTATGGAAAAAACACACATTTAAAATTTTATCAGTTACAAGCAATTGCCTTCCAGAGAGCCAACAAATTTAATTTCCTGAAAACCTCACTAACACTTGATATTTTGGGGGTTTAAACCTGAATGAAACTTTTGGCCAACCCAACAGTTTGTTTTTCATGTTTGCCAATCAGATAGTTGAGAAATAGTGTAATTCTTTTGTTTTAGTTTTAATTTGCATTTCCCTGGTTACTGCTGAGATGGNATTATATATTCTCCTCAGTGATGTTCACATCCCTTGCTCACTTTTATAAGACCTTTCCAATAGTTTTTTTTAAAAAACAGAAGAGAGCAGGATCAGGTTGCACAAAAACACAGAAATCAGTCTACCAAGTGTCTTGTCTGTCCTTCCTCCCTAACACAGATCCTGAATCCCACCCAGACCAAAATGACCCCTTTTTGCCATTACTGAGAACTCAAGAGCATAGTTATATTAGGAAACAAATTAGCAAAGCCCATTCTCACCACAGTTCTGTGTTTCCCTGGACTATGAGCCTTTGCTATGCCAGCATCTTGACACTGAATAGCCAGCAGGTACTGCCAGTCAGATTCGCTCCAGTCAAATACAAATCTGATATGTGATGAAGCATAAAGGAGCATGAAAGGCAGCGTGTGAACTGAATGTTATCTGCTGCCCGTGCAAATGGCAATTAGGACCATTAAATTTCAGTTAATCTTCATTAAGAACATCTGTTGTCTAGCCCACATGAGAAAACCAAAGATGGGGTTGGGTGATTGTGACCACTCCCAATAAGTAGTTGTATCAACAAGTTTCCTGCCCACCCTCAGGCATAAACTGAAAGAGATGTGGCAAGGAAAAGCAGGAAAAGTATAACATCTGATATATACTGACTAAGGAATAAAATCAGATGTACAGCATCTTCAAAACTCTTAAGTATTATTTGAAACCAGAGTGCTTGTAAGCTATGGCCCTTGTGGCAAAGAAGATGAATGATTACTCCTAGTGAATTTCAAGATCACCAAATGGGGGTTCCAGAGTCTCAGTCAAAACTGGCTCTTGAGTGGTCCTCTCTGCTCTTTTGGTTGCTCTATCCCATACACCCTCCTACTCTGTCCACTGGGGTCCTGATCTTTGCCAGGGGACTGTGAATACAAACCATTTCAAATCACCACTACCAACATGTTGCTTGACTGCCATCATTCTGTCTCACATGTACATGACCTCTTCTGCTTTATCAGTCTCCCAGTTGGCTTGTATCTGTGATGGAGCAGATGTTCTCACCAGTTCCAAAGAGGTATTAGGGGAAGGGGAAGGACTTCTGCACCTTTGTCTGAGTTTAGGCAGGTTAAGTTCTTGCTTACCATCAGCTACTATGGCGATGGTCTTCTTTTCTAAATCAGTGGCAGGGGATGGGGGAGTCAGATAAGAAGGTATATAGGTAGACAAGTAGTGTAAATTATGTTCCTTTGTATAGGTGTCATGTAGCTCACCTTGGTAGCCTTACCACAGTTGTAATTTTCCATTTGTTTGGATGGCCATTTGATCAATATGTTTTCCCTACCAGCATGTAAGTAAATGAGTGCCCAAACCATGTCTGTTTTTATTCATCAGTGTACCCCTGGCACTTGGCATGGCATCTACCACATAGGTGCTAAAGATAATTCTTTGACTCAAAAAGCCAAAAAGTTGTGATTCAGATGTTTTTTTAAAATGAAGAAAAGCCAGGTATTCAGGCAGGAGTATATGAAGAGGCAGGGGCTTCCCAGACAGGTAAAGAATCCGCCTGCAAAGTGGGAGGCCCCGGGTTTGATCCCTACGTCAGGAAGACCCCCTGGAGAAGGAAATAGCTACCCAGTCCAGTATTCTTGCCTGGGAAATCCCATAGAAAAAGGAGCCTGGTAGGCTACAATCCATGGGGTCGCAAAAAGTCAGACATGACTGAGGGACTAAGCATGCACACACATGTGGGAAGAGGCATTTTTCAAAGGTAGGGCATCTTACCATCTCTCTACTCTCATCCCAGGGAGACATCTCACCCTGTGAGTCTGCCTTTGTATAAGGCTGTCCCTTGCCACAGTCTGGAGAAGGAAATGGCAACCCACTCCAGTACTCTTGCCTGGAAAATCCCATGGATGGAGGGGCCTAGTAGGCTACAGCCCATTGGGGGTGCAAAGAGTTGCATGACCGAGCAACTTCACTTCACTCACTTCATACTTTATCACTGGAGAAGGAAATGGCAATCCACTCCAGTATTCTTGCCTGGAGAATCCTGTGGACAGAGGAGCTTGGAGGGCCATGGTCCATGGGGTCTCAGAGATCGGACACGACTGAAGTGACTAAGCACGCACGCACTTGCCACAGTCATCCCCTAACTTGTCAATAGTGCTTTCATCTAGGAAGGTTGTGATCGAGAATGAAGCCTACCTTTGATAGTTTACTATTTTCCTGTGATCTCAACGCCACTGTCTTCTCCACAACAAATGCTCATTAGCAGGCACAAGCCTATCTTGCTCCTTGGGGCCTAAGGGTAAAATTGTGCCTGCAAGTTGTGTAGCTGAGATGGCCAGTGGAGGTAGGGACTGAATACCCCAGGGAACTATATTTACATTAAAATTGAAGCAAGGACATACCAGTACATTTCTTGTATCATAATTGCTCCTAAAATCTGCCAAAATATCACTCAGTGTCTCTCAAAGAGAATTGACATAGAAAGAGAAAAGGATGAAAGGTAATGCAGATGCTGGAAATGGAACAAAGATGGCATTTTGAACAAACTTTGACTCAAACTTTGATTCTAGAGAATTCTTATGAAGTAGTGATGCTTTCTCCACCTCTTCTAAACCATTCCATTTTACCTCTTCAAACCCTGCTCTTTTCCCACAATCCTTTTCTTGACCTCTTATCTATTACTGTGAATTCTTGCAAGGCCTTTCTTATGTTTCTGTCCCATTGACAGAAAAAAGAAGATTCTAACTGAATCCCTAGCCTTTCCCATATGACCCAGGATCCTGATACAGAAATGAAGAGCAAGCTGAAATCATGAATGTTTTTACCACAGCACCTCCACGGTTGCTACTAACTGGAATACCTCTTTTTCATAAAACCCAGAGATTTCCAGGGAGACCATTGCTAATCCCTTAAACTTAAGACGTAGATAAAGCAGTTGGCTTGGTTATCACTAATTTCATTTTCATGCTCATGTTTGCCATCATTCACTGAGGGACAAAAACAAGTCAGATATGATAAGGGTAAACCCTGGATTAGCATTGTGTATTGTAGCTGTAAATTTTGCTGTAAATGAAAGGTACAAATGATTTGAAGTCATTTATAGAGGAAACAAGAAGCTACAAATGAACCTTTGATGGAAAATAACTTGTTTATTTCCTTAGCTGGGTATTTGGGATTGGTTTATGTTTCACATTTTATAAGGAGATAGTTCCCAATGGATTTGAAGATTGGGTTTATAATAACAGTTTAAGAGCTTAGCTGAAATTAATAAAACTTCAAAAGGTATAGAAATGAAAGCAAGAGTTTGAAGTCTAGATATTTTAAAGATACTGAAAATTTCCCCTCTTAGAAGCATGAAACTTTTTAGGGCCAAAGACTTTACTCATCACCCAGTTTCACTTTCCATGCAAAATAAAACCTCTTCTTATTGTAAGTTATCTTTTAAACTTTGAACATCTCCCAAGCAAGAAACTCATTGCTTTTCATTGTCTAAAAAAAACACACATAATATGTTAGCCCATTATCATTTCTGGGTGATTG
>SJYQ01002245.1:62275-114658 GCA_006410935.1 Redunca redunca
CAACCCAAGTAAGTCCAATGCATTTCTGAAATTTATTCTTTGTTGTTGTTCTGTTACTAAGTAGGTGATACCATGCAACCATCTCATCCTCTGATATCAAGGTATCTTATAAGTTTGCTTGCTTTTGTGAGTGGAATGCTTTTATTATAACTGTTTATAAATGACTATTCCTGGAGTCCAGAAAACTATTATTTTTGTAAATTGATCTTGTTTGTGGCCACCTTGCTGAACTCTCGTTCTGGAGCAAATGGTTTTTTAGTTAAGTTTCTGAGTAGACAATCATACAGTATGAAAACAGTGATAAGTTTTTTCTCTTATTTTACAAAATTTATTCCTCATTCCTCTTATTGTAATCTCATTACTTTGTAAAGCTACATGTTTAAAAGTTGCTTCTTATAAATCAAAATCTCTTCTGAAATATTTTTTGTCCAATAGTTCTAGTTCAGTTTTTTAGAACTAAACAGAATAAAATAATTCCTTCTTCTATAGGATAACCACCCAAATATTTGAGTATGTTTATCATGCTCTCTACATCTTCAGTTTTCCAAGATAAGCAACTCCATTATTTTCAATATATATACCTTTCCCACCCTGAGTCATGTTTCCTTAATTGCACTCCATTTTGTAAATGTCCCTCTTAAAGCATAATGTCCAGATTGGAAGAGAGTTCAGATATTGTCTGACCCTTGCAGAACATAGAAGAAGCTGTACATTGCAATGTTAAAGCTAAATGCTTTAATTTTTCTTTCCCAATGGAATCCTTTTATAAATGAAGTCTTAGCCAGAACCCTAATCCTTAAAACAGCTAACTGTGAAGTTTCTCTTTGTTGAAATGAAAGGAGGGTGAGAGGTTATAGAAACTTTATCATTTCAACTTCCTTCTTGTTTCCCAAGTAGCCAACCCAAGGAGAATCCTGAGAGTCTGAAGAACATTTGAAAACCATGAATTGAGTCCAACTTCTTCAGAGACGATGTGGACTAGAGAAGAGAAATGACTCACTAAGGCCACACAGTTACTTAGCAAAACTGATAGAACTAAACTTTAGGTCTCTTAACTTCCATTCCATAGATCTTTTAATGATGTCATACTATTCCTCACTATTAGCCATCCCCCACTTTAATGACTCATATTAACCTTAAGATCAATTAAAATCCTAGGGCCACTGTTAATATCCATTTTGTTCCATCTTATACTGTTGAATTTGGAGATTTAAACGTGGAACTTTACTAAATGTCTTAAATATACTCTCTCCTAGAACTCAAAGGAGTGTTAGAAATCCTTTGTTTTGGCCCATCAGTCCTGCCTTTAAACTTTTTTCTAAATCTTGATTCTGTCATCCAACATCAATCTCTTTTGGCAAGGCCCTTGAAATAAGACTATAACTTGTACTGATATTCAACCCCTAGTTCTTCAATTTACCAACAAATACATAACCAAGACCTAACTTCAAAAACTTCAGACTCACATTTTATTTTTGTGGCGTTTCTCCTCCCTTACCTGGAGAATTCCTATTCATCTATTGAGACCCATTTCAATTGCTACCTCCTCTGTGATATGTTGGGGCTTACCAGGTGGCTCAGCACTAAAGAATCTGCCTGCAGTGCAAGAGACACAGGAGATGTGGGTTCGATCCCTGGGTGGGGAAGATCCCCTGGAGGAGGAAATAGCAACCCACTTACGGTATTCTTGCGGGAAAATCCCATGGACAGAGGAGCCTCATGGGCTACAGTCCATGGGGTCATGAAGAGCTGACACGACTGAGGGACTAAGCACTGTGAAATGTTACTGTGTCTGAATTCCTCATCCTTTAAGCAATGTTGACAGGCCCCACTTCTATACAGTAGTATTGTATTAAATAACATACTTCCTCTGCTATTTTATGAATTCCTTCAGGTCTTATATATTCTTTGCATCCCCAGGACCTGAGCCTGGGTCAGCAGGTGGCCTGCGGTGACTGTCTACTGAGGAAGACTGTGAGGTTGGGTAGGAATTCAGCGCAAGAGTGTTGTGAGGCATGAGCCATGAGCTCGGGAGGCAATGTTTTGCCAACCCTGGCCCAGGGCATAGTCAGTACTCAAGTATGTTTTTAAATGTATTTTTGCATCCACACCCTGAGATGCCTACTTTATCAAAAGAATAGTAAAGTGGGCATAGCTTGTGTCAACCCCTGTTTGTGTCTACTATCATAATTTCTCTTGAGTATTCACAAACAATATTCTAATAACCCTTTTCAGATTTTTTTTTTCTGGGTACCAACATCAAGTTAATTATTGGTTTGTATTTTCTGAGATATACTCCTTGCCCTTTTCAAAAAGTAGGACAACATTTTCTCGTCTTTAGTCTTCTGGCGCCTCTTCCATTTTCCAAGAACTTTCCAGGTGGTGGTGACTCATTTGGAGAAAATGGCCCTTTTCACTCGGACCTTTCAACAGCATTGTTTGTAATGGTCAGGGGCCATGACTAGGAGAGCTGTTTCTTGGAAAATGTCTATTTGAATTGGGCAAATCAGAGGCTGAAGTCAGGATGGCCAATAAATGTGTTATTGACAGAGGCCTGGCCTAGAAAGACAGCCAAGTCTAGGGAGGGAGTTTTCTCTGAACCTTGGCCCAGCAAGCATTTCAGATGGCTCTTCCTGTCTCTCTTCCCTTCCCCTTCTCTTGGCTCCATGTTCTCCTCTTGCTCTAGTTTGTCTCCTCTGAGCTGAATTTGGATGGCTAAAGTGTAACCTCAGCACAAAAATGACCAGAAAAATGCACATCTGCCCTTGAGTTTCAGATGAGGACCTAAGTCAGTGACTGTTAGTGACAGAGAAAATAAACAAAACAGTTGCAAGAAATTGCAGCTATTAGGTTAATAATAGACACACTTCAGCTGTATATATGTGAAAAAGAGAATATCAGCTATGTAGATACACACAAAAAGTACAGTAAAATGATGATTCGTTAGAATACTAAAAGCAACAGATTTTTTTCTGAACCTACCATGTGTACAGTCCTGTGCTAGACACTGAGAGGAGAGAAAGAAATGATCTTAAAGATGTTGCAGTAATTTTGTAAAACCTTCTACCTTAATAAGTCTTCCCTCCTAGCTCAGTTGGTAAAGAATCTGCCTGCAATGCAGGAGACCTGGGTTCGATTCGGAAAGACCCCATGGAGAAGGAAATGGCAATGCACTCCAGTATTCTTGCCTGGAGAATCTCATAGAGGAGCCTAGTGAGAGCCTGGTCTATGGCATTGCAAGAGTCGGATACGACTTAGGGACTAAACCACCACCTTAATAAGAGAGTGGCAAATAGCCAAAATCTGGTGTTCAGGCTTTTTTTTTTTTTTTTTTTTTTTTTAAGAAGCCTTCTCTTTAACAAGATTGGAACCAAAATGTAAGTGAATTTTTAAAAAGGCTAACCGTCAATGACTGGAAAATGAAATGCATCTAAACTCTCTGTTCCAACTATGGATTAGTTAAATGACCCTTTATCTGTGTACACACAAAGAAAATGACATTGCTGTGACTGCAACTTGTCTCCCCACCCAGCACTGTGATTGTTTTGCAGAAGCTGCAGCACGTCTGATTTTTATTGGGACTGGGAAATCTTATCATGCAGGTTCAGCCCAGCTCAGGTTCTTGTCCCTGTCAGTGTGCATCTTACCACTTATTTGGTCAGAGGGACAGTGAGAAGTGGGCCTTCAGCCCTCTAAGGGGCTGTGCCCTGTTGCTATAAACCATTGAAAGCCCGATTCCTGATCCCAGCAGCTCATGCAAGGGACAAATGTAAACAGGAGCTGCTTTGCTCTCAGTGGAAAGGTTTGAGTTGATCTCCTTCCAGGCGATCACACGGGCTGCCATTTTATACAGTCTATTTCTGTCTTCCTGTACACATCCCTCAATTTGCATTCCTGCTTAAACTTGCCACTAGTCCTGCCTCTCTGTGTGGGAGGTGGAATGGATTTGAAGAAGGGAAAAGAAAAGCCTTTTTGTGAGGAGGGGGAGAATACAGGACTTTCACCGGCTGTTCCTCCTGGATATCTTGAGAGAAGCATTTTGTCTCCTGGCTTCCTTGAGGGTTGTCATAGAAGCACTCATTTAGCATGGGTATAAGCCTTACTTCTTTATGCATTTGACTTTTGGCTGAGTTTGAACCAATTTGGCTCATTAAAAAAATGGTGATTTGTTTAATGGGAAGGTGAATGGCAAAAGAAGGTGGAAACAACTTTAAAGATGGTTTACATGAAGAGAGTGTTTCAAGGGATCATCAAAAGCCCTCAAATATCTTGCAGCAGATTTTAAGGAGTATGAATTGTCTACTATTAGAGCTTTATTCCTGAGGGTTCAGTTATGATCCTCTCTAGGCGTTACCTCCAAGGCTGGGCGGGATGCACTATTAAGCTATGAAAACTCTAGCATGATTTAGCTTATCAGAAATTTGCAGGCAACTGATCCTTTCCCAGCAACCAGTTGGCGTTCCTTGCCAGTACATTTGACTTGGATGATGTCCCCCATTCTTAAGGGAACTAATTTAATTGTATAAATTCGCAATCTTAACAGACTCAAAAAGCAATTGGTCTGAGTAAAAACTTGGAATGGCTAAGCAGTTTAGATGCTTGTATAAACAAGGTCCAAAAGTCAATTTTTCAGGCCATTAAATGTAGGTCAGAAGCAAGAAGAAAACTAAATTGTGACAGAAGGACTCAACCCAAAAATGTCTACCAGACTAGCAGCTCCTTGAGGATGGGAGCTGTGTCTGTTGCTTTCTGTATCCCTGACAGTTACCACGGTGGCTGCCTTCTCACAAGCACTCAGTGAGTGCTATTCAGGAAGTAAACACAGTCAGAACAAAGAACAATTTTTTGATGGAAGGGTTAATTCTGGAATGTATTGCCAAATAATTCTGGGGAGTCCTTTATTGCAGAG
This sequence comes from Redunca redunca, assembly GCA_006410935.1. Lineage (NCBI taxonomy): Eukaryota > Metazoa > Chordata > Mammalia > Artiodactyla > Bovidae > Redunca > Redunca redunca. The sequence goes on from SJYQ01002245.1 coordinate 67,185, forward strand.
ATTTTATGAAAAAAGGTAAGTACTACTATGCACAAAATGTGAAAGTAAAGTGCTCTGTGTTTCCCTGAGTCAATAAATTATTTTCTTCAAAAAATAAAAGGGCAGAGAAAGACAATGGATTTTCCTTCTAGTTCTTGAGTGCTATGAAATAGGGTGAAGATAGTTTGTATCGGGTGTCTCTTTTTGTCTGTCTCTGTGTTTTTTGTTTCTTTGCCAAAACCTAATTTACTTTACCAGCTTTTCTTTTTTTAAAATTTTCTTTTTATTAAACTATAGTTGATTTACCATGCTGTGTTAAATTTTGCCAACTTTTCTTGGCACCACCTTATTTCCCCTTAGGTCACACAGCTTTTGCAAAATAATTATAATAATTTGCATTCATATAGCATTAGTGCTTTTCAAGGCATTTTCATACACACTTTGTCTTTTTGTTCTGAATTTGAAAAAAACCCACTATGAAGCAGTCAAAGTAGTATTCGTTCCATTTTTCAGATGGGGAATCTGTGGTATAGAGTATTTAAGTGACGGTCATGATCACATTGCAGTGTGTGAATGAACCAGAACTAGAAGTCAATCCCTTGGTGCAATATCACCCCAAGTCTCAAAATTCAGGAATGGAGGTTTGTTAGGAAAACAGCAGATAGTGCTACTGTCTTCATGGTTATAATCCTCATACTTTTTATATTGTTTCAAATTCCTTCTTTATACTCCTTTCTAGGCCTATGAGCCTGACATTTGAGAAATTGCCAAATCAGACATTATAGCAACTGTAAGGTATCAATTTATCCTCAGCTTTTTTTCCTTCAAATATGAAGTGCACACTTAAATACATTTCAAACAACACTAGGTAGTACATCTTTCTGTCCCTGCTTAAGCCAGCTGACACAGAAGTCTTCTGAAATGTATTGCCCCAGAGTACATCTTCTCCTTCTCTTACAGCTTTCTTTGACAGTTATGGCAAGAGGACCTCTTGCTGATATTTCATTGAGTCTTTTCCTTCCTGGAGTTGGCAACTTTCTCACACAGATTCAAGAGGCAGTAGGTCTAGTGTAATTACCAGTCCAAACCCTATTTGGTGTCCCAGAATGGAAAGAGTAAGGCAGTGTTGTACTGGAACCATGGATGAAGCTGGACCTCAGAGCCTGTGAAGGATGCCAGGACTAGAAGAGCCAAGAACTTTGCAAAAACCAGAGGTCTAGGCAGGCTGTGAGTCATTAAGCAAAAAAAAAAAAAAAAAAAAAAAAAGTTAGGAACTAGGAAATAAGCTTCTTACTGGGGTTAAAGCAAGGCCAAGTGTCAAAAACTCTAAACAGCAATGAACAATGGTAACAACAACAATACCACCCTAGAAAATGAGATAAATTCGTCTTTCGCCCAGAAGCCTGCTAAAATTGAACTGATTTTAGGGAGTGGCCAGCCTGAGATCCATAGGCGGGAGTAAGGAAGCCATCTTTACAGGTGGGGAGTGGAGAGTGTGGTGGTCACAGCAAAGGTACTACCTTGACTGTCAAGAAATGTCCTAGAGTATGGTTTCTCAACCCTGGTACTATTGACGTGTTTCGTGCAGGGATAGTTCTTCTGTTGTGTGGAGTTGTTCTGTGCATTGTAGGATATTTAGCAGCATCTCTGACCTCTACCCACTAGATGTCAGTAGCATCCATCCAACCTGTCACAACCAAAAATGTCTCCAGATAATGTCCAATGTTCCTTGGGGAGTTAGGAGATAAAATGGCCCTTGGTTGAGAACCACTGCTCTCGAAGTTATGGATTGTGAAAGCTTTTGGTCTGAAGCTTTCTAGGGTCCACAGGCTTCTAAATTATCTTCAGAGCAGGAAATCTAAGGCAGCAGGTATAAGGATCTGTTGGGAAGTTAATCCCAACAGACGTTCTTTCACATCCAGTGCCAGGCTCATCTCTCCCATTAGGCACTATTGCAGTTCCTAAGAATATTGAGCCCTCAGAATTTTCTTAATATCCTACTTAATTTAAAACTGAAGGGTAGATTTCCTCATGGTTTTCATTCCTGGTTTACATGCAAATTGGGACAAATGTGAAAATACTTTTTGCAAATGAGTTCTAAAAAACACTCATTAAGTTAAGTTAATGTTAAGTTCCTGTATTCATTTTACCTTGAACTTAATTTCTTCATTTCCGTTTCTTTTTACTTTCATTCAACCATATAATTTACAGTGGAAGTATATAACTGATGAGGTGGAACACCCAGAGGCTAGGAATAAAGGAGAGAGGCTAGAGAACTTTGACTGGGGTCATTTGGTAAGAACTAGGTCTAAGAACCTCTGTTCTGGGAAATACTTGCAAAGAATATTGTACCCGCTTCTCTGTCTTCCAACTCAGCCTCTTTTCTTATCACTTTTTTTTTTTTTTTTAAGAGTAAGGAAGAAGTCTATGCACTCTTTTTTCTCATTTTTGCTCATGTGGTGGATTTTCATGTCTGTCAGAAGAGTCCTCTGAAGGCCTGTCAGAACAGTTTTGTGGACAGGGTATAGTGGAAATGACCTTGGACCAGGAGTCCAAACCTAGGTTCTAGTCTCTTTCCCTCTTTATAGATATTTGATCTTACAAATCACCTTACCTTGGCTGAACCTCAGTTTCCTCACATGTAAAACAGAACTACCTGTTTGCCTCCGTGGTAACTATATGGTTCCAAAGAGACAATGGGATAGAAAGCAGTATTAAACATGGAAGAGCTTTTACAAATGCAAAATTATATTAGTATTATCGCTTAATTATAGTTCACACATCTTCAGTTATCCTTTCCCAAGTGTCACAGTGCCCACCAGATAGATGTCATAGTAAAGGCTACAATAACAGTTCTTTTCTCTTACCTGCAGCAGCAGACCTACTCTCTAGGCCTTCCTCTCCAGATCTACTCTCTATTTTCTACCCTATTCCACCCTGCTCTGTGCCTTGGGAGGCTGCCCCATACCAACAGGCTCCCTTGTCTCCAAAATTCCAGTTGTGTTTGGTCAATGGGAAACATTGGCAAGGAGGAGAGCAGTGAGGTTAGGCTGTTTATTCCCTGGTACCCTGCCAGCAAGGGTGCTGGTCATCCCTTCACTGAAGGACACAGCTCTATCAGGAAGCTCTCTTTGTATAATTGTCATGCTCTCTCCTGGGTTCTGGTATCTATTACATCTCCTCTATCTTTCAGCTCTAAGGGTGGTAATGGACCCCATTATTACTAGTCCTGAGATACTTCAGCATGTCCTATAGTTTCTTCATACCCTGCCCATACTTTTGTAATTTGTTGCCTTTATTAAACTCTATCTACTCTGAGTATGTCATGTGTTTGTTTGTTTTTACTAATATCCTGACTGATATACCCACCAATCTCTTTCTTTACTTCTCCTCTGACTTTTTATTGTAGTAAAATATATACTTATAAAGGATTGAACATTATAGAAAAAAATGCAGTAGGTTTCTGGTTGTTAGTATTCTGTGCAGCCGTGTGGAGAGTTAGCTCCTAAGTCACCACCTCTGAGCATCTATAATCAAGCTATCTGTTCCCTACCAATTGCACCATGCATTCTCTTTGTCTTATCCACAACCAACTACAGAGGAACATTTAGAGGCCACAGCTCTCGTGCCTACACTCTCCCACAAAGTTTGTATCCTTGCTAAATTCCAGCATCCTGGGAGGCAACTGTCTGATGCTTACTCCAGACTATGGTTTGCTGTAAATCAGCTTGCACCCCTTTGCTTCCCTTGGACTAAGTTTGCAGAGAATGAGCTTATATCCTTTTGCTTCCCTTGGACTGGAGTCTCAGGAAGCCTGGGAAGGGGGGTACAGTTAAGCCTCTGGGATTCCATGACAGCTGCCAGCATTCTGGCCCTGATGTCTCTGCTTATTAACCGTGTCCAACCTGGAATGTTTTGTAGACTGTCAGAGCTAGAAGATACCTCAGAAATTGAATAGTCCAGAGGTTCTAAACTTAAGGTCTGTAGATTGGCCACAGGGAAATCCTTAAACTCCCTACATTATGTGCAAAATTAGCTATTTCTGTACACACATGCATTTTTCTGGGAGGAAAATTTATAGTTTTAATCAAATTCTCAAAAAGGCTTGTAACAGAAAAGAATCATAGACCACAAATGGCTCTAGAACAGCATCCTCACCTTATAGGAGAAGCACCTGAGGCCCAGAGAGATAGCAACTTACTGGAGATTTCAAGTTAAGTCTAAGCTTTAACCTTAGAACCTAGGTGGATATTACGTATGGCTCAGGAAACTCAAACAGGGACTCTGTATCAACCTAGAGGGGTGGGATGGGAAGGGAGATGGGAGGGAGGTTCAAAAGGGAGGCGATATATGTATACCTATGGCTGATTCATGTTGCAATTTGACAAAAAACAGCAAAATTCTGTAAAACAATTATCCTTCAATAAAAAAATAAATTAATTAAAAAAAACACAAACCCTTCCTTCCTCCACTTAATTCCAAAGCCATATTCCCACTCTACTTTGTGCTCAGTAGACACCAGATAACTGTTAACATGCTACTGATGATTGCAGTGGGCCCTATAAGTACACTTGCTTCTCTTAATTGACCCTACTGAACAGAATCTGGTGCTGTGTGGGGCTCAGGGCCAACCTGAGAGCTTAGTGGTGCCAAGGGATCAGGCAGGGTTTTTCCATCCCAGTTCCCTCTGATGAATGGAGTTCTGTCTCATCCCTGTTTCTCGGAGCCAACTTGTCCCCAGGGCCCTGTGGAGGGGCAGGTGTCGGTCTTGGGCATGGACTCAGAAGCCCAACTCCAGAGCCTCTGCAGCTGTTCTCATCCCTGTGAGGCCCCAAGTGGGAGCTGACACAGAGACTCTTGGAAAATGGCAAAGAAAAGCTAAGGGAAAAACACCCTTTAGCACTGAGGGGTTGCCAGGCTTCCAGGGGATCTGGCACAGCCTTGCTCAGGTTATTAAATCACACTAGCGCCTGGTAAAACAGAGGATAAAGTCTTATTCCTTCCCATGTCCTCTTCTATGGCTCTCCTTCCCAGGTCACATGTCTTTTTCATACTATCCAGGATCCCCTACTGTATTTCCTTACCTCTGTCTCCCCATGTAGGAAATGAGTACCTTTGCCGTCTAGCTTAGATACCCAGTGTAGCAGAATAAAAACAATCTGGAGTTCTAGTATCAGCTCTGTAACTAACAATGTGATCTTGTACAAGTTGCTTAATCCTGATGGGCTTTCATGCTTCATTAATAAAACATGAGGCTGATGAACCAAATGAAGTAATGGAGGTGATATCACTTGACAAATGCAATACACCAAAAGATATGTGGGGTCATTATGACCTCTCACCACTCAAAGAAAAATTATTTTGTAAGTTGAAAAGAATAACCCTGAGGTCCAATAGCCCAGCAGAGATCTGGCTGCCTAGATTTCAGTCTAACTGGGTTTTCTGGGGGGAAATTCTAGAATGAAGTGGCATGAAAAGTCACCATTGGCTTTGAGTCCAAGACCAGTGGAAGGAGTCACTTGACAGAAGTGTGATTTATTCCTGGAGTTTCACATGGTACTTTACTTCCTAGACACCTGTGAGAAGAGCTCCTAAGGACTAGTCATTCTTCACCAGGAAAACAAGAGAGATCCAATCAGATCTGGTGCTGGAGGATAAGAGGGAGTCAGCCTTAATATGACTTGGCGTAGGAGTAGTTAAACTAGCTTGCAGAGAATTTCCAGAGGGTGGCGCAAGATAGTGGGAAGAGACTATCAATCCCTCAGCCAGTGCACACTGTTTCCTAAGGTGTGCCATGCTTTGCTCAGTCATGTCCGACTCTTTGTGACCCCATGGACTGTAGCCCACCAGGCTCCTCTGCCCATGGGATATCCCAGGCAAGAGTACTGGAATGGGTTGCCATGCCCTCCTCCAAGGGAGCTTCCTGATCCAGGGATCGAACTCGAGCCTCCTATGTCTCCTGCATTGGTAGGTGGATTCTTTACCACTGAGCCACCAAGGAAGCCTTAAGGTACCACCAGGCAACTCATGGTCAGTGCCTTCAAGAACTTTTCAAGTATCTTTCAGGGAACTCGCCTCAATACTCTGTAATGACTTATATGGGAGAAGAATCTAAAAAAAAAAAAAGAGTGGATCCATGTCTATGTATAACTACTCACTTTGCTGTCCAGCTGAAACTAACATAACATTGTAAATCAACTATACTTCAATAATTATTTTAAATGAAAAAAATATGCATGAATAAAACTTCTTGAAAAAAAGAAAAAAAATGCATGCTTTGATGGTTGAAAGGGAGAGAAAAGGTAAAACCCATAGGGTAACTAAGGTGCTTAAAGAAATGGTCTTTAGTCGAGGAGGGCACTGACATTGTGTTTCTTAATGCATATAATTAGAACACAAATAGGTCTAGAATTTAGTAAAGTCAATCTTTTATCTCTTACGATTTTCTCTAATAAGTGGTGCTAATGGTTGCTAGTAGTCTAGAATCACCTTATTATACTCTAATATCCTTAATTATGACACTGTTTTAATTATCATGGTTCTTAGACTCTTCCTACTCTTGTTATTACAAGATATTACAGTAATATTTTTTTAAATATTTGACATTTTAAACTTAGTGGAGATACAACAGTGAACAAGACAGATGAGGCTCTACTCACTTAGATCTTATATTGTGATGCTGGTGGTGGTGGTTCTCTTAGACTGGTAGATAAGGAAGACTTCACAATTGAATAGGTGAAATTTGACTTCTGCTTCTGCAATATGGCAGACTAAGTATTCCAAAAATCTTCCTGCTACAACTAACTCCTGGATAAATTATAGAAAAAATTTTCTTTACATTTCTCTCTTTTTGACAGCTTTATTGATATATAATCTACATAATATACAACTCATCATTTAAAGTAGATTCAATAATTTTGTATACTATATGATTAATGTTTTTAATTCTGGTAAAATGTATATTATAAAAATTTATCATGTAACCACTTCACATGTACAGTTTAGTGGCATTAGTTATATTCACAGTGTTGTTCAATCATCACTACTACCTAGTTCAAGAATTTCTTTCATCACCCAAATAGAAACTCTATTACCTTTAAGCAATAACTCCCCAATCCCCTTTCTCCTAGCCTGTAGTAACCTCCNCAGTTAGAACTGGATATGGAACAGTGGGGCCATTCCAAATTGGGAAAGGAGTATGTCAAGGCTGTATATTGTCACCCTGCTTATTTAACTTATATGCAGAGTACATCATGCGAAATGCCATGCTGGATGAAGCACAAGCTAAAATCAAGATTTCCAGGAGAAATATCAATAATCTCAGATATGCAGATGAAACCATCCTTATGGCAGAAAGCAAAGAGCTTCTTGATGAAGGTGAAAGAGGAGAATGAAAAAGCTGGCTTAAAACTCAACATTCAAAAAACTAAGATCATGGCATTTGGTCCCATCACTTCATGGCAAATAGACAGGGAAACAATGGAAACAATGACAGAACTTTATTTTCTTGGGCCCCAAACTCACTGCAGATAGTGACTACAGCCATGAAATTAAAAGACGCTTGCTCCTTGGAAGAAAAGCTATGACCAACTTAGACAGCATATTAAAAAGCAGAGACATTACTTTGCTGACAAAGGTCCATATAGTCAAAGCTATGGTTTTTCCAGTAGTCATGTATGGATGTGAGAATTGGACTATAAAGAAGGCTGAGCACTAAAGAATTGATGCTTTTGAACTGTGGTGTTGGAGGAGACTCTTGAGAGTCCCTTGGACAGCAAGGAGATCAAACCAATCAATCCTAATGGAAATCAGTCCTAATGTAAATCAATCCTGAATATTCATTGTAAAGATTGATGCTGGAGCTGAAGCTCCAATACTTTGGCCACCTGATGTGAAGAGCCAACTCATTGGAAAAGACCCTGATGCTGGGAAAGATTGCAGGCAGGAGGAAAAGGGGATAACAGAGGACGAGATGGTTGAATGGCATTATTGGCTCGATGGAAATGAGTTTGAGCCAACTCCAGGAGATAGTGAAGGACTGGAAAGCCTGGTGTGCTGCAATCCATGGGGTCACAGAGTCAGACACAACTGAGTGACTGAACTGAACTGTGGTTCATAATTCATATTGTGATTCATAATAAGAAATGAATCTTTGGTTTTTGTCCCTGTTGTTTTTTTTTTTTTGGTCAAGGAGCTCTAAAAATTCTTGGAATTTTCCAAATGGTGAGAGCTATAAAGATGTTTCTATTATGTCAATGAGGTGACTTTTCGAAAGCAACTGAGGATGGGGGCTGGTTGCTAGGAGAATCAGTCATGTGATTAAGGGGTTGGAATTTTCAGTCCCACACCCAGACCTCTTGGGAGGGGAGAGGGACTGGGGATTGAAAGGCTATCCAATTACCAATGATTTAATTAATCATGCCTATGTAATCAAGCCTCCATGAACACCCAAAAGAGAGGGTTTGGAGAGCTTCTGGGTTGGTGAACACATGGACAGCAAAGGAGACTGACACCTTCAGAGAAAGCATGGACACCCCATGCCCTTTCCCCATACCTTGCCCTAAGCATCTCTTCCATCTGCCTGTTCCTGAATTATATTCTTTTATTATAAACCGGTGATCTAGTAAGTAAATAATTTCTTGAGCTCTCTGAGCCACTCTAGCAAATTAAACACAGGGAAGGTCTTGGGAACCTCTCATTTATAGTCAAATAATTAGAAGTACCCATGACCACCTGGACTTGTGATTGGCATAGGAAATGGAGGAGTTGGGGGCAGACTTGTGACACTGAGCCCTTAACCTGTAGGATCTGTTACTATGTCTGGGCAGTAGGGAGTGTGAGAATTGAGTTGAACTGTAGAGCACCCAGCTGGTGTCCAAGAGTTGTTTGTTAGTGTGGGAAACCACCCCGCCCCTGCCAGCACACACACACACACACACACACACACACACACACACACACACACACACTTTGGGATTGATGACTGGTGTCAGTGAAGTGGGATTTGCTAAAAGAGCCCTGGCTCACAGAAACTTGTGATTTGGAAAGAAAAAGGATAAAAGGATAGGAGAACAATGTGGAATCAAAGGTCATCTGGTCACCCACAGTACAGAGCAGCCACCATGCTGCAATCATTTCCTAAAGGTAAAAGTTACCAGTGGAATTTAGAGATGGATCTAACTCTTGGAAGTTAGTCACTGGATGCATAAGGAAATGTAAACTAGTAAGACAGAGGCAAAATATTCACTCCCTTGGTTATTGTGATCTATGTAGATAAACTAAAAGTAAACAGGAATAGTGTGTCAGATTTTGATGCTAGACCAAAAGCAAATTTCAGTGACTCAGAGCTGCAACTGCACAACCACCACCACCACCACCAAGGTTAAAAATTGTGCAAGGACAACAGAAAGTACCTTCTAAGACCTCTGGTTACCAAGACAGGTAGTCAGCATGGAAAGAGGAAAAAACCAAGAAACTACTGAAGTGTAGTGTGAAGGAGTTGTCTCATTTTATGAATTAGTATCATCATCCTGAAAAACCTTTACCAAAATGGATTATGAGAGTGACTAATTTAGAAACTGTGTCTTTGTCTTTGGTTTTGGTGGAAGAGCATGCTTGCGTTGACACAGGACCTACAGGTCACTATGAAACAATCACCAATGTCTATATGTGATTCAGACAGAAAGCAGGTTCTTCCCAAGGGAACAGCCAGTCTGGTGGACTGGGTAAAGTGCGCTGTAAGGTCCATTTACCCTGAAAAGAAGGGCTGGCCATCTCCCCCTGTGAATGTCAAGTAGAGTACTCCAGATTAAGCAGCTGATGCTTGTATGCAAGCCATGGAGGACTGGCTTTGTGATGACAGGAATATCCATTAGCTGGTTATGCCCATTATCCAGGGCTCTTTCACATGGATTCCGCTTATAATCTTACTGTTGCAAAACTTACAAAAACAGTTCTGGAAGCCTTATGGAATTTTCTGCCTCAGTTTCCCCTCAGGGGCATTACAGATGCTAATAAAAACATTAGGTTTGGGCTACTCGGTGGCTCAGTGGTAAAAAATCCACCTGCCAGTGCAGGAGACAGGGGTTTGATCCCTGGTCTGGGAAGATCCCATATACTGGGGAGCTTATCTCCCATATACTGTGGCTTATGTGCCACAACTACTGAGCCTGTGCTCGAGTCCATGTGCTGCAACTACTGAAGCCCTCGGGCCCTGCAGCCTGTGCACTGCAACAAGAGAGACCACCTAAATGAGAAGCTGTCACACTGCAACTAGAGAGTAGCCCCTGCTCACCCCAACTAGAGAAAAGCCCACGCAGCCACGAAGACCCAGCACAGTCAATAAAGAAAGAAAAACATTGTTTAAATCATTAGATTAATTAACAAGGGATTAGAGAGGGGCTGAGGGGAGAGTCAAGGGACTCTTCCCAACAAGGTGAAAATTTTGAAATGGTTATTGAGAAATGAGATGAATAAAGTAAATATTCATAGGAGTGAAACAAAGAAGAAACAGGACTCATCCCAGCAAGGTGGAAATCTTTAGATGGTCATTAAGAAATGAGGCTGACACTGATGGGGTCAAAGTGTCCTCCTGCTGGTTCCCCAGCATTAGAAGACCCCAAACAAGTCTGCTCTGTTTACGCCAATGGGAAGAAATTTAACCCCTGACCTAGAGCCAGTTGGTCAGAAGTATAGGTAACAACAACCTGGGCTTGTGGCTTATCTCTGAAGGGTTAGGGGTAGTCTTGTAAGACTGAACCCTAAACCAGTGGAATATGATGCTATCTCCAGATAGTGTCATAATTGAGTTGAACTGTAGGACACCATGCTGGTATCCAGGTTTTACTTACTGGAGGTATGGAGAAACAAAACACACACGCACACACACACCCTCAGAAGTTGAAATTGGTTTCAGGAACCCAGTTGTATGTAATTCTATGTTTAGTGTTTTGAGGAACCTGCAACACACTTTTAAAAATGTTTTTCTAAGCTTTTGGGAAAACAAACCAAAAAAAAAAAAAAAAAAAAAGCCAGGAGAGGGAAGCGGCACCAAATATTAAAACTAGAACAGCAGGCACTATGTAAAAGTTTAAGCTTCCCTGAGGGCAAAACCCCCATAATTGGAACCAGTGCTTTAGATATTATCAGAAATGCAGGACATGCAGGTGCAAACTAAAGAATGTACTTATCATCTGGGTCTACAAGGGGAGTCATTAGCCACTTCAGTCACTGACCTTCAACCTACCCTAAATGGAGTTCATGACAGAGATCAAGATGAGGCATTCAGTGCTCCAGGAAACTGGCAGAACAAGCCTTCAGGTAGATTATTTTCATGAGCAACTTTTTATGAACCTGGCTTCTTGCATCTTTCTGATTTTAGAAAAGCACTAAAACCATTAACTATCTGTTCCTTGTGACTAGCAGCAACTTTCTACCAAGATGTGTGTGTAGTTGCACATACCTCCTTCCCTGAAATCACCTATCTGCTAACCTCCCCCTTACCTATTTAAAACAATTTTTCAGAGCTGTCTGAGAGGCTGTCTCCTGGGCTATAGTCCTCAGTAAGATACTGAATAAACTTGACTCACACTCTTATGTTATGCAAGGACTGTATTTTTGTTTTTTCAGTTGACACAAGGTCCTTGAAAAGTGAGGGACCTGAAGCTGCAATCTCTGCATTAATCAGGACCCTTAAAAGCGAATACTCCCAATACCTACACATAAACTGTTTGTCTCTGTCATTACCGTACGTAAGAAACAAAATAAACAAGAGCATTACTCTTACTGCTGCTGTGACTGGTGCTACTGGAAGTACTTACTGAGAATCTGCAGCCCAAAGCTTGCTCTGGCTCAGGTCTGAAACAAATTCATACTATTTATGTCACTAGGGAAACCATAGGTGAATAAAAAGTGCCCCCACATTGTTAGTGCCCCTGGCACCCAGCAGAAATAAATTGCCATCTTTTTCAGAGGAAAGCATGGCCAATCTAGACCCCTCAGGGGTCCCAAAGATTTAACTTAATCAAGTGGGAGCTCCACATTTTAAAACTATCAAACACACAAGGAAACAAATCAACATGAGGGAGAGTTAGCAGAAATAACAGATTTCAGTTCTCTAAAACAGAAGATACTAGAACGATCAGGTAAGGACCTAAAGGAACTTAATATGGATTGTTTAGATAAACAAAATATGTAATCAAAATGGGATAAGAAAAAGGGACTCACCTATGACTTGGAAAATCTGGGTACAAAAATAAAATAGAATTTCTAAAAGTCAAAATTATTGTTGTTGAAATTTGAAGCTGTTTGAGTGGGTTAAAACAGCAAGTTAAATATATCTGAAGACAGAGCTAACCTCAGATTTGGAGATATTTTCCAGAATGTTGCTCTAAGAGTTAAGAAGATGGAAAATATGGTGAGACTGAGATATGGAAGATAAGAGTAGGCAGGAAAGTCAAACAGGTACATAATTTTAAAATTACCCCAGAAGAAAGTCCTGAGGCTTAACAAGAAATGGTGATCAAATAAACTGGCAAACATGTATGTAGATAAATTTAAACAATATTGTTTATTTAAAATAGTGACTAATTTGTGGGGCTAAATAAAAGATCTGAAACTCTAAGCGAGGATGGCATGTGGGCTGAAAAATGAAAGTGTTAGTTGCTGAGTTGTGTCCAACTCTGTGACCCCATGGACTGTCACTCCTCAGAGGAGCCACTAGGCTCCTTTGTCCATGGAATTCTCCAGGCAAGAATACTGGAGTGAGGAGCCATTCCCTTCTCCAGGGGATTGTCCCTATCCAGGAATCAAACCTGGGTCTCCTACATTGCAGGAAGATTCTTTACCTTCTGAGCTACCAGGGAAGCCCCAAATTGAGGGTTGCTCAGGCTTAAATACTTTATTTTTTCATATGTATTTTTGTTGCTTTTGTTTTTTGCTCTGGCTGAGCCCCTCAGCTTGTGGGATCTTAGTTTCCTGATGAGGGACAGAACCAAGGCTTCCAGCAGTGGAGGCTCTGAGTTCTAACCACTGGGTCACCAGGGTAGATTTGCTGGTGAAGAGGCAGCTAGGTCTGTGACTATAAGAGGGACCTGCAAGAGGGAGGCTCTGAAGCATGAAAGTTCTTGATGTGTTTGAGAAGGAGAAAGAAGGCCAGTGTGACTGGAGCTAGCTAGCACATGTGATGTAAGAGACTGGATAATACAGAGCCAAGATGCAAAGTGAATTTTATTCTACCTCTGGTTGACAGGCTTTGGAGGATTTTTCACAGAAAAGTGATATGCCTTATTAATTTTTTAAGTATTACTCTGCCCACAGTAAGAAGAGTTGTGAGTGTTTGTCTACTGGGTGGTGGGGGTGTGCTGCCAAGAGTGGGTGTACAGAGGCTGGTTACGAGGCTACTGCACTGTATCTTGGACTAGGAGAGTGACAATGGACAAGGTAAAATGTGACTTCTAGCTGTGGTACCAGTGCATGAGATGAGGAAAGCGGAAAGGGAAGTAGGGTTTGGAGAGGAAGCAATGAGAGTTCCGTCTTGGGCTTATTAAATCTGAGATGCCTCTCAGATAAACAAGTGGAGCTATCAAGCAGGCAGTTGAACATAGGAGTCTAGAGATAAGGAAGAGCATCTTAGATCATCCTGTGCCAGCCTGTGACTGGAGCCCATCCAAGGCAGGCAGGCAGGAAATGTTCCAGAATGAGAGTTAGCAGTAACTTTTAGAAAAAGCCTCACCCGTAATGTTTACTGAATCTTTCATTAACTCATTTTGGAAAGCTTGCCAACCACACTATGGGCAGGGCACACTGTTGGCAAGACCAGGAAATCAGTGTGGTTTGACTTCCTCGCCACAAGGTTCCCTGTTGTTCACCACTGGGGCCACTCCTCTCCCCATAGACACTCTCTCTTCACCCTGAATTCCACCAGTTGACAACTGGATGTTTTGTCTGTGCAGAAGGCTGGCAGATGGGTCTGGGCAATTGTGCCACAGAGAGTTAGAATCTCTGTGTCTCTAGAGGACAAGATTTGGTTCTTTTTCCAGGGCTAAAAGGAAAGGGAAAAAGGCAGGTTCCTGCTTCCTTGCATTTATTTCTGTAGTTATCTGGAATACCTTTTACTCCTCTCTCATCAATCCCTATGCCAACCATCCTTCAAGAGTCAGAGTTCATGTTGTCTTCTCTGGCAGCCTTCCCCAGTTCTCCTGATTAGAATTCTTCTCTTTGTCTCCCATACTCCACTTGCTCTGAGTGCCTCTATAGTGCTAACAACAGTCTGCCTTGTATTCCAATTATTTGTGTAGTTCTGACTTCCGTATTATGCTGTCAACTCGGAACACAGGGGCCTTTTATTGTATGTTTCTGTATCTCTCACATAGTTCCTTTGTCACAGTAAGTAATTTATGAATGAATATTAGTGGAATTTAACTTTCAATGAAAATATTTTGCATGTTGAAAGTGAGTCTCATAGACAAGCAAGGCCTTAATTCCTGAGATAACATTTCTTTCTGAACAGTTAGTGAAATGTAGAATCTACCAGCAGCAGACATGTATGAGAACTAATAATAATTGCCAGCATCTGTAATATGTGGATGGAAAATCTAATCAACCTTATATTGAATCACAGAGTGAAATTGCCATTTGCAGCTGATGGACTCAAGCTGCCCACACACAGTGATCTGTTGTCTCTATTTCCCCATTTGTACTTCGACACTGAAGCCACTGGATGGTCCATATAGTCTATTGTTCATGCTAATGCACAACCAAGCTAGCCTCCCTTCCCCAACTCATGCTGGTTTTTTTTTTTTTTTTTTTTTTTAAGGAAGAGCAGGGAATAAATGGTTTAATGTTAATAGCAGTTGATTGATTTTATCGATTTTGTGCTGGCAGTTGATTAATTACACAGACAGGTGTCATGCTTTCGTGTTCCCTTCTCTGACTTAAATACCCAAGTGTGTTTCAAACAAAAGCTGATGTCAGCAAGACCCTTGATCTCTGAGGATGCTGTAAGTGGTATCATAATGATTATTATTTTTACCACTTTCATTTCCCCTTCATGACAGAAATTTTATCACAAAAACCTGGCTTGCAAAATTAGATATTTGCAATGTAACCTAAAGTGTATTTGTATGATGTTAACCAAACAGAATTTTCTTTTTTGGCTATGCTGGTCTTCACTGCTGCTCAGGCTTTTCTTTAGCTGCAGCGAGCAGGGGCTACTCTCTAGTTTCGGAGCTCAGGCTTCTCATTGCGGTGGCTTCCGTTGCTGCAGAGCACAGGCTCTGGAGCACAGGCTTCGTAATTGTGGTGCATGGGTTTAGTTGCTCTGAGGCATGTGGGATCTTCCCAGACCAGGGATCAAACCCATGTCCCTTGCACTGCAGGCAATTTACCACTGAGCCACCAGGGAAGCCCCTGAATGAAATTTTAAAAAGCAGATAGGAGTGGGAGTTTCATTTGGAAATTATTTCTTACACTCCATTCCCCTCCTTTTTTCCTTCTTCCTCTTTGTTCTTTTCCTCCTCCTGTCCTTCTCTACTGCATACTCAGTTACCAGTTATGGTAATGAAAAGGAGTTTTCTTATCCATAGATTAAAAATGTGATCCAAGAAGATGTTTTCTTTCTTCAATCCACTAAAACATTCTAATATATATCGGGCATTGTATACAAATCTTTGAAATCAGGGCTTAGGCAAATGTCCTCTCAGGCAATTGAATTGTTTTGTCCTGAATTGAATCAGGATACCTGAGTGCTAGTCTCAGCTCTGCTATGATCCATCTGGGTGTCCTTCAGCCACTTTGACATTCTGTGTTTTGGGTTCCTCATATTTAACTTGGAGGGCTTTCTATTTTTCCAACTCTGTAACAAAGCAGGGAAGGGTTGCTGTGTCTCAGTATCCAAGGCGTTTGGGAAAACTGGGTATCCACATGCACCATGTGAATTTGTCTACATTCAGGAGCCAGTAAAATGTGGGGTGGGATCACACAAGAAACCTGATGCTGAACAGCTGGATTGCAAAATGAACGTGTTTGAAGCCAGCCACACCATTGTGAGTTTGTCAGAAACATAGGGGCTTTGCCTTTCTTAGAAGCTCCCCAGAGAAGAGGTTATCCAAAGGCTTTTCCCAAAGCCTGGGTGGGGGCAGAGAGGCTTGGAGTTGGAGAGGGTGGGTAATTTTAACAGCAACCCCCAGAGCAATCTATGAAGGCTTTGTTGTTCTACAATAGGATAGCATGGCATGCCAACACAATGGCTGCTTTTGAGCCTTTCTTCTGGTGAAGTGATTTTCACAAGTACCTCCAAAATGAATGGTCTGGTACCTTTGGGGGAAGGGTTGCCATTTGAAGTATTTACTAAATTCTTTTTATGACTAGTAGTTGGTTGAGGTTTTCCATTTCTTTTTTTGCTAATTTCTTTATTTGTGTTTTCCTTTAAAAATGATTCATTTCATCTGTCTTCAAAGTAATTGGCATAATGATACAAAGAATAACTTCTTAATTCACAGTCATTGCTCCTTTCTTATTCCTAAATTTATATATTTCTGTTAACTGTCAAAACCTTTGAATGCTAGGTCGCATTGTCTGTCACTATCAAGTTCTTGTTTCTCCTTTTCTGCCTTTCTGTACCCTTTCAAAGCCTCCTTCTTATTTTCTGTACATTCAATTGAGGCAAAAACAACCCTGACTAAATTCTTACTATGTAATTAAGGGCTCTACCAGGAACTATGGGAAGATACAGAGGGAGGGATTAAATTTGGTCTTTACAGTCAGGGGACCTGTGATTTAATGGGAAGGAATAGGTGAGTACTTATGAAAATACAGGCCGGTTTTGAAACAGAGTGCTAAATCCTAGAGACCACGGATGGAGGGGTACCCAAGGGAGAGGCTTCCCTCACTCATGACCACAACTAAATGAAGCCAGTCAGGGGCAACCCCAGATACAGAGTGTGGCAGATATCTTCAAGGTCAAGAGGCAGCAGGGGCATAAATAATTCAGAGACATACAATGTTTCAAAGTTAGTCCAAGATGTCAGTGGGAGTCTGCAAAAGGGTTGGAAGCCATGTGTATAGCCTCTGTAATTGTCTCCACTACCAGGACAATATGTGTGTGTGTTCTCTCAGTCCTATCTGACTCTGTGACCCCATGGACTGTAGCTTGCCAGGTTCCTCTGTCCATGGGATTCTCCAGGCAAGAATACTGGAGTGGGTTGGCATTTCCTCCTCCAGGGGATCTTCCCGACCCAGGGATCAGACCCACGTCTCTTGCGCCTTCTGCCTTGGCAGGCAGATTCTTTACCACTGAGCCACCTTGGAAACCCACCAGGGAAATAGGCAGGCTGCTTATTGAACTAACATGCCAGCTAGTGACTGGGTCACTTGGATGTGGTACTAAATAGCTCTTATGGCACCTGCAAATACTCCTAGCACTCCTGACACAATATTGAAATGCTCTATTTCAGTGTGTCTCATCCATCAGATTATGAGCGCCATGAAGTCCGTGGCCTAAGTCGTACTCATTTTTGTCTCCCCAATGCCTGAACCACGTGTAAGTGCTTTTATTACTGCGTGGCTAAAAGCACAGGTTAGGATCACATCAATTTGTACTTACGTGACTTCATCACGTTCCACCTGACTCATTTACTTATTGTCTCTGGACCTCAGTTTTCTCATCTGTAACATAGTGATGACAATAACATTGACCTCTTGGATTTGTTGTGAGAGTAAATGGGATGACAGATTTGGAAGCACTTAGCAGAGTGCCTGTTCAGAGTAAGCATTCAATTAGTGGTAGCTCTGTTTGTCATTACATGATTGTGGAATGAATGGGTGAGGATGAGTGGGCTGAAGAAGGATGGTGGCCTATTTGATGAGGTCAGGACCCAGGGTGGGAAGAGGCTTAATAGGAGCAAACTTGGCAGTGCTCCAAGTCTCCCTCCCTTCTCTTGGCATCCTTTGGGTGATTGGGAGGCTGAGACAATGGGGATAATCTTTAAGCCTCTCTTGCTTTGTGTAAGGCTTGCAATCATCTTGGCTGGGGGAACAGGGATTGAATAGACCCTGGGTGGGGAATGATGTTATTAATATAAACATTTTTCAAATGTAACATATTGCTCTCTGCACCCAGCAAGCTGTTGTTAGTTTGTGAGCACTGCGCCTTTGGAAAACCATTGAAGGCAGCTTGAATGGGTAGCTTAAAACAATTAGAAGCTTTGAACACTTTCAAGCTAAGGATTGGGATAAGAATGTTTTGACTCTATGGTTTCTCCTGGGGTTTCCCTGGTGTGCTGGACTAATTATCAAATGTAATTAGGAAAGCTGAGAAGTGGGGAGACTGCAGGGAGTAGCATACTTTCCCAGGGACCCTCATTTGTTTGTGCAGAAAGGAGTTGGGGGAACTGTCTCTCTACTGTGGAGAAGCGGCAACGCATAGGACACAAGAGGGTGGGAAGGATCCTGGGAACATGAATTTACCAGCAGAGCCTCATGCCTACAAGGGCCCATTGCTCTTGATTAAATGTTAAGTGGTCAGGACAGGTTTTCCCTCCCTTTTCTTCAGGAAAGGATGGTATTTCGGGCCACTACTAGGTTTTTGGTACACTTTTAGGAAAAGGTCCAATTTGGGGTGGGTCCAGAGAGGTTAAAGCCTGGTCTCCTTCCTTCAAACTCATGAAGCTGGAGAGAGGGACTTCCACATCTCGGTCAGCCACGGAGTCAGTCTACCTCAAGCTGCAGAAGATCTTTCTCATCTTCCTTGGCCTACACCCTTGACTCCAGAGTTGAGTTAGCAACACTCCATCTATGAAGCTCTGAGGAAAGGTGACATTTACAGGGCTATCTACTTGCTGACTTTTATTCAGAGGGGAACATTCCAATTGACATGGTCTTGAAGTTACTCTTGATAAGATGGAAACAAAATATCACACATGCAACATGAAAAGAAAATGGCACTCTGTATCTTTTACTCGCCAGGGGCTGTGGTGCAGACTATGAGCCTGGTATTTTGAGAAAAAGGAGATCCCTGGGGACTTAAGATGATGTATGAAGTTCATTGTCACAAGACCATCAAATATCAAATCACTGTCTCTGCTTTCTCTGTAGGTAACCTGTCTCCATGATTTCTTTGGCGATGATGATGTGTTTATTGCCTGCGGTCCTGAAAAATTTCGCTATGCTCAGGATGACTTTTCTCTGGATGAAAATGGTAAGGACAACCACTGAATTTTATTGTTTCATTGTTCTCACTCCTTCTGTACCTTAGGATTTTCATGGGTTCGTATGGCCTGGAGAACATCCATCAGTGGTCCCTCTGTCCCATATATTTGGATATAGGAGCCACTAAGTGAAAGTTGATTGCCTATCTCAGATGCATTGACCCTCCAAACTCAATAAAACTCACTACCTGCCACCATAGTGACCATATTTCTTGAACCATATATTATTTCACTTGGGCTGACAGGCTCAATCAGAACATGGGAAGGAACATTTGGAGTCAGAAGTTAGTTATTGTATGTGTATATGTTTTTTTCTAGTCAACATCCTCCAGCTATGTGGCCTATGTTAGTAGTTCCATTTTAGAACTATTTTCCACTGTGTTCCTAGTGTCAAACATTTTCCCTCTTCCTACCTCCTGGCTTACTGCCCCATTCCTCACACTTTGTAACTCAAGATTCCAGAAGATTGTGAATCTCAGGAAGGAGGTGAACATCTGCCCATCTCCTTTACTTGAGTCCAAGCTCCATGAGTAAGTTATTGGTGAATTCGCTCACACGGTCACAGAGTTAAGGGATGATCCTGATGGAAAAACACATTCAAAACATATTTCCCGATAATGTGGAGAAAAGTATGGGGAAAATATCAGGTTGCACTAATATAGACTTTACAAACAGCTCAAGTGACAAGGACACTGAAAGAGGTGGCATTTCTGCTGTGTTCCCCTTGAGAAGAGGCAGATGACCATAAAATAGGTAAACAAATCCCAGACTGTCCAGTTTCTTGTATCTTGTATATCTCCAGCTCTGGACAGTGATCACTAAGGTATGTCAATCAAAACAAGAAATAAAACAAACAAAAATGAGCTTTCTAGTTAATTCAGTTTTCCCCAAAGCTTAATATGCCAGAAAAGATCTCCTAATCTTTCAGAGAACCAATATTTTTGGTGTATCTTTAAGTAGAAGGTGATGAGGTGGTGTCCAATGAAGAGATAACCCAGTGCCTAGCTGTTTGGTTCCACTTTGAGCATGATCACATGAGGTTGGAGAAAGATAGTGGAAAGAGCTCTAGACTGGGACTCAAGAAGCTTGACTGTGCATCCTTATTTGCTGTTTTCTTCCTTTGTGGCCCTAAGCAAGAGGTTTAAGCTCTTTGCATTCTCATCAGCAAAATGATTATAATAATCCTCCTAACATATTAGCACCATCAGTGTCCCAAATTACCATGGTAGGGATGCTGAGTGACCTGCATAGAAAGGGTACTCCAAACATGTCAGACTGAGCTTGGGGGAGTAACAGAAACATTTGGTGGACTCTCCTACACACCCAAGGCCTTTTTCTCTCTGTAAGTCACAAGTGGCATAGTCTCTACTGGTCCATTTATTCATTAAACCAGGAGAGTGGATTATGATGAGATAGACTGACAATCATAAAGAACTCTATAAATGCAAGGTGGTGGTGGTAGTATTGCTTACTTATAAAATGGCATGGCGTCCTTAATATGCTTATTGCAATAAATGGCATGTGATGAATAATAAGCAGTGGTGCCTACCCCCTCCTTTAAATTATTCATGAGTATTTCATCTGTGTGGCTGCACCCTCTGAGCTGTCAATCTCTTCTCCAAGGAAATCAATTTTGTCAACTGGTGCTGTTCTGAGCCATGACTAAGTTGTCCAAAAATGATTGACTATTGACTACTTAATTACCTGCTCGGACTGCTTTTCAACTCCTTCCCTTGTTTCCATGATCCAGGAGTTGAAACATCTGGCTTAGCCCAGGTGACTTTCGAAAATTCCTCCCTTGCCTCTCTCTCCAGAGCCATCATTCCTTCAAACACTGAGGACCACCTTGTAGTCCTGAAACATGAAGTGCTTTGGCATGAGTTGCTTATTCCAGTTTCCAGAAGTTGGTAACACACTGAGTCTTGGTTCTCCCCAGCTCTACTAAGCCATCTGTGTCCTTTTCCACCAGAATGCCGAGTCATGAAGGGAAACCCATCAGCCACAGCTGGCCCCAAGGCATCCCCAACACCTCAGAAGAGTTCAGCTAAGAGCCCTGGCCCCACGCGCCGGAGCAAGTCTCCAGCTGACTCAGGTAACGACCAAGACGGTGAGTGCTCTTCTCCTAACTGTGCATGCTGACTTCATTGATAGAGGGCAGTGCCCTCTGCATGCAGAGGAATGAGTTCCTCATGAACACCACTGTGTCTCCGTGAGACCAATTCTATCCATTCAGAGACTAACCAGTTCAATTTGTTTGGCATCATGGAGATACAGCTACATCCCCGATTCTACTCAAATGGGTACAGACCAGAAATCTGGCCCACTTGCCATGCTTGCTGTAATGCTGTTTGTTATGGTTCTCTTCATTGCCATTATTCTCAACATCATCCAGCAAATGCATCGTCAGTGATATAATCAAGTCAAACATAAATTTGGAATAGAAAATCGGAATCTAAAACAAGAAGGTTAAAAAAAAGAGCTACTTACCTCAAAGTGTCAACATGGTAGATGCCCTTGAGCTTTAAATGTAACTCTGAATTTTTTAGAAGTCAAAACAAAAAAGGAAACAAAATAAACTGCATCATTCTCACAGGAGTAAGGGACATATAGGTCAGGTTCCCAAAGGAAATAAAGAGATTTGATATATAGGATTTTATTTAGTGGATAGTTCATGATGTAAAAAATGTGATCTAGGGGTCTCGGGGTCACTGCTGACGCATGAACTATTTATCAGTCTGTGAAGAGACTGGAGCTGGTGCCAAGTGTAAATCATGCCACTGAAAAAACCATTTACTTCAGCCAGCCCTTTTTTCATAGTATGATTTTACTGATAAAGGCAGCAGTGTGTTGGTTTACATTCTGGTGCAAGGCCTTGCACCCACATTTTAAGTGGCACTGATCTAAAAAGCAAAAGGGCCACAGAAGTCCAAGTTTGGAAGCTCAGTAGACTCATGCACTGACAATTTGAATTCTTCATGGATAAGAAATTCTATGATCCGGAAGACTTACACATTTATCCTCCCAAGGATCAGGGTTCACCATGAGAATTCTTCTAGCCAGAGAGCCTTGGGGCAGAGAGCAAAAGCACTCCTTATCGCATCTTCAATTTGAGGCAGCTTGAGCAACCTCTTGGCTTTGAAATGTCCATGGCCTAGAGAAACAGCTGGTCCTGCTGGCCTCATCCTACCATGCCTATCACTGGGCATCTCTTTATTCTCAGGAAGAAGGAACCCAACTGTGAGGAGGCCACTCAGGCTTTTCATACCTTCATGTCTTTGCATACCCTGTTCTCCTGCACCTGGAATGCCATCCCTCAAACCCGCCCCTCTTCTTTGCTTGAAAACTATTAATCCTTCAATACTTCAAGTAGAAATAGTTGTTCCATTTTCCACAATATCATAGCATGTTGTTCATATCTCTGGGGTAATAGTCACAGCTGTGTTGTAAAGTATGTATTTGCTTGTATGTATTTACTTCCTCAACCAAATCCTGGGTCCCTCAAGGACAAGGTGTCATGTTCATTTTTGTATCCTTAGTGCTGAGCACAGTACCTTTGTCCTAGTAGATGTTAACAGTGTTTGTAAAGCACAAGAGCACCTATTTCACCCTGCACAGTGCTAGAAACCCAGTAGACATGTAGGTAATACTTGCTGAAGGAATTTTTAAAAATACAGCTGTTTTGTGATATTTTGGTTAAACATAAGAATAGCACATGAAACTATGTAAGCAAATTCATATTGCTCAAACCACAAAGACTTAGATTTTAACACTTGGATTGAGAATGAAATTGTTTGTAAAGTTCTAAGCAGGGCCTTGCAAAAAAATGTACTTGAAAGACTTGATCAAGACTCATGAAGTCTGGGGACTTCCCTGGTGGCCAAGTGGTTAAGACTCTGCCCTTCCACTGCAGGGGCCACTGGTTCAATCCCTGGTCAGGAAACTGAGATCCCACATGCCGTGCAGTATAGCCAAATAAATACATAAATAAAAAGATTCATAAAATATGGCAATAATCACTTAGCTAACCAATTTTTCAGAGTATCACTGGCTATTTCTGGGATTTTTAACCTGTATTACTTATCTCTTGCTATAAAACAAATCACCCTGAAACATACTACTTAAAAACAACAAACATTTATTATCTCACATTTTCTGTGAGTCAGGAATTCTGGGGTGGTTTAGCTGGGTGGTTCAGGATCTTTCATGTAGTTGTCATGTGGTTGAGGTCAAGGTGTCAGTAGGGGATGCAGTCATTTGAAGACACAACTGGGATGGTATAATTAACTTCCAAGACGGTCATTGGCAGGATCTTCTTCCAGACAGTGGTTCAAGAGAATGAAGAAGAAAGAAGATGTGGTTTCTTTTATGATCTGTTCTCCAAAGCCATATACTGTCACTTCTGTTTTAGCCTTTTTATTGGAAGCAGTCACTAAGATCAGCCCACATTCAAGGAAGGGGTTGCAGCCTCCACTTCTTGAAGGGAAAGATATCTGAGAATTTGAGGGCCTGTTCTTAAGCCATCACATAATCCATTAGTTAGAAAGGCTGGGGTGGCAAAAAGTTTGAAGTAAGTAGATTCTCTTTGCAGACTGTATCCAATTGGGTTACCCAGAACACATGAATACGACCACCTGTAATTAAACACAATTTACACATACATCAAATAATTGATCTCCAACATGCCACCTACAGAATTTCCCTTCTAAAATATATGCACCTCACTGAGTATAATGTGTTGCAGACAGAGAAGGAATGCATTTAGGACTCAATGAACATGTATTAAATTGAGTTTTAATAGATCCCAACCTAGGCTTAAGCAGGCAAGACTTATTCTTAGGTCTTGAACTCTGAGTTCTTTCAAAAGTCCCTTGCTAAAGAGAAGGAATGAGGATGCACTCACACATACAAGATAAACAAAGTAACCAATTTGAGGTAGGAAAAATGGGACCTTACTTGGCATCAGAATTATTAACAGCCCCTGTTTCTTACTAGTAAAACAAAAAAAATCTAAAGTGGTATCCTCAGTAGAGACAACTTAAATCTTCATTTCAGATAGTTCATGAACATAAGTGAAGTCAAACTCTGGTCTAGCCAGCCTTCATGTTCTGGCAATTTTCAGAACATTTGCACTCATCTTAGATGATGTGTTTAGGGCCTCCACATGATTTCAGCCCCCAAAAGTAAAAGGGAGTTTAGGGTCAAAACTAGGACATCTGCTCAGTGAACATTCCACAGGGATAAAGCCAATCTCAGGCAAACCAGTACTTTAGGTAAAGTTTGGAGTTGACATACCCAATTTCCCTTTTCCACTTCCTCCTCACTCAGGACTATTCTGAGCTGGGAGGTGTAGGGGGATAGGATATGGAAGAGGAAAGAGAGACATCCCTCTAGGAAAACCCAACTCTCCCACTTCCCAGCTTTGTGACTTGGTTCAAGTTTCTTACCTTCTCTAAGACTTGGTTCCCATTTTGGATAAGACAGAACTTGCATGTCTAAACAAAAATCGTTCTCCATGGTTATCAGTTATTTCCAGAATTGTAAAACAGTTTCCACAGAATTAGATAATAAGAAGGATGAGCTATAGACAATACACAGTTTTTCATAAAGCATCAAGGTTTTCTGAGCTGTCAGTGAGAAACATATACATATTAATTTAGGGGCTCAGATGTAAAGAAGCTGCCTGCAATGCAGGAGACTGGGTTCGATCCCTGGATCAGGAAGGTCCCCTGGAGAAGGGAATGGCTACCCACTCCAGTATTCTTGCTTAGAGAGTTCCATGGACAGAGGAGCCTGGGAGGCTACAGTTCATGGGGTTGCAAAGAGGTGGTCACAACTGAGCGACTAACACTTACTTCATTAAAGAATAATGGCATTGGGTTGGGCTGAAATACTTTGTTCTTTTTTAGGACTTGGTAATACTGCCCTGTTTCTGTTCTCTGTCAGTCTGTCTTGGATCTGAGACTTGTAGATGGATCCACATTTCTTCATTTAGCCTGAGTAACTAAAGGTTGTGGAAGATAGGCCATTTCCAGGGAATTTTAACTACCTTCCTTTGATGGCAAATGAAAGCCAAAAATGTTCCTCTTTAGTCGGGATTCAAACCAAATGAAACATTGGCTCATTTCAGGTTCAGTTAAAGGAATGTTTTGATGTTCTAGTTCATTAGAAAATATGTAGGTTTGATTTTGGTCTGAACAAGTTTTCTAGCTTTACAAACATATATATATATAGTCCAACTCATGATTCAGTTAATATCTGGGTTCAGTTTGAATTGCGGTTTAGTAAATTGATGCTATTTGGTCTGTAATGTGCATCATAATTTGATTCTTTGTTCCTTAGTGTTTACGTTGTCTCTTTCCTCTTCTGCCCGTGAATAAATCAAAATCATTCTACTTTATTCCCCTCGAGTTCACACTCCTGCCTGCCAATATTGATGGCAGTATTGCCCCAAATGGGATGTCTGTTGCTAAACCTAAACTTGAGTTAAGGAAAAATCTGACTGTCTATATAATATAGTTATAAGGAGCTCTCATTCTCGCTGGGCAAAGCTGATGGACTCTGAGAATACAAGTCCCATTAGCCAAGTTTCTCTTTAAAGTAGGGCAAGGGACTGTGTGGAAAGCAGGTGAAACCTGACCCCAGAGGACTCCTGTGGAATGTGTGAAGGAAGTTTATGCAGTGCTCCATTTTGATTAACCCAGGACTTGCTATTTGATGGGCAAAGGTAAGGCTGGCTTCAGAACTAAAGGAAGATGTTTCTGCGCATCTCTCTCTATTTTTATTTCAGCCTTTAATGTGTTAATTTCTCTCTTTATGCAACTACCTCCCAATTGAATTGGATTGGATTGAATTAAAAGGACAAATTCAGCCAGATGCTGGGAAGGAATCTTTTCTTTTTCTTTCTTTTTTTGAGGAGCCTCCAAGGAAGCTAATTACCCACCCTGGTAGGCTGAGAGGATTGTAATGTGATAATTAGTTTGCTATTCTTCAACAATGAGTCATTGTTGTAGCAACCCAATGTTCCCCACCCTTCGTCCCCCAACCTATGAGCACCTATTCCTGAAAGTCAAATCTTCCCTGTTCCCAAATTCCCAAGAATGAATGTTTTCTCTACCAAAATACACATCTTTTAAAAGGGGAGGTCAAGGACCACAAAACAGCCAGGTTGGAGGGAGGATGTCCATGGGACTACTGCATCCAGGAGTCCTTCTCTTCTGAACTAAACAGGTTGCTTTGGGTTGCCTAAGATGGAGGAAACCGAATGCTCTGACTGTCCTGAATGTGACTGGATGTACCAACTCAGTCCAATAAAAATAAAATGCAAGCCACAGATGCAAGCTTTGTATGTAACTTAAAATTTTCTAATAGCCACAGTTAAAATCAAAGAAACAGGTGAAATTAGTTTTGATAATTTATTTTATTTAATACATCCAAAATCTTATCATTTTGTCATGTAACCAGTGTAACAAATTATTGAGATATTTTGCATTCGTTGAAATGGGATTGTATTTTATACTTACAGTACACCTCAATTGACTAGCCACACTTCAAATGCTCACTTGCCACATGTGACTGTGTGTGTGGACTCAGTTGCCCAGTCATGTCCGACTCTTTGCAACCCCATGGACTATAACCTGCCCCGCCAGGCTCCTCTGTCCATGGAATTTTCCAGGCAAGGATACTGGAGTAGGTTGCCATTTTCTTCTCCAGGAGGTCTTCAACACACAATATCCTTCTTCTGCATCTGAGAGAAGTTCAAGATAGTGATCTTTTACCTGACGTAAATGCTCTGCACTTTGCAAAATATTTCCAAATCCATCATCTCAGTTGTCACTCATAATAGCACCATAAATTAAGTTGGGAAAAGAAAATTATCCAGTTGTTTTTTTTTAGATTGGAGAACAAAGATATAAAGAGGTTCAGTAAATCTTGCAGTCTTCCCAATATCTATTTACGACTCAAGAATGAGAGCTCAGCTCT
Organism: Redunca redunca; assembly: GCA_006410935.1. NCBI lineage: Eukaryota > Metazoa > Chordata > Mammalia > Artiodactyla > Bovidae > Redunca > Redunca redunca. The sequence continues at coordinate 94,349 of SJYQ01002245.1, forward strand.
CCTGACTCCCATGCAAACAATCCTTGTGTTTTCCTTGAGGCAGGGTGTAAAAGCTCCAGAGTGGTGAATAAACAGTCTCTCTTGGATGGCCCTTGCCTCTCTGCTCCTTCTACCTTCCTCGGCTTTCAGAAAAGGGCTGTATGGAGGCAGGGGTGGGGTGGTATGTGTGACATTCTCTTTGTGCAGCATAGAACACAGCCATAAATTAAGCACCTTTATTTCCAGTTCCCATCATAGACCCTCCATCAGCTCCCCTCCTGTCTCTTTGTCTGGGCCCTTGGTGAAGCCAAAGGAAGAGAAAAAACTTCCCTTACCTCCTCCTCCATTCTGGTTCTTTCTAACACCATGACTTATGTCTAGTTGAAGTGGAAGAACTGTCCTATATCTAAGGCAACTTTTCCATTGCTTAGGAAATGGTTGGAGAAGCAGTATAATGGGGGCCCAGAGCACACCGCAGGCCATAGGATGTGGTGGTGTTGACCCATATCCCTGCAGTAGGAGTCCTAGCAACCTGTTGCACACTGGGATTTGTGTTTAAATACAAGTGATTCTCCAAATTTTTGGTGGAGTACAAACATTGTTATTTACAAATACTCACACAGTTATGTGTCAAGCAACCATTCTAATCATTTTATATATATTAACTAATTTAATTCCTACAACAACCTTATGAGGTAGGTGCTATTGTCCCCATTTTGCACATGAAGAAACTAGGGCATATGGAAGTGGACTGACCTACCCAGGACCACACAGCTAGGAAGTAGTAGAGCTGGGGTTTGAACCCAGGCAATCTGGCCCCACACTCTACAATTTAACCGTTGAACTGTGGTGCTGAAAATGAGACTTAATGATAATGATTTGTTTCGATGCTGAGTGCATGAGAGACACAGGCAGTAAGTTCTGTTGGAAGTACTGGAGTTTGTGGGAAAGTGAGTTTACTGTGGGCTAGGTTGTTACGGCTTCCTGAAAGAACTGGGGCTTGAAGGAAGATTTCAGTTGATAAAGAAGTGGATATTTCTGGCAGCAGAGAAAACATGAACACAAGAGCAGAGGTGGTAATGAATATAGCATATTGAGGTACAGACAGGCTGCCATTAAATCTACATCTCCAGCCCCCACCTTCCTTCTGGATATCAGTGCCATGAATGCTGACCAGACAATTCTGCCTCCATGTGCCAAGCAATGTGTCTACAAAACAAAAATATTTCCCTTCCCCAACTCCCTGACAATAGAATCAATTCTATTCCCTAGGCCCAGCACCTTGGCATTCTCTTTGACTCTTCCCACTCTTCAGTCCTTCATGTCTACCATATCCTGTGCCTGTTGTTGTTGTTGAACCTTTAAAACATCTTCACCTTTCTCACAAAAAATCCCTTCCTTTCCCTCATCACCTGATGCCTGAATTGCTCAACATACTCTTACATAGTATCTCTGCTTCAAATCTCTATCCACTTAGGCATTTGCTGTGGTGCCACCACATTTTTCATCCTAAAACACGGCCATTGTATAACTTCCCTCCTCCGATACCTTCATTGGTTCCACATGGAGCTCATTGACCACCCCACCCCCTTGGTACTGGTGAAAGAGTCGAGAACCAAGGGCTCTGCTTTGGGGAACACGGCCATAACCTGCACAAATCAAAAGTAATGGGCTTCACTTGGGAAATATTCAGTCTTCACATGTCTGACCTGCTAGCCAAAGAATTAGTCCTCAGCCTCCTTAAGTTGATGAATCACACACCGTGGAAGGGAATTTCCTAACTCAATGCTTCAATTCCTTCCATTTCTAGTAGTGGCAGTAGTAATAGCAAAGGAAGATGTCATTATTGAGCCCTCACTATCTGCTAAGGCACTTGGCTAAGTGTTTTATATGTAGTCTGTTATGTAATGCTCAAAACAACAAGAATTGGCATCCACATTATTTTTATTCAAATGTTACAGATGAGGAAACAGACTCACAGCGGGTAGGTTCCACCTGAGGTCACACATCTAAGAAATGGCTAAGCCAGGGTTTAAAACCCTGACTGATTCCAAAGCATATGTTCTTTCCACAGATTAAGGGCAGTGTAGTTTTTTTCTAGTTCCTGCCCCATAAAACTGGGAGTGAGTGTTGACAACAGGCTTGCTCCACCAGAAACATGTTCTCAGCAAAACCACCTTCAACTGGAAATAAATATTGCCAGCTTTATCACGTCTGAGGAAACAATCCTGGCACATCTATCAGTCTTCTTACAGTTGTCCTCTTCTTGAAGGAAACTGATCTGTGTCAAAATAGTGCAGAAATGGGTACACATTTTTTTTTTTTTTTGCTATAGGGAAGACTCTTACTTCTCTCCTTTATTTAAAAGATCCACCACTGCATGCTGTCCAAGACTCTGTAGGGAATTGATTTAAAATTCAGATTCCAACTTCTGAAGTTACAGCGTCTTACAACCTATGATTGAATTTGGCTTGAGAACCAGGCTTGTGATCAAATCAGTGAAAAACTTTTGTTGGGCCCTTAGTTTTTGCTTCCCTATTAGATGAGTCTGGGGAGAGAGACAAAAGCTTTCCCACTGAGCAGAAATAATTAGCCAAACCAATCCACACACCCCGCCCAAGGGCTCTTTGGAATGAATGTATGAAAACCACAGGCTCAGTCTCTTGGCCTTGTTCTGAAGTAAGTTGAAACCACCTTGGTTCTATTTGGATGGCCTTCCAGAAAACCTCCCTGTATAAGTAGGAAGAAACCAGGGTGTCTTTGGACTGGAATGAAGGAACATTAGAGCATCTCAATATGAGAAAAGAATGAGGAGGTGACTGAATTTTATATTGAGATCTCCCTCTTCAAGACATTAGGAAATTACAAAAGACAAGACAGAGAACCAGTCACTAAAAAGTCATGGTGGTATGTGATATGCTAACTTTGGGGGAATTTTGAAATAAATCTGTAAGCAAATCCTGAAGTCCACCATCCATTGAGAAGAAGCAGTTTATACCCTTTAAGCAAGTCCTAAACTCTCTGAGGCTCTTCTTATGATTAAAAGGAGACCATTAATTCCTGGCTACCATCTCTTGGGGTTATCAGGAGAATCATGTGAATTCATATAGTGCAAAATGCTTTGAAAACAATTGTAGAAATACATCTGCAATTTTAAAGGTGGCTCTGAAATTATTGTCATGGCTTTTTTTTTTTTGTAGACTGAGATATTTATTTTCAGTGAGCAATATTTCAAAATAAACCTCAAACCCAAACCAGCAGACTTGATTTTGAGTTGAGCTCAAATGTGGAGATTCGAATGGGAGGGAAAAGCCAGAGCTAAGTGAGAATTAATACTAAATCAGTTTGCTCTCCAGTTAAAGGCTGGGTGAAAAGCACATGTCAAACTGACCCTTTTCTTCCTGTACCATGTGAACTTGAACCCAGAAAGTAAATGACTTGTTTAACTCATTGCCCAGACAAATCTTTAATCGATGTACCTGGGGCTACTTATACCCACCTTTCACACGATTGCATCTTGATTTCCAGGAATCAGTCCAGCCTCCAGACAAGGGAATAAGAGCTCAGCATCAATTTGCCAGGCTGATGACCATACTCTCCCCTTGGAAACCCATGCCAGAAACTGAAATTTCTCCTTGTTCTTCGGGAACTGACTCCTTCTGCCTTGTTCTTGACTCCTGGGAGCTCCTATTCCCCTACACATTTAGGTCCCTATGAATCTAGTTAATTCAACTTAGCTACCTTACCCACCATCTTTTGTTTGGGCTTGTCTTGTTCCATTCTGAGAGAGCCAAGGATTTAAAGACAAGCACTGGGAAATGGGCAAGCATGAGCCTTCAGAGAAGCTAGTAAGCCAAGATTGTGCCAAGCCAAGCTTGGCAATTATGCTGCATGGCTGCGGGAAGTGGCAGACAGGGCGCAGATACCATCTTCTCAGAGGATTCTGTGGCATGAGGGTAGTTACATGGCTGGCTGGCCACTCTCTCTGCTATTGTTTCATGACATTGTCTATGAATGTTGGCAGGGTGAATGAAAGATAGCTCTTGCTAATCACTTTCCAATCTAAACTAGATCTAGTAGGATGAAAAGCCTAGAAGATGGGTGTAAGCTCTGGTGTCTGCTTCTACGTGCTCCTATTTCTTTCTTTTTTTTTTTTTTTTCCTCTGTTACAACTCTTCTCCCTCCTTCCTACCCCATGTCAGAAAGTTGTCATAGGAAGGAGCCCCAGGAGCAAAGTGTGAAAAGGGAAGAGCAATGTAGCAAAAACTGAAAACAAACCGAAACATACATAGGCTTTGGAATCAGAAAGACCTGTGTTCAAATCCTGGACACAGGATTTGCTGTCTCTAACTGGAACAAACGTCTGTTTCTGCATCAGAAATTAGAATATGACTAGACGAAGTTGTGTGTGTGAGAGAGAGAGAGACAGAGGGAAAGAGAGCGAGAGACTAGAAAGAGAGAAAAGAGTTCCTGGCTTATCACAGACACACAATAAGCATTATTATCTTGGTTTTTATTGATAAGATTGTTAAAGCAGCTTAGGAGATTGAAAAGTTCCTGATGTGCCTTGTTGTAAAGGAGTAAAAATGAACTGTACAATGAGAAGAAAGGGATGAAAGGATTTGGAATATGAGTAAATAAAAGATGCCAATAGCGAGNCCCCCAGTACATTCTCAAGTTGCAGCTGAGAAATGGAACCTCTCAGACAGAAGCTAAAGATATCTGAGCAGAATAAATGAAAAATAAGGGTTATCAAACTGCTGTTATTTCCAGTTACTCTCAAAATGATGTGTGACAGCCTTCTACGTGGATTTGCCAATCCCAAACTAAGCACAGTTCATCAGACCCTATTTTCATCTTTTCCTGCTACTTCTTTTACTTGACATTTATATGAATTGGCTTCATAATTCAAGTCAAATGGCACTCTTCCAGATTTTTTTTCCCACAGAACCCATAGAAGAGATGCATGTAAGAATATGTTTTACGTCCTCTGTAGACGCAGGAGCTCCTTCAGCTTGTAGGGAATTGACCTTTGCCTGACTTGTGTGCTGTGTGTTCTCAGTCATGTCTGACTCTGTGTGACCCCATGGACTGTAGCCCGCCAGGCTCCTCTGTCCATGGAATTTTCTAGGCAAGAATACTGGAGCAGGTTGCCATTTCCTACTCCAGGGGGACCTTTGCCTGTACATGTTTACATTTTCTTATTGCTGTGTGTCCATCTTTGGGTTTGACTCCATCATGAAAGTCTGGGAAAGTGTCTGCCGTTTTTTCCCCCAACAATTAAATTGTTAACTGTAGTTAAATGGTTAAAAACTGATTTTCAAAATGCTTATTGAATGTTGATGACAAAACTAAATCCTTTATTTGCAGGTAGCGTAAGATTGATCTGGAGATTGATTGATTGGGAGAGTGGCAGTGGAACATATATAAACATACACAGACATACAGAGAATAGAGAGAGAGGTCTAGGTGGAATTTTAGTGCTCTAACATTTTGGGGTGAGAGAGTTACAGAGAATGTTGAGAAAAGAACTAGAAATTGAAAATAATAATAATAAAAAAAACTGTGTGTGTAGCTCTGTGGCCAATAAGTGGGAACTGATTCCCATGCAGACATGCTATGATTAATAATTTCCCACATTTTGGCAAGACCAGTGGGCTCATTCTCAGGTAAAAAGCTAGATAAGAGGGTAGGTAAAAAAGACAGTTTTCACCCTGGAAGTATAGTAGTCATCCTCTTGTAGCATGGCTGAGGAACGCTGGGAAACTTGCTTGCCCAAGGACACAGCAACCGTGTAGAACAAAATGGCAGAACTTACCTGGGGATACCTACATCTTTGAGACTTCCTGGCTGAGGTCAGGGCTCTTTTGGAAGACTTGCATTATGTCAGTTCACATTCATGACCAAGATTGCTCTACATCTTGAATTCTAGGGGGCCAGGTCCTGCTTGGAGACCCTGAGGCACTGCACGTGGTGTAGTAACTCCCTTTTCCTGCAGAGTAATTGACTCCTTTGCCACATTGTGTCTCCATGGACTCTTGCTTCTTCCAAAGTGTCTCTTTTATTCACCAGAAAGCCTAGCACCCTGGCAAAGCCTACCTCCCCCAGTCTCTGTGCTGCTCGGTACAGGTCATGTTCCTCTTTGGGTGGCTTGCATCGTATGTGTACATAACACCCTAAGTTTGCCTGACCTCTAGGTCTCTTTTCTTCTCCCAGTCCATGCTTTACCTCTCCAGTGCTTTAATTTAAGCCATCACCAGGTCTCACCTGGATGAATGCATTGCCTTTCAACCAATCTCTTTGCTTCTACCTTTACCCCACCCTAATCCAGTCCACCCACCACAACTGGAGTCATAGTTTTTAAATGTAACTTTGATGGTCTCAAACTTGTGATGTTTTATCAAATGTACATTTGATAATGTATGATTTCTTTCACACATCAAACCCAAACTTAACTAAAGTCCTCACAAGAGGCCCCCAGGGTCTGGTCTTTATCCTCAACTCCAGTCTCATCTCTCAGCACTCACTGCTGGCATGTATGCTTGAGCCACTTGGAGCTGTTTGTACTTCTGTAAATGTACTGTATTCTTTCATGCTGCCATTCCTTTTGCCCCTCCCAGTGAAATTCTGATCTTGACTACACTTTCTACCCTCTCAGCCTAACTAGCTCCAATTCCTTTTCTCTTAATGGCTTTATTGAGATATAATTCACATAACAAACAATTCACTCAGTTAAAATGTACAATTCACTGGATGTTGATAGTTTAGTTATAGAGTTGTACAACAGCCATCAGTATTTAATGCCAGAACATCTTTATCCACCCCTCTCCAAGAAACCCTGTACCTGTTAGCAGACCCTCTCCATTCCAGCCTCCTTGCTTCCTGCTGGCCTGCCTGTGGCAACCATTGCTCTATTGGACCTTCTGTCTCTATAGATTTGTCTCTTCTAGAGTCATCTCTCCAGACTTTTTTCAGGTGTTGCCTCCTCTTGTTTGCCTCCTAGTTCCCTGATTTCCAAGCATCTCTGCTGGGCTCCAATAACACCACTTGTCTGGCTCTGTCATGGCACTTATTCTACAGTATTCTTATCTGCCTCCCCATTTGAAGTGACTTACTCATCTCTGAAACCCCAGTGTCTAATTCTTGGCTCAGTTTAGAGAAAGTACTCTGGAACTACTGGCCAATTTAATGAATGACTCCCAGGAAGCCCTGACAGGGAGAAAGGCTTCTCAGTGAGTGGATTAAAGACAAGTGAATACACAGGTAAAACCAGATGGTGGATGCCTAAGTGCCCATTTTTCAGCTCACTTGCACTTGGATAGATTCAGCTACCACCACACTGATGTCTCTTTCTTCTCTATAGTTGATGTGAAGGTTCCAGAACCTAGGGAAACATTACAAAGTGGTGCAGAGGAAGTATATCTTCAGGAAATATTCATGATACATCAGTTTAAGCTTTACCTGTGGGATCAACAGCAACACTCTCAGGCCATCTTCATGCTCAATTTTTTCAATTTCCTATTATCTCTCTCTGTCTCTCTTCCTCTCTACCCTCTCTCTCCTGTCTTCCCTTCCTCCTCTTTCTCTTCTCCTCCCCTCTCCCCATAGTGCCCTTGGGATATTTGCCTTTTTTAAAAAGCACATTTCAGAATATCTGAGGAACAATGTAGGTCCTTAGATTTTAAAATAAATTAACTTAAGCATGAGATGTCTGAACATGAATTCCCTTTGAAAGCTGTTTAATTGTTCCACTTCAATGCACCACATTTCTTTTTACATGATTGGATCTTTAAAAAAATCTGGTCAGCAAGGGAATATAAGACAATTTGCAACAACAATGGAATATAGAGATGTTAAATACTAAATCATCTCATTTTCAGCATTTTACTGACTAGGGACAAATGGAGATGCACACTGACTCTGGCTATTAATACCATCATCCTTTTTCTGTCTGTAAGCCTTTCTCCTGATTTCAAACTTCCTCCTTCTCTTTCCTAGCAACCTCTTGTCTCTCATCTCCTTCACTCCTGATCTCTCTCTCTCATTCTCAGTTCTCTCCTCTGCCCATTTTGCTGTATGCACCTCTCTTTATGTTTCACACTGTTTCTCCTCCATTTTCTTTTCCATTCTGCTTCCTAATTAGCTCTCTCTCTCTCCTTTTTTCCTTTTGGTCTTTGCACCCATAATGAGGTAGGGAAGAGAGAGTGGGGGGCGGGGAGATGAGCAGGAAAATAGAGAGGGTGAGAGATAGATAATAGGGCTGTCCTGCACCACATCATCTGCCACCAAAGGGGACATGCCCAAATCACCCGCACGCCTTCCCCTTTAAGGTGAGGCATATGACCTCTTCATGCCTTTTTTATGTCATTTATAAAATTGAAACAGAGTAACATGTTCCCAGACTACCTCCCAGAGATGCTGCTAGGGTCAGACTTGGGAATGAATATGAAAAAGGTTTGAAAAGAACCAGATCCCTGTAATTGGAAGTACTTGGGAGGAGGTGAGGTGGGGAGAAGTGGGGGGAGTTAGATTACCGCTTTGCACGGCAAGGGGATCTAATTAACTGAGGATTGTAGTTCTTGCCTTTCTGAGGAATGTGTTTCTTTTCACCTTTGTTCTACTCATCAAATCACTTGGTCGTCTGTGTAGCGTGTTTGAATGTTCTTAGTGTCTTCGGAGGGGAAGGATAACATGTTCCTTTGTATGCTGTTGATTTTTCTCCCTTCCTTTTCTCTTGCCTTGGGCTAGCAAACGGAACCTCCAGCAGCCAGCTCTCTACCCCCAAGTCTAAGCAGTCTCCCATCTCTACGCCCACCAGTCCTGGCAGCCTCCGGAAGCACAAGGTATTATGTCTCTTATACCTTACTAAACCCCTTTTCACTTGGACTTTTTGGTCCATTAGCTTGAAGCCTCAGGAATCCCAGCAGGGGTCAAACTTCCAGTCATTGCATTTATTCTTCTGGCCCCCAGCTTAATTCTATTTAACCAAAAGGAAGTGGTATGAAGGACCCAAATACCCCCATTCTGAGCTAATGTGTCGCCAAATGATGGCCCAAGGGATAAACTGAGCTTTGTCCCTCTGATTCAGAGGCACAGCAAACAGGATGGTGAGGGCAACTTAAGTTCCTAAGTCCAGTAAAGGTCATAAAGAAAGTTAGTCCTGAGTTACTCCTTTTAGATTCGTGGGACATGCAAATGTGAACAGACCCTAATTTCACTGTATATTCTTCATGCCCAGGCCAATTCTGGTACACTGTGGGAAGAGAGGGCATATATACATTGCACTGACCTTAGGCACCCTTTACACCTCTAAGTTAGCCCCAATAAATATACCATTAAAATAATAGAGGTTGTAGAAATTCTCTACCTCCACTTTCCAAACTGATTTCCACCAAGAAATCTCTTCTGTATTGAAAATATGCAGTGGCCATTGCCTTCCACCTCACCTCAGGCCATATGGATGTGGTTTCTGCTCTGATTGTTGTTGTTTAGTCCCTAAGTCATGTCCAACTCTTTTGCAACCCCATGGACCATAGCCCACCAGGCTCCTCTGTCCATGGAATTCTCCAGGTAAGAATGCTGGAGCAGGTTGCCATTCCCCTCTCTGGGGGATCTTCCCAACCCAGGGATCAAACCCTCATCTTCTGCATTGGCAGGTGATTCTTTACTGCTGAGCCACCAGGGAAGCCCTCTGCTCTGATTACCACCTAGTGGCTTCCTCTAGGATTCTCTTGTGTTCCTCTGGCTCACAAGACCTAGCATAAGATGGAGAAAGGCAAAAGGCCACCAATGTGGCCAGCTCCATCACGGAACCATAGAGAGTCAGGGGTAGAAAAGATCTGAGACAGAGGTACATTTGTTTTGTTTGATTCTCTCAATGATCTTGTGGGATTGATATTTTACACATGAGGAAATTGAGACCCAGAATGGTGAAGTTACTTACTGGGGTGACATGGCTAGGCAGCAGTAGACATAAGGTCCTAACCAAGGTTATGACCCTTGGTCTGCTGGAGCTGGTTTACGCTAGCTCATGAGAGCTGACTGTGTACACCACTTCCCGACTCTAGTATATAGAGCTCAGCCATGATGGCAATATTTACACCATGGAATTCAGCAAATGCTATAAATCAGAGTTGTTGTTTTCTCACACAGAAAGCTGGTCATTACCCATTTAACAGCACACCACTACCTGACACTCATTTAAATTTCCCTTTCTCTACATCAGGATTTTAATTTCCTGGTTAACTCAACCATTACCTGCACCATAATTCCTAATGCTCATTCCATTCCTTTAATGACTCTTTTAACTTCTGCTAGTGACCCTGGCTGGAACCTTTGAATTGTTCTCTTGAGCTACTTGGTTTTAACAAAGGAGGATCTGCTGAACTGTCTGTGAAGCCAATGTTACCCCAAGATTGTGAGATGGATGAGAACTGCTTTAGCAGTCAACTTTCAGTGATTCTTCTGAGAAGCAAGGCTTGTTCGTGTGGACATAACAGGATGAGGAATAGCCTACTTTGGTTGTTCTATTATCTACACAGAACCTCATAGGGATGCTCCACTGTTTCCTACTGTGTCTTTGTTCCATGCATTTCTGCCCTTACTTTCCTTCTGGGAAGTGTGACCTATCCCAGTAACTTCCACCAGTACCTTTCTCAAAGGGCTGGGTGGGGGGTGCAGTCTAGGCATTTATTTGGCCCATACACTTGAGTCCTTCCACTTTTTAATTAATATGTTCAGTTCATTTAGGCTGAGGCCCCACCACCCATAAGCCCACTGGATGAGTGCATTGCTAAACTATTTCTTCTGGTTGGGTGTTCAGGCTTTAAGGGGGGGGTTCTTTGGTGTATTTCGTTTTGCTTTTGTTTTGGATTCCATTCTAAAAACAAATTTCACCACTGAAGGACTAGAATAAGCTACAGATGGCAGCCTTGTCAGAGCCTCGCTATTTTCTTTGTATCATTGAGTTCTCAGTGTATCACTTTCTTTTTCAAATTGCCCTTTTTAAGATCATACATCATGACCAAGTGGGCTTTATCCCAGAATGCAAAGATTCTTCAATATCCACAAATCAATCAATGTAATACACCACATTAATAAATTGAAAAATAAAAGCCATATGATTATCACAATACATGCAGAGAAAGCCTTTGACAAAATTCAACATCCATTTATGATAGAAACTCACCAGAAAGCAGGAATAGAAGGAACATACCTCAACATAATAAAAGCTATATATGACAAACCCACAGCAAACATTATCCTCAATGGTGAAAAATTGAAAGCATTTCCCTAAAGTCAGGAACAAGACAAGGGTGCCCACTTTCACCACTACTATTCAGCATAGTAGTTTTGGAAGTTTTGGCCACAGCAATCAGAGCAGAAAAAGAAATAAAAGGAATCCAAATTGGAAAAGAAGAAGTAAAACTCTCACTGCAGATGACATGATCCTCTACATAGAAAANATTAAAAGCTTCTGCACAACAAAAGAGACTATAAGCAAGGTGAAAAGACAGCCTTCAGAATTGGAGAAAATAATAGCAAATGAAGCAAATGACAAACAACTAATCTCAAAAATATACAAGTAACTCCTGCAGCTCAATTCCAGGAAAATAAATGAACCAATCAAAAAATGGGCCAAAGACCTGAACAGACATTTCTCCAAAGAAGACATACAGATGCGTAACAAACACATAAAAAGATGCTCAACATCACTCATTATCAGAGAAATGTAAATCAAGATCACAATGAGGTACCATTTCACGCCAGTCAGAATGGCAGTGATCCAAAAGTCTACAAGCTATAAATGCTGGAGAGGGTGTGGAGAAAAGGGAACCCTCTTACACCATTGATGGAAATGCAAACTAGTACAGCCACTATGGAGAACAGTGTGGAGATTCCTTAAAAAATTGCAAATAGAACTGCCCTATGACACAGCAATCTCACTGCTGGGCATACACACTGAGGAAACCAGAATTGAAAGAGACACGTGTACCCCAATGTTCATCGCAACACTGTTTATAATAGCCAGGACATGGAAGCAACCTAGATGTCCATCAGCAGATGAATGGATAAGAAAGCAGTGGTACATATACACAATGGAGTATTACTCAGCCATTAAAAATAATACATTTGAATCAGTTCTAATGAGGTGGATGAAACTGGAGCCTGTTATACAGAGTGAAGTAAGCCAGAAAGAAAAACACCAATACAGTATACTAACGCATATATATGGAATTTAGAAAGATGGTAATGATAACCCTGTATGTGAGACAGCAAAAGAGACACAGATGTATAAAACAGTCTTAGGGACTCTGTGGGAGATCCGGGCGAGGATAGGATGATTTGGGAGAATGGCATTGAAACATGTATAATATCATATGTGAAATGAATCACCAGTTCAGGTTCAATGCATGATACAGGATGCTCGGGGCTGGTGCACTGGAACAACCCAGAGGGATGGTATGGGGAGGGAGATGGGAAGGGGGTTCAGGATGGGGAACACGTGTATACCCGTGGTGGATTCATGTTGATGTATGGCAAAACCAATACAATATTGTTAAGTAATTAGCCTCCAATTAAAATAAATATATTTTAAAAATTGCCCTTTTTATGGCAGTTAAGGAAACCAACATTAAGTAATAAATTATATAGTTTTCTAAAGCAAACTTCAAAAAACATTAGATTTTGGTATAGTTTTCATAAATTTTTTAACTTTTTACTTTGATATTTCAAATTAAACAGTTGCAAGAATAATACAGAGAACTTCTATGTACTCTTTATAAAGACTCACCAGTTGTTTATATTTTCCCCATTTACTTTGTTTTTGTGGGTCTTCTCCCTCCTCATTATGCATACACTTTACTAAATTTTTAACCATTTCAAATTAAGTTGCATACATCACGCTCTTTTACCTCTAAATAATTCAATCTATATTTCCTAAGAATAAGGACATTTCCTTTCATAACCATAGTACAATGGTAAAATCAGGAAGTTTGCATTGATTCAATACTGTTATATGCTCTCTCATCCATATTCAAATTTTATCAATTGTCCCAAGAGCATTCTTTTTTTTGGTCCCGGATCCAACCTAGGATCACACATTGCTCTCAGTGGTCATGTCTCTTTAGTTTTCTTTGATTCAGAAAAGTTCTTGAGTCTTTTCAAAAATCTTTTAGGGAAGTATATTATAGAAGTGAAGAGCACAGGCTAATTAGTTGGTGAAATGTCTTTCGATTTAGGTTTGTCTGATGTTTCCTTGTGGTTAAATTCAGACTGTGCGTTTGGAACAGAAATGTCATAGAAGTGATGTTGTGTCTCAGCGCATCCTATCAGAAACAGTAGCCTCATGCTTACACCACCAGTGATAGAGGACAAATTGGTTTTTCTAAATAAGCTAAAAAGTGTGTTGTGACCTTGACTCAGTCCTCTTGGGACTCAGCTTTTTGCTCCTCCTTTCACAGTTACCTGAGCCTTAGCACCATCGAGGTCCTTGGGCAGTGGGCCTGAGCAGATCTCATCTGAAATTCCATCCAAGTGGACCTGAAAGGTGTGAGTCATGGTGGAGACAGGAAGCAGGTGGCTGAGGCCATGACTTTCCTTCTGCACAATTGGAAACAAACTTGAAGTCCCAGCATCCCTTTGGTTAATTTTGATGGCTGTGTCAGGGCCCTAAGCTGTAATCAGCCACTTGGCTTCTCCTCTTAAGCAACTCATGGAGAATCCTTTTTAATGCAGCTGTGATGAGGTTAGCCAAAGTCCGCATACTCGAATGCTGCAATATGGACATGAAGTAAATCCTTGTATAGTTAATGAGAACAACATTTTGCATTTTCATCCTGCTTTATTTTTTTTGCATGGCCATTTTCTCATTTACCCTTGTGATAACCCTGCAAAAGGGATAAGGCAGATTAGTGTTTCCATTTTACAGATGAGAAAAAGAAGGTGCCTAGTCATAAAGACAACCCCAGTATGATTCAACCCTTCAGAGAAGTTACCATATAAAAGGGGGTTTCCGACATGGTGCTAGTGGTAAAGAACCCACCTGCCAATGCAGGAGACATAAGAGATATGGGTTTGATCCCTGGGTCAGGAAGATCTCCCAGAGGAAGGCATGGCAACCCACTTCAGTATTCTTGCCTGGAGAATCCCATGGAAAGAGGAGCCTGTGGGCTATAGTCCATAGGGTCACAAAGAGTTACACATGACTGAAGTGACTTAGCATGCACACACCATATTAAAGATGTTCAAAATACCTAGAAGCACAGGGAAACTTTTTCATTTATTTAAAAAATTTTTTCCAGATTAGTGATCACCATCATAGCTTTAAATTTGGAGGCATTTTGCTTGCCAAGTTGCCTGGAGACTGAAGGAAAATGTATTTGACATAGTATTTGAAAACATAACAAACATTATTTAAATATACATTATCCTCTATGTTTCCAAACTCTTTTCTTCTGTCATCTTGGAAGTGCTTACAGAGACAGTTTGATGAATAAAGCAGGGTCCTGAACCTTAAATCACAGACACCACTCTAAGTGGATTTTGGTAGTGTAATCAAGAGTGAACAAAACACTGCAAGAGCACAAAGGAGAGCAGGAAAGACATCCAACTGTGGGAGACAGAAAAGCTTTACATACTAGGTGACATTGGAACTTTAAAACCTGGGTAGGCTTTTGATGGCTGGTGAAGAGAATGGGCATTCCAGCATTAAAAAAAAAGAAAAAAAAATCAGCAAGAACAAAGCCACACAATCAGAAAAGCAGAGGGCACATTTGGGAAAAAGCAAACCTAAACTGGAAGCCAGGTTTCTCAAAACTTGTCTCTGACTTCCTTTGGACTATAAGCTTCTTGGACCAGAGACCAAGTTTTTGTTTTCTCTAAAGCAATAGTATCGCCAGCACAGCTGTATTTGTTACAAACATTTTGTTCTGTAGGGCTCCAGGGGACTAAGCAAATGAATTTCAGGTGCAAATTATTTGTATTGTTAAGCAATATGTGTGTTTCTGTATTTCTACATATCAATCAACAAAAACAGAATGTTGAGATAATTTCTTTCCCTGAACAGTGTTCTACTCATACAAGAAAATATATTTTGAATACTAAAGAAATTGATGGAGGAAAGAAGTACAGAAGTTCATACATCTCACCCCACCCATTACAAGTCACAGCAGCTGCAAGTGGAGTAGCCTCCCATTTCTACCCCAGGCCTGTCTCCTCTTCCTCTGAGATAACAGTCTGGAACAATCTTCTCAGATAATTATTTCCACTAGCCAACCAACTACACTAAAGTGTCTATTACATGAATGATTCAGAGCTACACTGAAGTCCAATGGTTCAGTGTTCAGTGTGGTGGGACTCAAAGTGACTTCCATCATGAAAAGACCCTTGTGTGCTGGCCTGAAGACTGCCCAGGGAGTTCACTAACTTGGAAGTGTCTGCCTCCCTTCCCCTGGCTTTGGTATAACTAGAGAAAAGCAAAATGTAATGATCCATGTTATATTTTATAGAATGTTAGAGCTAGAACCAAACATAAAGATCTTATAGTCTTCATCTTCCTCAATTTTCATATATAGAAGCAACGATCCTAAAGAGGAAGTTAGGCTTAGGATGGTTCTCCTGGCTCTTAATCCTGTGCTCTTTCTACTACAGTAGACTTGCATTTATGTGTAAATTTATGGAATTCATCAGTGGTCACAATGTAGTCATAGAGCAAAACTACTACAAAACTGTATTTTACATTTGTACATATCATTATACACTGAATATTACTGTATACACTGTATACCAATATGCATATTGCTGTATAGGGCTAGCTGCTCAGGAATCACATAAACAAGATGCAGAACCTATCTATGAAACAGAACCAGAAACATAGAGATCAGGCTGGTGTTTGCAAAGGAGGAAAGGGGTGGGAGAGTTAGATTGGGAGTTTGGGATTAGCAGATGCAAACTGGTGTATATGGAATGGATAAACAACAAGGTCCTACTATACAGCATAGGGAACTATATTCAATAAGCTGTGATAAACCATAATGGAAAACTATGAAAAAGAGCATATATGTAAAACTGAGTCACTTTTCTATACAGCAGTAATTAATACAATATTATAATTCAACTATACTAAAAAGTAAATTTGAAATATATAGTATTCAATTGTCAATGTGAAGGATTTTTCAAAGGTACTACTTTTTAGAACAACATGTTATTGAGATAAAAGTCACCTTTTTAAATAAAATGCCCAGTTTAGTGGCTTTTAGAATAATCACAAAGTTATGCAAGAATGTATTCATCAACTTCAAAAGAAACCCTATGCCTGTTAGTAGTCACGGCCTCTTTCTCCTCCACCCACACCCCTGGTACCACTAATCTACTCTCTCTCTGTTTTTCTGAGTTAGCATCTTCTGAACATTGCATGTAAATTTTCCTCTGAACACTGCTTTAGCTGCTTCCCAAAACTTTTGGTATACTGTGGTTTCATTTCCCTTTATCTCACTGTATTTTCCAATTTCCTTTGTGGTTTCTGACTATTCAGCAGTATGTTGTTTAATTTCCACATATTTGTGAACTTCCCTAATATCTTTCTGTTATTGCTTCCTGATTTAATTCCACTGTAGTTGTAGAACATACTATGTATAATTTTAAACCCTTTCAGACTTATTGAGACTCATTTTATGGCCTAACATATGATCTGTCATGTAGAACATTACATGGGACCTTGAGAATAAAGTGTATTCTGTTGTTGTTGGACAGAATAGGTTAGATGTGTAATTTCTTGTAGTGTCTGTCTTTCAAGTCTTCTCTTTCCTTATTGATCTTCTGCCTAGTTATTCTATCCATTACTGAAGATGGGGTATTGAAGTTTTTGACCGTTACAGTTGAATTCTTTATTCCTTACTTTAATTCAGTAATTTTTGCTTCATGTATGTTGGTATTCTGTTGTTAAAGCACAGATATGTTTTAATTATATTTTATCATTATGAATGTCCTTNTATCTCTAGTAACAGATTTTGCCTTAAAATCTATTTTTTTTCTGACATTAGTATAAGCCACTCCAGCTCTCTTTTGCTTACTAACTGCATGATAAATCTTTCTCATTTTACTTTCAACCTATTTATGTCTTTGAATATAAATTATGTCTCTTTCAAACAGCATAGAGCTGAATGTTTTAAAAACCATTCTGTCAGTCTATGCCTTTTCATTTGAGTGCCTACTTTACTTATGTTTAATGTAATTGTTGGTAAATTAGTAAGTACATCTGCCATTTGCTATTTTGTGTATGTATTTTTTGTTCCTTCACTCCTGGATGTTTGTCCTTTTTGTGTTAAATAGATATTTTTCCAGTATACTGTTTTAATTTCCTTGCTGTATTTTTACTAATTTTATTTCAAGTTATTTTCCTACCGGTTGCCCTGGGGATTACAATTAACATCCTGACACAATCTACTTTGGATTACTATCAACTTCATTTCAATTTGATATAAAAATTTTGCTATTGTATATCTCTGTTCATCCCCCACCCCTTTGTGTTCTTACTCACATACAAATTACATCTTCATGCATAATAAGTCCACCAACACATCTTGATAATTACTATTCTATGCAGTTGTCTTTGAATTGGATAATAGAAGAAATGAGTTAGAAAAATAAATTTATAATAACTTCTTTTGTCTTGACCTACGTATATACCTTTATCATTGTTCTTTATGTCTTATGTGTGTTATGCGTGTTACTTATATGGGTCATGTGGGTTACTGTCCTTTCATTTCTCCCAGGAGGATTCTCTTTAGTATTTCTTATATGACATGTCTGCTAGTTCTGTCTTTGTTTATCTGGGAATGCCTTGATTTCTCCTTCATTCTTAAAGGATAATTTTGCTAGATTTCCTTAAATACTTTGATTCAGTAAGTCTCCCAGCCTCTGCTGAAGGGCTGTGTGTGTGTGTGTGTGTGTGTGTGTGTGTGTGTTGGAGCCTGATTTCAATGCTCTGTCAGGCGGCTTGCCTTAGCCTTCACTTGCTGTTTGTTCAGGGCTTCAAGGCCAAGCAGAGGTGAGAAATTAAGAATTTCTCAGGTCTTTTTTGAGAATACACCCTGAACATGTGCCTGG
The DNA here is from genome assembly GCA_006410935.1 of Redunca redunca. Taxonomy (NCBI): domain Eukaryota; kingdom Metazoa; phylum Chordata; class Mammalia; order Artiodactyla; family Bovidae; genus Redunca; species Redunca redunca. The sequence continues at coordinate 112,436 of SJYQ01002245.1, forward strand.
CCCTAGAGATTCCTGGGAATATTGTAAGAGCTTTTCAAAGTCCCCTATGGACATGAATTCTCCAGCTTTTCATTTTAAGGTTTTGAGCAGCTTCATTTGCCCCAACTGTTTCCCCCACATCAGGCAGCTGTGATTTTAAACAATTGCAATTGAATAATGCTCCCTGTAAAGGCTGTTCACAGTGAGTGTTCTCTGAGTCAGGTCAAATAAAGAAGAGCCCCATAAGTGGGAATCAACTGACAGGTCAAATATTGACATTTCTCTGGAAAGATGGCATTTGGGGGAACTCCAGTTCCATTCTGCATCCTCTGGTGGTGTCTAGATCTCTGTTTTCCGGATACTGTAGTTCTGAGGCTATTGGTTTTCAAAGATATCCTGGAGCTGGGGAGAGAAAGAACAGAAATAGGACCAGTTAAAGCACCACAAACTTTGGTATTCTTACTGAGAGTCAGCCATTTTTCTTGAAGAAATACTTTTGGGGTTGTTGCAAGCCTTTGGTTAATTTCTGGAGTTCTGAAAAAGTTGATTTTGACAATTTTTTCCAGTGTTACTGCATTTATGCAGGATCAGATTTTCAGAGAGTCTCTCCACTATTCTTAAAGTCTAAGGCTCAAAGATACTTTGACTATGTCCAATTTTCACTTTACTCAATTTCTGGAGAACTAAATCCCTTCAGAGACGCAACTCCATAGTATGCCACTTTGCCCCGACTCCATTCTACATGTTTTTATTGCTCTCCTATTGTCTTCTCAGTGTTGTACTCTCTGCCTGTTTATCAGTATTCTAAGAAATTTTGTTTGGTAATTAAGAGCAGGAGTACCAAATCTTGTGTATGGCCTGATGGTTTTGGATGGCACCCCAATGTAAAAAAAGGTTTCTAACATCTATAATGGGTTGTAAAAGAAACAAAACCCCAAAAAAGTGTGTGACAGAGACCATATGTGACCAGTAAAGAAAGCCTAAAGTATTTACTCTCTAGCCTTTTACAGAAAAGTTTTCCAACCCCTGATTTACAGTGTAGGGATGGCACGTTGGTGAGAAGTGAATCCATTTGCTACAGTTGCCTTTGTTGTGTGTGTGTGTGTGTGTGTGTTTTAATGATTCAGTCTTTCTTTGAGTGTCCTCTAGAGCTGGTAGAGACCTTACAGATTGTACATTCTGCATTTTCATGATGAAGAAACCAAGACTTAAAGACTTATTCAATGTCAGAGTACTACTTAACTACACCCTCAGATTTCTGAGTATACTGTACTTCTGTTTCCATTCTAAGTGGCCTAACAGACTTCCTATCCTTTCTCAGAAAAATGCATTCTCAATGTTAGATAAATAACTCCCTCTCCTCCCTATTCTTGTCCCTGTTCATCATCTTCACTTTTTCCTTTACCTCAAGGAGAAATTGCATTCTCTAATTCTCTTGGACAGTTCTCTACTGAAGTTCTGTGTTTATACCAAAGACAGCCTCTTAATCACCCAGAGACTTGACCCTCAAATTTCCAGTTTCCTTTAGTATCTTGCTGATAATGTAAATGAAAACAGTGGTTTTCAAACGGTACTTCATTTGGGGATGGGTGAGATTCTGCCTCCCCCATCTCTGATTTGACCAAAACGACTACGCTTCTATTTGTCTCATGTATTTGGCTTCCAAGAAAAATTTCATCTGAATAGAAAATTTAAATGAGAAGTGAGAAAGAGAGAGACTGAGAGAGAGATTTGAAAAGCACTGATTTAGACCATATGGGAAGTAAGTCTACAAGTAATCACAAGGATCTCCAAACAGAGCTCTGGGAACAGTGGAAAAAACCTTTGCCATATCATCCCATCTCCTCAAGACATAGACAAGACTTGGGGCAGTATTGGAGTCATGAATCCTAGTTCTTGGTGGGAAATGGAAGTATTAAGAAATAAATTGAAATTAGGTGATGGGGTACATTTTTTGGGTTATCCATTTGTTCAGGGTCTGGCAGCTCTCTGGAAGTCTGAAATGAATCCACTTATATATCTACAACTGATTTTTGACAAAGGTACAAAAGTTAATGAGGGGAAGAAAGATAGCTTTTTCAATAAATAGTGCTAGAGGAATTGGATATCCTTAGGGGGAAAAAAATCCCAACTTAAACCTCACATCTTACATAAAAATTTACTAAAAAGTGGATTATAATTGTAACTGTAAAACATTTAGAAATGAAATACAGGAGGGAATCTTCTGATGTTCGGCTAGAGTTC